>CAWTZC010002118.1:0-485170 GCA_963919715.1 Microtus obscurus | reverse complement strand
ATTACTTTAGATAATTTTTCATTTCCTCTTTAAGGGCCTTAATTATCTTTATAAAGTTATTTTTAAGGTCGTTTTCTTCTGCTTCATCTACATCAGGATGTTCAAGTGTCACTGTTATGGAACCACTGCTTTCTGCCAGTGCCGGATTGCTCTTTATGTTGTCGAGTGCATTCTTACCCTGTTGTCTACCCATGTCTTCCTCCTGTTTTAACAGGTAGATCCTGATTCCTGGAATCCTAGAACTTCTTTTCCCATAATTCTTCACATTCTGCTTTTCTTCTTCACTTATCTGGATTTTACTATAGAGAAATGCCAGCCTGCCAAACATGGCATGGTCAAAGTAGTTCTTCTCAACAACACGGTTGCCACCAAAATCCAGAACAACAAAAAAGCCCATCAGGTCCCCTAGAAGTTTTCTGCCAGTGCAACTGAATCACCATTGGGTCAAGGAAGAAATAAGAAAGAAATTAAAGACTTCATAAAATTCAATGAAAATAACAGCAGAACATACCCAAACTTATGGGAAACCATGAAAGAGGTGCTAAGAGGAAAATTCATAGCACTAAATGCCTATATAATAAAGCAGGAAAATCCTACACTAGTGAACTAACAGAACACCTGAAAGCTCTAGAAGAAAAAGAATAAACTTACCAGAAGGACTGGACAATAGGAAATAATCAAACTGAGATTATTTTGCTGAAATCAACAAAATAGAAACAGTGAAAACAATACAAAGAATCAATGAGACAGAGTTGGTTCTTCAAGAAAATCAACAAAATAGACAAACCTTTATCCAAACTAACAAAAGTATAGAGAAAGAAAATCCAAATTAACAAAAATGAACAGGGAGGGACTAAATGAATAGGGATACTTAACAACAGACATGGAGGAAATCCAGAGAATCATCAAGTCATACTTCAAAAGCCTGTACTTCACAAACTTGGAAAACTTAAAGGAAATGCACAATTTTCTGGATAAGTATCACAAACAAAAATTAAATCAAGACCAGATAAGCAAATTAAATAGACCTATAACCACTAAGGAAATAGAAACAGTCATCAAAGGAAAAATAAAAAAAGCCCAGGACCAGATGGTTTCAGCAGAGATTTCGGCCAGATTTTCAAATAACTAATACCAGTACTCCTCAAATTGTTCCAAAGAATAAAAAGCAGAAGGAACGTTGCCAAACTCTTTTTATGTGGTTACAGTTACCCTGATACCCAAACCACACAAAGACACAACTAAGAAAGAGAATTATAGATCATTCTCACTCATGAACACTGATGTAAAAAATATTCAATATATACTGACAAACTGAATACAAGAACATATCGGTAAAATCATCTACCTTAACCTTATCCCAGAAATGCAGGGATGATTCAACATATGAAAATCCATCAATGTAATCTACCATATAAACAAAATGCAGCCTGCTGGCCAAAGAACTGGCTAAGAAAAACACCTTGCTTGCTTCTATGCTGTTAATCTATAACAAGTTGCTTGGGTATGAATGTATACAGATTCCTGAAACAACTTGTTTTCAGCTGGAGTATATAAAATGTTTAATCGTGTAAAGGATATGGAAAACATGCTGCTTTTTAATTCTATCCATTATAATTATTCACTTGAAAAATAGAATGTAACCACGAAGTGTTGAAATAAGGAGCGGCGGAGCTGCATCCCCAGCAACCTGGCCACATGCACGGCTAGCTTTACCCAAAATAATTACACAGACACTGTATTCATTTAAGCACAGCTTGGCCCATTTCTTATCTAGCCTCTTCTAGGCTAACTCTCGCACCTGGACTAGCCCATTACTAATAAGGCATGTAGCACCCCAAGGTGTGCTTACTGGGGAGATTCTAGCCTACGTCCATCTTGGGTTGGAGCTTCATCGCGTGTATCCTGCTCTGAGAGGAGCTGCGTGAAGTCTGAGCTCACTTACTCTTCCTCCCAGCATACTATTCTGTTTACTCCACCCACCTATGTTCTAACCAATAAAATGGGCCAAGCCAGTTTCTTTATTAGCCAATGACCTTCCTCCATCATTTCCCCTTTTTATGTTTAAACAAAAAAGAAAGGCTTTAAGTTTAACATAGTAAAATTACATATAACAAAACAGTTATCAAGTAAAAATTACAATAATCTTTATCATAACTAAGGAAAAGTATAACTATAACTAACTATTCCTAACTCTATCAAAGACTCCAGAAAGATACAATATTACCTAAACAAACAAGAAAAAAGCAACTTTCAAACTCTAGAAATGACAGAGACATCTCGCTGCCTGGACAGTCACCCAAAGTTCCTCTGTACCGTTGGGGCATCCATCTTCAGCCTACAGGCCCATAGTTTCCAGCAGACATTTCAAAAAGCAGGAAATTTCAAAGGCAGTTCAGTCACTATCTGCTTGTCCTGAAGAATGTCTTGCAGACTCTTTCATGAATCAGGAACCCCGAAAGATCATCTCACCTTTAGGCAAGTTCAGTAGTCCTCTCTCTGCGGGTTCTCTGTGTCTAGTTTATGCAATAGTCCAGGAAAGAGCAGTTTTCTTGCCCAAATGGCTATCAAACTCCATAAGGATCCTCTTCGATGCCCATCTTTTTCCTGAAGTAGATTGGTGCTGCCAGGAGCAGAGTGTCTTATTGTCATGAAAAACCCTAAGTTATCAAAACATTTAAAATGCCATATTCTCTAGCCTTTGAAAGATATGAAGAATGCCTATCTGAAATATATCCATGCACATCTAGAAAATCTAACATGACTACAAAATTGACTATTATAGATGATTATTAACAGCCTATATACATTACATTTTTAAGTGAACTACACAATCACAATACCTTAATCAAGATCAGAAATACAGATACATATAACAAAATTGACCTTAAATTTAAATCACTAAAGCAAAATCCATATCAATGTAAATTATTCATACCTATATCATATCCCCCTTTAAATGTAAAAGAACATTTATAAACCATTTTTGGGAATATGGGCGCAGTTATTTCTCTCCAAACTGCTTCCTGCTGAATGGGGGTGTCATTAATTGGGTCTTTCATGGTATAACCTGTGTGCTAGTTTCATCTCAGTTGGCAGTTGAGCGAAGCAATTTTCTGAAGATGTTCACAGCAACCCTTCAGGAAGGTGTGGTCCATCATACCATATCGGAATACAAGAAATGAACAGGGTCTCATCCTCTGTGAAAACAAAAAAAGAAACTCCTTTCCAAAGTATCATATCCTTAGATCCAAATTCTGAAGCATTTTCAAAATATCTATCTTGGATTAGTTCAGCAGCATTTATAAACAAATATCTTTTAGTAGCTTTTGCTCCTTTCTCAGCATTCAAACAATTCAAAGAGAGCATAATAGCATACAGTATCAAAATTCTCTGTTTATTTTTCATCTTTGTGCGCTTTATTTTAACCTCTATTTTGTTTATTTTTACTTTTATTTTATATTCTCTGTATCTTTGTCCTGAAATAACTCTGTAGACCAGGCTGTTCTTGAACTCTCAGAGATCTGCCTGTCTCTGCCTCCCAGGCATTGGGATTAAAGGTGTATGTTACTACACCTTGGACTCACAGAGATCTGTTTGTCTCTGCCTTCTAGGCACTGGGATTAAAGGCATGTGCTACCACACCTTGAAGTCACAGAGGTCAATCTCCCTCTTTCTTCCTTATTTTTTACTTTTAAGAACTTACTTTTAGCTTGCATATATTTTTAAAACAATGTAAATCATTTAGAAATTTTCTTTTCTTTGAATCTCTCTTTACTGTATATCTCTCTTTTTCTGAATACATGAGTCTTCAATTTACCAAGCAATCTCAGTAGAACTAAAGCCTTGGCTTTGCCAGCTAGATCCAGTCCATTCCTTAGCTTTCTGCCCTTCCAACCTTGTGGCTGTGGTACCGGCCAGAGCCGCCTTCAGTGCCACAACTCTACAGTGTTTGAAGGTCCTTGCCAGCAAGCGAGCTTCCGCAGCCTGCGTAAAAGAGTCAGAGTTTGCCCTGGCAGGATGGCCCACAAAGCCGGCATTTTAAAATGGCTCAGCTTTTTTCCTGCTACTGCTACGGCAGAAAACCGAAAAGCATGCATTCAGCTTTTCGTCAACACCGTTTAAGTGTTTTGTGGCATGACCTCTTAATAAGCTGCAGGGTTTTGCAGCTAAAGCTGAGTCAGGAAGCCTCTCTTAGATGAGAGCACTTGCTTGCCTCTAGCAAGCAGAGCAGAACCGAGAAACTGCTGATACCAAGAAAACATGCTTTACTCTTTCCCAAGCTTTTTTAGGCTTTCAGTGGAATCAGTTGTCCATGTGGGTGCCATCTGTTGAAATAGGAGCGGCGGGGCTGCGTCCCCAGCACCCTGGCTGCCTGCTAGCTCATGCCCGAAATAACAACACACAAACTGTATTCATTTAATCACTGCTTGGCCCATTTCTTATCTAGCCTCTTCTAGGCTAACTCCGGCACCTGGACTAGTCCATTTCTAATAAGGCATGTAGCAACCCCAAGGTGCACTTACCGGGAGATTCTAGCCTATGTCCATCTTGGGTCAGAGCTTCATCATGTGTATCCTGCTCTGAGAGGAGCTGCGTGAAGTCTGAGTTCACTTCCTCTTCCTCCCAGCATACTATTCTGTTTACTCCACCCACCTATGTTCTAACCAATAAAATGGGCCAAGCCAGTTTCTTTATTAGCCAATGACCTTCCTCCAGCAACAAAGTAATTTTTATACTGCTTAAAAGATTTTGCTGGGGTATATAAGCTGTAAGGGAAAGAATAGTTAGAAGGTGTCTGTCTCCTGTAGTGGCTACATGGCTTCTCCTTGAATTTGCCTACTCTTTCTTTTACAGTCTGGCTATATTCTGTTAAGCTAGCCAAAAGCAGCTTCTTTATTTAACTAATGGGAATAAAATATATTTACAGCTTATGTAGGGGAATCCCACATCAGGAAGTCAACCATAGATAGATAGATGATGATAGATAGATAGATGATAGATAGATAGATAGATAGATAGATAGATAGATAGATAGATAGATAGATAGAAAGAAAGAAAGAACATCTTTGGATAGAAGTAAGAAAAGATATCAAGACAAAAGTAAACCTCCTATGTGAGCCCTGTTGTATACCAAGACTCTCTGTAGCCAATTCTTAAATTATAACAGCACACACAAACACACAGAAGCACAGAGAAAGAGAGAAAGATAAGAAGAGATACAACAAACCCGCAAAACATAGAAAATATCAAAACAAAAACAGAAAAAAAAAACAAACCTAAATAAATGGACTGTAAGGTCCAGAAGAAACCGAGGACGAATGACAGATTCTCATGCTACAACCATCCCACAATGCATGCTGGCCTCCAGGCTCACTCAGTTCCTGTGACTCCTCTCAGCTCCTCTCTCCTTGGCCCTACTCTAAACTCCAGCTCTTCGGTTTCCCTTTCCCAGCCTCTCATTCCTATTTAACCCTGCCATTTTGGCCATGCTCTCTCTTTGTCTTCTTCTCTTGGTCCTCCTCTCTCACGTTCCTCCACTCTTCTCTCATGGTCAAGTTGAATCTGCTGGCCTTGTTTAGTCTACTATTTTCTTTCCCCACTGTGGACTCTTCCAATAAAACCTTTCCCTCAGATCTACCTGGAAATGGTCAAGTCCTCACCTTATTCACCGATCCAACACAGGTCTTATAATTAATTCATTGTTCATTTCTCTTGCCTGGTTATATTTAAGTATGATAGTTGGACTCCACAGGATTTTGTCTGAGCTTTATTTGGTTACAAGTTGGGCTTTTTGTTTGTTTTCAATCTTTTTTTCTTTCTTTTCTTGGTATGACTTTCTTGTTTCTAAGTTTTGGAAGATTTTATTGTTGTACAGGATTTTTGCTTCTTGTTAAAGAAAGAACTTAAAGTTGGGTGGGTAGGGATGGGGAAAAGATCTGAAGGGACTTGAGGGAGAGGAAGAATATGATCAAAGTGTATTTGAATTTGAAAATTGTTTTAAATAATGGAAAACATAATAAATTAATTTAAAAATAAAAATAAAAAAAAAGTATGATATACTCCAATAGAAACTCCTCTCTGCCCTTTTAGTTTCATTCAGATTGCATTAAATACATACTATTATCCCTCCTGCAAGAAGTCTGGTGTAATGGTTCTCTCTTCAGAGATTTAGCAGTCTCTGAATCACTCTTTTCTGAGCTGAGTCTCAGCTACTGAAAGACAAAAATTGAAACTAAAGAGGAAGGATTTTTGTTCTCGACCCTCGGCTGTTCCCAAGTCCACTTATAACTGGATCCCACTTGTCAGGTGGCTTGTTAACTTCACCCATTGGAGTAGAATAGCCACTCGGGAAGCAGATGGAGCTTTTTATGTCTCAGAGAAATGGAATCACATATAGGAGAAAGAATTGAGACATGGGATGAAGTGTAGGGAGAACCAGCCTGCCTCCATCTTAGGCTTAAAAGCCCTCCTATAGTAAAGACAAAATATTAAAGACAAAAAAATCTGTTTATGATTAACCCTGCTTTCATGGTTTGGGCTATGCCCATCTGTACCCTTTACTACAAATGGTTCTGTACTGTTTGTTCCAGAAATGGCAACCATGTCTTTGTTTCCAAAAGTTGTTTATAACCATTTTGTAAGCCTATCTTTGTTATAAAAGTTTACATGAACACTCATTACCACCTTTTGACTCCCTGTTACCAGTGACTGCTTCTTTATGCCCCCTTTACAGCCATGTCTTTCTTTCAGGAGCCTAGGTTGGGTTATTGTGTAATTTATGTTCTGCTCCTGTAACCCCACCTCTTTCACCTGTCATGTCCACCATTTAGAAACTCCCTACCTTGAGCTTTATAAAAATCTTCACTCCCTCACCTCCAATGCTGACATCTCCAACTCCACCTTAGGGGGAGGCAGTTCATGTACATGAATAAAAAAGCATGTTTTAATTAATTTGGTCATGAAGATTTGGGTCAGTGATCTGTCTCCTCCAGTCTTTGGGATTAACATGTACTGTAAATAAGATAATTTAATTGATAAATGCAAATTAATTTTAATATGAGAAAAAAATTATTTATTTTAGAAATGGTGTCATTCTCTTTATCTGAATAAAGTTGACTGGGAATAAAGGGGGCACTAAATGAACTAAGAATAGAACACTGGAAATGTTATTTTCCTGAATGAGATAAATTTGCATTTATCTAATATTAAAAACATAGACTATAAACTACTACAAACAGTCTACTAGAACTTTACATTTTTATTTCACTTTATTATTTTTTATTTTGCCTGCATGCATTTCACAAGTTTGAAAATCAAAGGACAACATTGGGGCCTAGTTTTCTTCTTCTACCTTGTGAATCCAGGGGTCAAACTCAGCTTATAGAGCTTAGGGGCAGGTACCTTTACCTTCTGAGTCATGTCACTGGCCCTGAATATATACTTTATTAAGAGTAGCCATGTCCTGTGTGGTGATACACAGCTCTAACTCCAGCTATCTGGGGATTGCATGGAGACCTTGTTGTGAAATAAAGTGTACAAAAGGGGAATGGGGTCCATATTAGCATGTGTGAGGTCCAGATGCTTCCAGGCATGTGTGATGTTTAATCTATATATCAATGTAGTAAGATGACAGAGTTCAAAAAAAAGATGCATATGACCTGCTATTTTCTCCTTTGGGGGATTTGTCAGTACAGTGTAGTGAATAGTCAAATAAAATTATTTTGTTCTTATAATTCAAAAATGTGTAAACTATTACAAGATTAAGCATAAATGCTTAAGAAGGCTCAGTAATTAGTTTTCTCCTGATCTTAAATAAATTGAATAAATAATAAAATTAAAATGGCATTCTTACTCATGAAATTATCAAAAAAAAAAGTCGAGAAAGTAAAATGGCATTGCTTGTAACATGTTCTTAGTCCAGTCATGAAAAAATGGAAACTGAGATATAAATGGAGGCTTTTCTCTGTCCCACCCCACCCCACAGCCATTTCCAAATAATCACTCAGAGACTTATATTAATTATAAAAGTTTGACCAATGGCTCAGGCTTATTACTAGTTAGGTCTTACATTTAAATTAACCCATTTCTATTAATCTATGTGTCTCCACATGGCCATGGAATTACTGATCTACTGGCATCTTGCTTCTTGGGTGACTGGTTGATTTCTTCCCTTGACTCTGCCCTTTTTCACCTGTATCTCCGCTTGGATTTCCTGCCTGACTGGATACAGCCTTGACATAGACCAAAGCAGCTTTACTTATCAACCAATGAGAGCAACACATATTTACAGCACACAGAAAGACCATCCCACAGCACTGAAAGGTAAATTAATAACCATTTTGACAAACATTCATTATGAACTGCGAAGTGTGTTATGTTGAATTTAATCCTGTCTATATCTCTCTTCAGGTTGGCCATTGAATTTTGTGAAATACTGTTAACAGTTTTGTTGAAATTGGGGCGTCGGGGTTGTGTCCCCAACACCCCGGTCGCCTGGCTAGCTTATGCCCGAAATAACAACACACAAACTGTATTCATTTAATCACTGCCTGGCCCATTATTGGCTAGCTCTTACACCTGGTCTAACCCATTTCTAATATTCTGTGTTAGCACCCCAAGGTGTGCTTACCGGGGAGATTCTAGCCTACGTCCATCTTGGTCGGAGCTTCATCACGAGTGCCTCAGAGAGCAGAGCCATCCTGTCTGCCCGCTAGACAGGAGCGTCTGGCTTCTCTGAGCGGAGCTGCGTGCTTCTCTGAGCTACTTCCTCTTCCTGTCCGCATACTATTCTGTTTCCTCCTCCCACCTATGTTTTAACCTATTAGGGCCGGCCAAGCAGTTTCTTTATTTTAACCAATGAAATCAACAGATTGATATATGACACTCCTACATCACTTCCCCTTTTTCTGTTTAAACAAAAAGGAAAGGCTTTAACTTTAACATAGCAAAATTACATAAAACAGTTATCAAGTAAAAATTACAATAATCTTTATCATAACTAAGCAAAAGTATAACTATAACTAACTATTCTTAACTCCATCAAAGACTCCAGAAAGATACAATATCATCTAAGCAAACAAGAAAAAAGCAATGTTTAAACTCTAGAAATGACAGAGACATCTCGCTGCCTGGACAGTCACCCAAAGTTCCTCTGTACCGTTGGGGCATCCATCTTCGGCCTACAGGCCCATAGTTTTCAGCAGACATTCCACAAAGTAGGAAATTTCAAAGGCAGTCACTATCTGCTTGTCCTGAAGAATGTCTTGCAGACTCCTTCATGAATCAGGAACCCCGAAAGACCATCTCACCTTTAGGCAAGTTCAGTAGTCCTCTCTCGGTGGATTCTCTGTGTCCAGTTTATGCTTTCAAAGGCAGTCTCTATCTGCTTGTCCTGAAGAATGTCTTGTAGACTCTTTCATGAATCAGGAACCCCGAAAGATCATCTCACCTTTAGGCAAGTTCAGTAGTCCTCTTTCTGTGGGTTCTCTGTTTCCAGTTTATGCAATAGTCCAGGCAAGAACAGTTTCTTGCCCAAATTGCTATCAAACTCCAAAAGGATCCTCTTCGATGCCCATATTCTTCCTGAAGTAAATTGGTGATGCCAGGAGCAGAGTGTCTCATTGTCATGAAAAGTCCTAAGTTATTAAAACATTAAATGTCCTATTTTGTAGTCTTTGAAAGATATGAAGAATGCCTATCTAACTAAAATATATCTCTATATATCTAGAAAATCTAACTAACATAACTACAAGCTTGACCATTATCGATGATTATCCATTAACAACCTATATACATTACATTTTTAAGTGAACTACACAATCACAATACCTTAATCAAGATCAGAAATACAGATACATATAACAAAATTGACCTTAAATTTAAATTACTAAAGCAAAATCCACATCAATGCAAATTATTCATACCTATATCATATCCCCCTTTAAATGTAAAAACATTTATAAACCATATTTGGGAACATGGGCGCAGTTTTCTCTCCAAACTGCTTCCTGCTGAATGGGGGCGTCGTTAATTAGGTCTTTCATGGTATAACCTGTGTGCTAGTTTTATCTCAGTTGGCAGTTGAGCAAAGCAATTTTCTGAAGGCGTTCACAGCAACCCTTCAGGAGGGCGTGGTCCATCATACCATATCGGAATAGAAGAAATGAACAGGGTCTCATCCTCTGTGAAAACAAAACAAGAAACTCCTTTCCGAAGTATTATGTCCTTTGATCCAAATTCCAAAGTCAAGGCATTTTCACAATATCTGTGTTGGGTTAGTTTAGCAGCATTTATAATCAAATATCTTTTAGCAGCTCTTGCTCCTTCCTCAGCATTCAAACAATTCAAACAGAGCATAACAGCATACAGTATCAAGATTCTCTGTGTATTTTCCATCTTTGTACGGCTTTATTTTAACCTCTATTTCGCTTATTTTTACTTTTAACTTTTTGCTTTTTAAGCGTATATCTTTAACCTGAACACTGTAGACCAGGCTGTTCTTGAACTCTCAAAGATCCGCCTGTCTCTGCCTCCCAGGCACTGGGATTAAAGGCGTATGCTACTACACCTTGAACTCACAGAGATCTGTTTGTCTCTGCCTTCTAGGCACTGGGATTAAAGGCGTGTGCTACCACACTTTGAAGTCACAGAGGTCAATCTCCCTCTGCATCCCAAGTGTTGGGATTAAAGGCGTGTACTACCACAACCAACTTCTCTTTTTCTTTCTTTCTTTTTTTTTTTTACTCTTAAGAACTTACTTTTAGCTTGCTTATATTTTTAACACACTGTAAACCATTTAAAAATTTTCTTTATCTTTGAATCTCTTTTTACTGTATCTCTCTCTGTTTTTCTGACCACAAAAGTCTTTAATTTACCAAGCAATATCAGTAGGATTAAAGGCGTTCCAAACTTTTGGCTGAGGTACCGGCCAGGGCCGCGTTCAGTGCCACAAGTCTACAGTGTTTCAAGGTCCCTGCCAGCAATTAAGCTGCAACAGACAACACTCAATTCCTTTCTCTGTAGTCTGCCCTCCTGCCTCAAACAGCCAGAGTTTGCCCTGGCAAGATGGCCCAGAAAGCCGGCATTTTTAAACGGCACAGCTTTTTTTTTTTTTTTTTTTTTTTTTTTTTCCTACGGCTGAAAACCGAAAAGCATGCATTCAGCTTTTCGTCAACAACGTTTAAGTGTTTCGTGGCAGGACCTCTTAAAAGAGCTACAAGGCTTTGCAGCTAAAGCTGAGTCAGGAAGCCTCTCTTAGATGAGAGTGCTTGCTTGCTTCTAGCAGTGCTAGACCCGAGAAATCGCTGCTACCAAGAAAACATGCTTTACTCTTTCCCAAGCTTTCTCAGACTTTCTGTGGATTCAGTTGTCCACACGTTGGGCAGCCATCTGTTGAAATTGGGGCGTCGGGGTTGTGTCCCCAACACCCCGGTCGCCTGGCTAGCTTATGCCCGAAATAACAACACACAAACTGTATTCATTTAATCACTGCCTGGCCCATTATTGGCTAGCTCTTACACCTGGTCTAACCCATTTCTAATATTCTGTGTTAGCACCCCAAGGTGTGCTTACCGGGGAGATTCTAGCCTACATCCATCTTGGTCGGAGCTTCATCACGAGTGCCTCAGAGAGCAGAGCCATCCTGTCTGCCCGCTAGACAGGAGCATCTGGCTTCTCTGAGCGGAGCTGCGTGCTTCTCTGAGCTACTTCCTCTTCCTGTCCGCATACTATTCTGTTTCCTCCTCCCACCTATGTTTTAACCTATTAGGGCCGGCCAAGCAGTTTCTTTATTTTAACCAATGAAATCAACAGATTGATATATGACACTCCTACATCACAGTTTTTAAAAAAAAATGTGGAGGCCACGGACACAGCAACCATCTTTTTGTGGTTATTGATTATTTCAAGGTTTCATTTGTTCTTTGCTTCCTTTACAATACATTTTTATAGAATTATTTGGAAATTTCATACAATGCATCCCAATTACACTTGCTTCCCATTCCTCCCAAGTCTACCCTCCCACCCTTCTACCCCACTTCACATACAAACACTCCAAGTACTATTTGTGTTGCCCATATATTACTCATTGGAGCATGGTCAAAGCCTTAAAGATAACTGAGTCCTTTCCCATCCCTCACCACAGCCAAAAGTTAATGGCTGTGAAGAGCTACACTTCAGCATTTTTGTCACAATTTTTAAGGACTCTCCTCCACCACTGGTCAGAAAAGGGATCCCCCTTTGAGGGAATTTGGGATAACCTAAGTCTGTGTTTCCAGGCCATGATCACCCATACTTGGCTATTGTAGGAGGTCCTACTGTTTATGTGTTGCTTTCATTGGTTAATCAATAAAGAAACTGCTTGGCCTGATAGGGAAGAACTTAAGTAGGGAGAGAAGACAGAACTGAATTCTGGGAATGTTGCGGGAGATCTTTCCGCCCCTCCAACCAATAGCTGCTGAGATACCAGCCCTTTGGGGCGTGGTTTCTCTCCATTCAAAAAGCTTCTACTTCCTCCAATCGCCCTCTTGGCTTCCTGCTCGTCTGGCGACTAGACTCCCTTTCTAGTTGTGCAGAGAGCTGTTGTCTGGGATCGTGATCTGTAAGTTTTTCCTCTTTAAATAAATACTACCCTAATAATAATAACTCCAAACTGGTGTGGCATTGTTCGTGGTTTACGCCTTTAGCTGGCGCCCAACGAACGTTTGGCTTTTAGGACCCCCCCCTCAGCTGCCGGCCGCAAGTTCGGCTTGGCGCGAGCGAGCCCTCCCTTCCTCAGCCGTGGCTTGCGACTTGCAGCCGTGTGGCTTGTGCCTTGCGGCAGCCTTGTAGCTTGTGCCTTGTGCGTGGAGCCAGCAGTTTAACTTAAATCATCACGCACTGGCTTTAGTTCGTGACTTAGGCCCCAGTGCTGAGTCCGAGATACACTTGGCCTTAAGGCCCATAATATCCAGAGAGGCAGGACGATCTCTGAGGCCGGCCAGGTGGTGGTGGCATACGCCTTTAATCCCAGCACTCGGGAGGCAGAGAAAGGCGGATCTCTGTGAGTTCGAGGCCGGCCAGGCGGTGGTGGTTGCACGCCTTTAATCCCAGCACTCAGGAAGCAGAGACAGGCGGATTTCAGTGAGTTCGAGGCCAGCTGGATAATAGGTAATATGGCAGTTTTTGTTTCCAACATGACTTTCACTGTTTGGGCTACCAATACAATGGGTCTTATCCTGCAAAATTTATATGACTATGAGGATAATTTAATTTACTGGTTACTATGTTTTAGTATTCTTTTGAATATTCTATTATTTAGGAAGATTATGGTACTCTCAAGAACTCATGCAGGTCAGGAGATTCAGGAGATTCAGGATTCAAAAAGAGGCAATAATAAACACAATAATAAAAAGACTTGAAATGCTTGAAAAAATGATTGGAACTGGTGAACAGAGTAATAAGGCACAAGGACAGGATACAAAGCCAACACCAGCTATTAGGAACTTGGCTTACCCAGGGTTTTAGCGGCATACCCTATACTTAATTCTGACAAAGCATCAACTTCTAAAGGCTCAAAGGGAGTCAGAGAAGCTAGATGGATGCCAATAGCAATGAATGATCTGAAAGAAATTAAACAGGCTATTGTTACTTTTGGCTTGCAAAATGCATATGTACAGGAAATGATAAGGACTTGGGCTTCTAATGCTAGAGCTACCCCTATGATTTCCATCAGTTAGTGTCTGCAGTTTTAGATAAGGGGACCTTCCTTGATGTTTGGAAATTATTTCAGAGAAGAATCCAAACATATGGAACAGCAAGGAAGAGCAAAAGGTGTCGAGGTTTCCCAAGATCAAATTCTTGGTGCAGGAGAATATGCTGATCCACAGGTCCAAGCTCTTTATGACGATGAAGTACTGCATCTATGTCACCAAGCAGCTTTAAATGCTTGGAATAGGATACAAGATCCAGCAGAAAGGGTTGAATCATATACCAGAATTAGGCAGGGACAGAGAGAACCCTTTATTGACTTTTTGCAAAGATTAATTAAGGCTCTGGACGTAGGGGTAACAGACCCGGAATCTAGACGAATACTTCTTGAATCTCTAGCGTTTGAGAATGCAAACATAGAATACAAAAAGACAATTGGGCCTTTAAAGTCTAGATCAGCACCTATGGATGAATGGATTCAGCATACAATGAATGTTGAGACATTTAGCTATAATGATGAAACTTGGGTAGGAGAAGCGACTTCCACAGCAATGAGGAGACATCAAACTGCCAGGTGTTTTAATTGTGGTAAATTAGGACATCTGAAAAGGGATTGCAGGCACAGAATTTCTAGGAATAATATCTCCTCTGGGAATGACAAAAATAGGGGACCTAGGCCTTCAGGTATATGTAGAAGATGCGGTAAAGGCCGTCATTGGTCCAATGAATGCAGGTCAACAACAGACAAACAAGGCAACCCGATACCATCGGGAAACTCCTTGAGGGGCCTCTCGCAGGCTTCCAAGCCAACCGTGGCCCAGTCATTCCCAGTCACAGTGGAGAACATGCTGCACCAAGAAATCTAAAAGCTCCAATTTCTGCTGTAAAAAGTAATACTAGTCTAAATGGTGAATTACGTGTGGAGGATGAGTCAAAAAACCCAGTAGGACAGAGTAAACATATATTTTTGGCAGACTTCTATTAACGACCAAAGATCAAAGCTAAAAGTCTGTATAAATGGCACTTTTATTGAAGGCTTATTAGACACAGGTACGGATGTAAGTATTATTACCCCAGAATCTTGGCATCCAAATTGGCCTCTTCAAGAGGTAGATGTTCAGTTTCTGGGAATTGGAACCCTATCTCGTGTAAAACAAAGCACAAGATGGGTGGAATGCATAGGGCCTGAAGGGCAAATAGGAAGACTAAGGCCATATATAGCCAATATTGCAATAAATTTATGGGGCCATGACCTGTTACAGCAATGGAATACCCAGATTAACATTTCTGCAGTTCCAGGAACTCATAATTCTGGGAAAGATATGATGACGTATTATGGAAAAAGGTCACCAGCCATTCAGGCTGTACAAGAACATATAGCAAATACCAAACCTTTAGAGGTACCAACAGCCCTACCTTTAAAATGGCTAACTGAGAAGCCAATATGGATCAAACAGTAGCCTCTAGCTGAAGATAAATTACAGGCATTGGAACAGCTGGTGCAAGAGCAATTAGATGCTCACCATATTGAAGAATCAACCAGCCCTTGGAATTCTCCTGTGTTTGTTGTAAAAAAAGAAATCTGGTAAATGGAGAATGGTGACAGATAAGAGCTGTCAACAAAGTAATTCAACGTATGGGCCCACTACAATCTGGAATTCCTTTGCCTTCTCTATTACCAAAGGGATGGCCTCTTATAGTTATTGATTTGAAAGATTGTTTTTTCACTATACCGTTACAAAGAAAGGATAGAGAAAAATTTAGCCTTCACGGTGCCTACTTATAATAATTCTCAGCCTAATAGGAGATATCAATGGACTGTCCTCCCACAGGGTATGCTCAATAGTCCTACATTGTGCCAATATTTTGTAAGTAAGCCATTGGAAATAATTCAGTAAACAATTTGCCAAGTCTATAATTTATCATTACATAGATGACATCTTATTATCAGATTCAAATAAAGATATTTTGGGGAAAGGGATGTTTGAAGAAGTAAAGAAAGTCTTGCCTAGGTGGGGATTACAAATTGCCCCTGAAAAGATTCAAAGAGGAAATTCTATTAATTACCTAGGTTACAGAATAGGGTTAGAGAAAATTAAAACACAAAAGGCACAAATTAGGAGAGACTGGTTAAAGACTCTTAATGACTTCCAAAGATTGTTGGGAGACATTTCCAGTCTACGACCAGCTGTTGGGATAACACCTGATCTAATATTTCATTTAAACAAAACCTTAGATGGTGATAAAGATTTGAATAGTCCAAGAAAACTGACAGCTGAAGCAGAAAAGGAACTGACAATGATTGAGGAAAAATTACAGGAAGCACATGTGGATAGGGTGAACCCAAATCTTAGCTGCATCCTAGTCATATTGCCTTCCAGAATCTCTCCTACAGGGATTCTAATGCAGAGGGAAGATATTATTCTAGAGTGGATATTTATACCTAATAAACCGAGTAAAAAATTAAAAACTTATGTGGAAAAAGTCTTTGAATTACACAGGAAGAATTCAAAGGATGACTGAAGTTGATATTGGAAGAATGGATTTATAAAACAAGGCAAAGCAAGGATAACTAGGAAGACTGGAACACGCTCTCCATCTGATGATCTTGTACTCTGTAAAGATTTGTCACTTGTACTTGTCTAATAACATGCTAATTTGCCAGTAGCAAGGCAGGAAATATAGGTGGAACAATCAGAACAGGAGAACTCTGGGAAGAGGAAAGGCTGAGTCTGCAGTCATCACCCAGAAACAGAGGATACAAGCTGAGAATGCCTCACTGGTAAAAGGTACCAAGCCACATGGTTAACACAGATAGGAATTATGGATTACTGTAAAATGTAAGAATTAGTTAACAAGAAAGCCTGAGCTAATAGGCCAACCAGTTTATAGTTAATGTAGACTTCTGTGTGTTTATTTGGGACTGAATGGTTGCAAAACCTCTGGTGAGATAGAAACCTCTGTCAACAAATTATTGTGCTAATGTGTTGGACAATCCACGTAAAACCTGAGAAAGCTTGAAAAGGAATTCTAGACACAAAATTATAGACTTTAACACACTTCTTGCTATTTGCTGGTGGTATGCCCCAGTTCCATTAAGAGAAGTTTTCCTGATTCAGCCATGGCTGTTTTGAAATGCCAGCTTTCTGGGCCGTACTGCCAGTATGATCTCTGAATCTTTCAGGAGTCAGAGCATTTGAATAGGGTTTGTGAGCAGACTGATGCAGCTTGGTTAATGGTGACAAGGACTGGCTGTGTATCTGAGAATGGGGCTGTGTGTATGGCTCTCAAGTGCCAGTGGCTCCACCATGCTGGACTGGGCAGGCAAGCAGGAAGTACCATGTATACCACAGTAATGGTGCAACTTAAGTTTTAAGAAGCACTTAGCATTTTAAAAAGCACTCCTGGAGAGTAAAGAATTACAGATATGCAATAAAGACAAATCCATATGAGTCACAGTGTTGGATAAATGTACATAGGCTTGGAAGAGAGAAGAAAAAGAGTAAAAATAAGCCATGCAAAAATGGAAAATTCACAGAAAGTCTTGATTATGCATATTATTGTGCTCTCTTTGAATTTTTTGACTGTGAATGAGCTAAGTAAAGAGAGATATTTCATTGTATGGGCTGCTAAGCTAAACCAGCATTATTTTTCTTATAAAGGTATCATGACTTCCAAGTTTGGATGTAAGGATATGTTGCTTTGGAAAAGAGGTTCTCTTGTTTCCACAGTGGATGAGAACCTATGGATTGCTTCCAGACCAAGATGGTTTAATGAAACAAGACCCCCTGAAAGAGTGCTGTGAATGCCCCCCAAAAGAAAGTACTTCACCCAATAAACAACAGGAAGGAGTTTGGAGAAACTATGCCGATATTCCCAAGCATTGTTTATAAATGTCTCTTTACATTTAAACTGGGATATGCTATAGAAATGGGTACTTGGCATTAATATGGATATTGGTTTATTGATACAAGTTTTAGATTAATTTTGTTACATGTATATTTCTGTTTTTGATTAAGGTATTGTGTGTGTGCAATTCACTTAAAATGTAATGTATAATTAAGAAAAATAGGCTAATATATGATCATCTATAATAGTCAAGATTGTAGTCATGTTATTTAGGTTTTCTAGATAGATACAGATATATTTCAGTTAGTTAGATATTCTTCAAATCTTTCAGAGACCTTCAGAACATGGCATTTAAATGTTTTAAGAACTTAAGACTTTTCATGACAATGAGACACATCTACTCCTGGCAGACACAAGCATGGCCCCAGTTGCAGCACAGACCACATACAGCAATATGGTACCTGATGGCAGCATATACCATAGAGCTTTTTTGAGAAGGCTCAATCCAGAAAGTGAACCATTCTAAATCTTGGACATCCCACCCATTCTTCAGAACCAGGGTAGTCATGGAGCTGAGTAGCAGTGCTTAGTGCATTAGGGGGCAGAGCCTGTGAGAAATCCAGGCTGCTGCTTACCACCCTGCCAGTACAATATTTTTAAGGAGGTCCAATCCAGTAAATGATTTTTTTTCTCCATCACAGACATCCTGTTATTGCTCAGAGACAAGGTGATCTTTTGGCTGGGCAGGGGATCTGAGGGCAGGATCCACTAGAGCTTCCAGCCTCTACACATCTGTGCCATCAGTGCCATCCTGCTGGTTCATTGGGTATGATCATCATACCTATAGCCTGAGGGCAGCTGCACAGCTTGGTGTCTACAGTTGGGACCAAGTACCCACACTCCAAGTCACCATCTTGAATTAATCTTCAAATATTTTTTTAAAGTTCTGACAACAGAAGTTACAGCTGTGCCAGGACACATTTACTTGAGATAGAGCAATTCTCTCTGCCACTCTTTACTGATTTTCTAACAGCAGAGTCTCACTCCAGTTCTGACTTGGGTTGCAGCAGCTGTAGCATCCATGTCTGAGGCTCCTTCTTGGTGATTGCAGACCTGTAATGGAACCTGCTGCAGGATACCCAGGACAGTGGGGAGAGAATGTGGGAGAGACTTGACTCCTCTGCCTCCCCTTCCAGCCCTCTACAGAAGGCATGTGACTCACCCATCTTGGCTCAAACCTGTCTTCCCTGAATTTTTGAATGTATCAGTCATTCAAAATAAATAAAAAATTTCATACCTGGAAATAAAATAGAGGTAACTAATATGGATATGATTGTAACACAGGTTTATGGTATGAGTACAAACTCATACCAAACACTTATTTAATTTAGAATCATCCATAGTCTCCCCAAAACCCAAAAGTATAGTCATCTATGATAATTTTCATCTTTGATGTGACCACAGATTATGAATTGATTTGCATTGGTATGATTTTGCTTTATTGATATAAATTTAAGGTCAATCTTGTTATATGTATATGTATTTCTGATTTGATTAAGGTATTATGATTGTGTAGTTCATTTAAAAATGTAATATATAATTAAGAAATATAGGTTAATAGATAATCCTCTATAATAGTCAAGTTTGTAGTAATGTTAGTTAGATTTTCTAGATGTGCATAGATATATTTCAGATAGATAGGCATTCTTCATATCTTTCAAAGACTATAGAATATGGCATCTAAAATGTTTTAATAAGTTAGTGCTTTTCATGACAATGAGACACATCTGCTCCTGGAAGCTCCATCATCAAAGAGGCTCCTTATGGAGTTCTTTAGCCATCTAGGCAAGAAACTGCTCTTTCCTGGACTGATGCATAAACTGGACAAGAAAAACCCACAGAGAGAGGACTGTTGAACTTGCCTAAAGTTGAGATGTTCCTTCAGGGTTCTGATTCATAAAAGAGAAAAGTCTGTGAGACATTCTGCAGGACACAGAAGAAAGTAACTGAACTGTCTTTAAAATTTCCTGCTTCATGAAAAAGTTTGCTGGATACTATGGGCCTGTAAGCTGAAGATGGATGCCCCAATGGTATAAAATAACGTTAGGTGACTGCCCAGGAACTGAGATATCTCTGTCACTTCTAGAGTTTTGGAAGTTGCTTATAATGTACCTTCTGTTTACTTAGGTAATATTATATCTTTCTGGATCTTTGGTGGAGTTGAAGAATATAGCTTTCCATAGTTATGATAAAAGATAAAATAGATACAAATATTATGACTGTAATTCTTGCTTAATAACTGTTTTGTTATATGTAACTTTACTATGTTAAAATGAAAGCATTTCTTTCTTGTTTAATCAGAAAAGGGGAAATGGTGTAGGAGGTCCTTCTGTATTTGTGTTGCTTTCATTGGCTGAATAAAGAAACTACCTAGGCATTTAGATAGGGAATAACTTAGATAGGCGGAGAAAAGAGAGCTGAATGCTGAGAAAAATAAGGAAGGCATAGAGCCGCCATGGAGTCATGAAAGTCAGACATGCTGAATCTTTCCCAGTAAGCCACGACCTTGTGGTGACATACAGATTATTAGAAATGGGTTGAATCAAGATGTGAGAGTTAGCCAATAAGAAGCTAGAGCTTATGGGCCAAGCAGTAACTTAATTAATACAATTTCTGTGTGGTTATTTCAGGGGTTAAACTTGCCGGGCAGCGGGACACAGCCCGCTCCTTTTACAACATTTTATAAGATAAATAAATGAAGCTGTAACTGTAGATAACATGATAGAGATCCCTCGTGTTAACTTTGACACACTCTCTTTACAAGGTGAAACTTCTGGACACTGTAAAGTGTAACTGTTGGGCATGCTACAAATCCACTTCCTATGTATATTGTTCCTGCCACTGCTGATTCCTCTGTCACTCAGGTAGGCATGGTTTCCGTCTCCTCGGGTGGGAACCCTAAAACAAAAAACAAACAAAATTTCTGCAGTCAGCCACTGCATTACCCCATCAATGATAACTCAGTCGTATCCACTACTTGTTTATAGCATGAATCACAGAAAGGCAAAGTCCATGAGGAATCACCTGCACTAGTGTTACACCCAGTGACTTTTCCATTCTCAGGGTTCCATTTGGTGACCTCCTCTTTGTCACTCATCCATATTTAACCATGTACTGTGTGTAAAAAAAATATTTGACAGGTGCTTGCTACCATGTTCACAAGAACTTCAGCCAAGAGTAGCATCACAAGGGTGGTTTTCAATTCTACCTTGAAGTAGTTTTCACATGTATGAAAGTGGAAGAAAATGGACTTAGTAAATTCTAAAGGCCTTTAATGATTGGCATTCAACCATTGCAGTGAAATGGGTTTGTTCAAAATGACTATGCTTACATCCAAGTGCTGTACTGGGTGCTCTTTGATGATGAGAATTTAGAGAACGTTCCCAATGCCCCTGGAGTCTGTTTCTATGACAGGTGCAGCTGTGCACACAGCTGTGTGACAAGTCTTGTCCAGCAGTTCTGCATGGCTTTCTGGGGTTTCAGAGCCCTTAGTGGCCATCAGCTGTCTGTCTGCATCTCACAAAAGCAGTTAGCAGTATGGAAAGATTTTTAAGTAGTGATAGAAGACAGCATCTACCCCATATTCCATTATCAGGCTAAAGACTTGGAGTAAAGTAACATTAAGTAAAGCTAATGGATTAAAATTCATTGGGATGTGGAGTTTATTGGGGACTGTCTATTGCATTAACACACAACCAACACCAAGGACACCTCCAGCCCAAGGGTTTATTTTTCTTCCACACCAGTACATTTCCCTTCACATGACTCAGCCTTTCACCTTTCACAACCACGACTCACACAATCACAACACTTGAACACAGTAGGAGAAAATGCATTCTGAAAACATACAAGTTGTTATATTCAGTGTTGTCTGTCCACATCCAAGGGTGATGTGATGACTCTCTGTGCAGGCCGATCCAGTGGTCAAATGGCCCCTTGTATCTCTTCAGGAAATTCTGTCATAAAACAGAAAACGAATATGTGTCTCTCAACTTCAGATACCATTGAGTGTCTCCAACTTACAGCTTCTTTTCAGGATATCAATAGGTTTGAACTGAGAGTAATTGACTTTGGAACCTAAATAATCCTTAGTTCTCAGTGGATATATTTTATAGCCATAACCCATAGTACACTGAAAACCTACCCTCCTTCTGTGGCTGAGAAAGTCCCTTCTTAAATCTGTATTTACAGTTATTAACAGCTGTCACCTTAAGTTTGCAACACCTGCCAGTTTGGACAAAAACTTACATAACCATGTATACTTATGTTTGGTATGGAAGGTCCTTCTGTGTGTTGCTTTTATTGATTAATGAATAAAGAAACTGCTTTGGACCTATAGAAAGGCAGAACTTAGGTAGGCAGGGAAAGCTAGGCTGAATGCTGGGAGAAAGAAGGGTGGAATCAGAAAGAAACAATGGAGCTGCCGCCAGCGTCAGACATGCCAAAATTTTGCCAGTAAACCACTGCCACATGGCAATACACAGATTCATAAAAATGGGTAAAATTAATATGTAAGAGTTAGCCAGTAGCTTAACTCCCCAGTCATTCAGCAGGGGGCTGCTCCCCTCTGCTAAGGCCTCTCTCTCCTAACCCATCTCAGCTTGCACCCAGGAACCTCCTCCCTTCTTCCTCCTTCCTGCAGGGCCACAAGATCTGCCACCTCAGCCTGTTTGGGTGCTGAGGGCAACAGGGCAGGCGGGAGTTCCTTTGCTTCAATAGCCTGCCTGCAGCAAGATAGGCCTTTTGTCAGCGAGGTCCCTGGCCAGCAAGGGAACCTGATCCTGTTACATAAGATCCATCAGATAGCATTTGAAAGAAGAGATGGGCAGGTGCCAAGGCAAGAATTCCTCCACCAATCTGAAAAATAACATGAAAAGACGAGAACCCAGTAATCTTACAACAGAAGGTCGCAAACACCCTAATCCAGAAGAAGTGGAAAAAATTGACATTATGACAGTGATAGAGTCCCTTCAACAGCATGTAAAAAATGCCCTTATAGAAATGGATGAGAAGTATAACAAAAAGTTGGAAGAAATGAATAAATATTTAAATGATACCCTGGGAAACCAAGAAAAAAACAATCAAACAGGTAATGGAAATGGTTCAAAAATTGAAAACTGAAATGGAGGCAAGGAAGAAAATACAAATCTAGGGCCAGCTAGATATGGAAAATCTAGGTCAACCAACAGAGACTACAGAAACAAGCATAACCAATAGAATACAAGAGATAGAAGAAAGAATCTCAGATTCTGAAGACACCATAGAGAAAATAAATGCATTGATCAAAGAAAACAGCAAATACAACAAATTCTCATCACAAAACATTCAGGAAATATGGGACACAATAAAAAGACCAAACTTAAGAATAATAGGGATAGAAGAAGGAGAAGAATTACAGCACAGAGACCCATAAAATATATTTAACAAAATTATGGAAGAAAACTTTCCCAACATAAAGAAAGATATTCCTATGAATATTCAAGAAGCATATAGAACACCAAATAAACTGGATCAAAAAAAATGCCCTCGCCATATAATAATTAAAACACAAAACATACAGATTAAAGAAAGAATATTAAGAGCTGCAAAGGAAAAAGGTCAAGTAACTTATAAAGGTAAAACTATCAGACTTACACTGGACTTCTCTATGGAAACCATGAAAGCCATAAGGTCCTGGATAGAGGTACTGCAGAAACTAAGAGACCATGGACGTAAGCCCAGACCATTATACCCAGCCAAGCTATCATTCACTATCAATGGAGAAAACAAAATATTCCAGGATAAGAACAAATTTAAACAATACGTAGCCACAAATCCAGCCTTACAGAAAGTAATAGAAGGAAAATCACAACCCAAAAAATTCAACATTGCCAACACTGCCTACAATAACTCAAACATCTAGAGACCCTTCACCAGCATAACTCAAAGAAGGAAAACACACAAACTCTACTACCAAAAAAATAATAATAAATGGAGTCAACAACCACTGGTCATTAATATCACTTAATATCAATGTACTCAATTCACCTATGAAAAGACACAGGCTAAGAGATTGGATACGAAAACAGGATCCAACATTCTACTGTTTACAAGAAACACACCTCAACCACAAAGACAGACATCTACTCAGAGTAAAAGGGTTGGGGAAAGTTTTTTCAAGCAAGTAGACCTAAGAAACAAGCGGGTGTGGCCATACTAGTTTCTAACAAATCTGACTTCAAACTACAATCAATCAGAAGAGCTCAAAAATGGTCATTTTATACTCATAACAGGAACAATTCATTAAGATGAAGTCTCAATCCTGAATATCTATGCCCCTAATAGAAAAGCACCCACTTATGTAAAAGAAACATTACTAGAACTCAAGGCAGACATCAAACCACACACACTAATAGTAGGAGACTTCAACACACCTCTATCACAAATGGACAGGTCAATCAGACGGAAACCTAACAGAGAAATAAGAGAATTAAGGGACATAATAAAGCAAATGGACTTAACAGACATCTAAAGAACATTCCACTCAAATAGAAAAGAATATACCTTCTTCTCTGCACCTCATGGAACCTTCTCAAAAACTGACCACATACCCGGTAACAAAGCAAACCTCCACAGATACAAAAAAATTTTAGTGACCACCTGTGTCTTATCGGATCACCATGGATTAAAGTTAGAATTCAACAACAATGCTACCCCCAGAAAGCCTACGAACTCATGGAAACTGGACAGTCAACTACTGAACCACACCTGGGTCAAGGAAGAAATAAACAAAGAAATTAAAGTCTTCCTTGAACTTAATGAAAATAAAGAGAAAACATACTCAAACCTATGGGACACTATGAAAGCAGTGCTAATAGGAAAGTTCATAGCACTAAGTGCCCACTTAAAGAAAATAGAGAAAGCACACATTGGAGACTTAACAGCACACCTGAAAACTCTAGAAAAAAAGAAGCAGACTCACCCAGGAAAAGTATAAGACTGGAAATAATCAAACTGAGGGCTGAAATCAACAAAATATAAACACAAAAAAACAATCCAAAGAATCAATGAAACAAGTTGGTTCTTGGAGAAAATAAACATGACCAAAAAAAACCCTATCCAAACTAATCAAACGACAGAGAGAGAACATGCAAATTAATAAGATCAGAAATGAAAAGGGGGACATAACCACAGACACAGAGGAAATTCAGAGAATCATTAGATCTTTCAACAAAAGCCTGTATGCCACAAAACTGAAAAATGCAAAGAAATGGTCATTTTTTTAGATAAGTACCATATACCAAAGTTAAACCAAGACCAGGTGAATAGACCTGTTAGTCGCAAAGACTTAGAAACTGTTATCAAAAATCTCCCTTCCAAAAAAAGCCCAGGACCAGATGGTTTCAATGCAGAATTCTACCAGAACTTCCAAGAAGAGCTAAAACCTATACTCCTGATGTATTTCACAATATAGAAACAGAAGAGTCATTGGCAAATTCCATTTATGTAGCTACAGTTACCGTGATACCAAAACCACACAAAGACCCAACCAAAAGAGAATTACAGGTTAATTTCACTCATGAACATCAACGCAAAAATTTTCAATAAAATACTAGCAAACTGAATCCAAGAACACATTAGAAAAATTATCCATTATGATCAAGTAGGCTTCATCCCAGAGATGCAGGGCTGGTTCAACATACGCAAATCTATCAATGTAATCCATCATATATATAAACTGAAAGAAAAATAAAACATATGATCATTTCATTAGATGCTGAAAAAGCATTTGACAAAATTCAACATCCCTTTATGATAAAGGTCTTGGAGAGATTAGGGATACAAGGGTCATACCTAAATATAATAAAAAGCTATTTACAGGAAGCTGACAACTAACATCAAATTAAATGAAGAGAAACTCAAAGCCATCCCACTAAAATCAGGAACACAACAAGGCTGTCCACTTTCTCCATACCTCTTCAATATAGTGCTTGAAGTTATAGCAATAGCAATAAGACAACATAAGGGGATAAAGGGGATTCAAATTTAAAGGAAAAAGTTAAACTTTCGTTATTGCAGATGATATGATAGTATACATAAGTGACCCCAAAAACTCTACCAAAAATCTCCTACAGCTGATAAACACCTTTAGTAAGGTGGCAGGATACAAGATCAACTCCAAAAAATCAGTTGCCCTCCTATACACTAAGGATAAGGATGCAGAGAGGGAAATCAGAGAAGCATCACCTTTCACGATAGCCACAAATAGCATAAAATATCTTGGGGTAACTCTGACCAACGAAGTGAAAGATCTATTTGACAAGAACTTTAAGTCTTTGAAGAAAAAAATTGAAGAGGATACCAGAAAATGGAAGAATCTCGCTTGCTCTTAGATTGGGAGGATCAACATAGTAAAAATGGCAATTCCCCAAAAGCAATCTGTAGATTCAATGCAATCCCCATCAAAATTCTTCACAGACCTTGAGAGGACAATAATCAACTTTATATGGAAAAGCAAAAAACCAAGGATAGCCAAAACAATCTTATACAATAAAGGATCGTCTGGAGGCATTACCGTCTCTGACTTCAAACTCTATTACAGAGCTACAATATTGAAAACAGCTTGGTATTGACATAAAAACAGAGAAGTTGGCCAACGGAATTGAATAGAAGACCCGGATTTTAACCCACAAACCTATGAACACCTGATTTTCGATAAAGGAGCTAAAAGTATACAATAGAAGAAAGAGAACATCTTCAACAAATGGTGCTGGCAGAACTGGTTGTCAACCTGTAGAAGAATGAATATAGATCCATATCTATCACCATGCACAAAACTCAAGTCCAAATGGATTAAAGACCTCAATATCAGTCTGAACACACTGAACCTGATAGAAGAGAAAGTGGGAAGTACTCTACAACACATGGGCACAGGAGACATCTTCCTGCATATAACCGCAGCAGCACAGACATTAAGAGCAACATTGAATAAATGGGACCTCCTGAGACTGAGAAGCTTCTGTAAAGCAAAGGACACTGTCACTAAGACAGAAAGGCCACCCACTGACTGGGAGTAGATCTTCACCAACTCCAAACAGACAAAGTTCTGATCTCCAGAATATATAAAGAACTCAAGAAACTAGACTTTAAAATGCTAATTAACCCAATTAAAAAATGGGGCACTGAACTGAACAGAGAATTCTCAACAGAAGAAGTTCAAATGGCCAAAAGACACTTAAGGTCATGCTCATCCTCCTTAGCGATCAGGCAAATGTAAATCAAAACAACTTTGAGATACCATCTTACACCTGTCAGAATGGCTAAAATCAAAAATACCAATGATAGCCTTTGCTGGAGAGGATGTGAAGTAAGGGGTATACTCATCTATTGCTGGTGGAAATGCAAACTTGTGCAACCACTTTGGAAAGCAGTATGGCGGTTTCTCAGGAAATTTTGGATCAACCTACCCCAGGACCCAGCAATACCACTCTTGGGAATATACCCAAGAGATGCCCTATCATACTACAAAAGTATTTGTTCAACTATGTTCATAGTAGCATTATTTGTAATAGCCAGAACCTGGAATCAATTTAGATGCTCTTCAATGTAAGAATGGATGAAGAAAGTGTGGAATATATACATATTAGAGTACTACTCTGCGGTAAAAAACAATGACTTCTCAAATTTTGCATGCAAATGGATGGAAATAGAAAACACTATCCTGAGTGAGGTATCCCAGACCCAAAAAGAACATGGGATGTACTCACTCATAATTGGTTTCTAGTCACAAATAATGGTTATTGAGTCTATATTCTGTGATCATAAAGAAGATAAATAAGAAGGTGAACCCAAAGAAAAACATATAGTTATTATCCTGTATATGGGAAGTAGACAAGATTGCCGGGCAAAAAATTGGGAACTTGGGGGTGGGGTGGGATGGGGGGAAGGGGAGATGTGGAGAGAATAGTAAGAAGGGGAGAATGGGCAGAACTTGGGGAAACGGGATGATTGGGAGAAAGGAAGGTTGGATAGAGGAGCAGGGAATCACATAACTTAATTAAGGCAGTCATCTTAGGGTTGGCAAGAGACTTGAACCTAGAGGGGCTCCCAGGTACCCAGGGCGATATCCCCAGTTAGCTCCTTGGGCAGCCGAGGATAGGGAACCTGAAATGACCCTATCCTATAGCCATTCTGATGAATGTCTTGCATATCACCATAGAACCTTCATCTGGAGATGGATGTAGATAGAGACAGCGACCCACACTGGAGCATCGGACTGAGCTCCCAAAGTCTCAATGGGGAGCAGAAGGAGGGAGAACATGAGCAAGGAAGTCGGGACCACGAGGTGTGCACCCACCCACTGAAACAGTGAGACTGATCTAACGGGAGCTCACCAAGGCCAGCTGGACTGGTACTGAAAAAGCATGGGATAAAACTGGACTCTCTGAACATGGCGGACAATGAGGGCTGCTGAGAATTCAAGGACAATGGTGATGGAGGTGGGTCTTGTATCTTATCTGTTGCTTTCATTGGCTAACTAATAAAGAAACTGCCTGGGCCCTCATAGGACAGAAAATTAGGTAGGCGGAGTAGACAGAAGAGGATTCTGGGAGAAGGAAGCTGAGTCAGTAGGAGTGGCCATGATGTTCCCACTGCAGAGAGATGCAGGCTAGAATCTCCCCGGTAAGCACACCATGGGGTGCTACACAGATTATCAGAAATGGGCTAGTCCAGATGCAAGAGCTAGCCAATAAGAGGCTGGAACTAATGGGCCAGGCAGTGATTAAAAGAAAACAGTTTTCGTGTAATTATTTCAGGGCTTAAAAGCTGAGCCATGCAGGCGGCCGGGTGCAGGGGAACACGCCAGCCGCTCCTATTACTACAAATTGGCGCCCGGACGCGATGGGCTAAATCCACTTAAAAACCTGAGAGAGCTTAATTTTAAAGAGAGTTTAATGCAGAGTTTTGTTGTTTGTTGGTGGCGTGCCGTAGAGAGATTTCCTGATTCAGCAACAGCAGCAGAAAAAAAAGCTGCTCATTTTAAAGTGCGGCTTCCTGGGACTGTGCTGCCAGCGTGAACTCTGATTTCAAAGCATTTCAAAATGCCGCATACTCAGTCTCAAACTGCTGAGTGCGGCTCCAATGTGGACCTGCTGTGTGCCTGGAACTGTGCGCAGCTCAGGCGCACCAAATAGATCTGAGGCAGGAGCGGCTCAGCTCCGCCATGATTAACTGAGCTGGTCTCAAGCAGCAACTACCGTAATTACCTTAATGACAGCGCACTTAAGGTTTCTACTGGGCAGAATGCAGGCGGTACCGTATTAACTGTATAAGAAGCAACTTAAGTTTTTAAGAAGTGCTTAACATTTTAAAAAATGCTCCTGGATAGTAAAAAAATTACAGATTCACAATAAAACAGATTCAGACAGACCACTAAATGAGTCACAATGTTGGATAAATGTACGTGTGCTTGAGAGAGAAATATAGATATATATAGAGAGAATAAAGTTAATGCCTTTAAAATTAAAAAGGTAAAGTCTTTAAAGAGACAGAGTACAGATAGTTAAGAGAGTAAAAGAAATAAAGAAAAATAAGCCACGTAAAAATGGAAAATTCACAGAGAGTCTGGATTATGTACATTGTGTTTTCTTTAAAATTTTTGACTGTAAAGGAGCTAACTACAGAGAGTCATTTCATTATATGGGCTGCCAAGCTGAACCAGAATGGATATAAGGGTATTACAATTTCAAAATTTGGGTCTAAGGATATGATGCTTTGCAGAGAGTCTTCTTTTGTTTTCACAGAGGACCAGACCCTATGGATTGCATCTATTCCAATATGGTATGATAGACCACGCCCTCCTGAAAGGTTGCTGTGAACACCCTCAAAAAATTACTTCACTCAACTGCCAACTGAGATGACCCTGGCAACACAGGTTATACCATAAAAGACCTAATTAACGACGCCCCCATTCAGCAGGAAGCAGTTTGGAGAGAAAAACCTGCGCCCATGTTCCCAACTATTGACTATATATGTTCTTTTACATTTAAAGGGGGAAATGATATAGGTGAAAATAATTTGCATTGGTATGGATTTTAAGGTCAATTTTGTTATTTGTATATGTATTTCTGATCTTGATCAAGGTATTGTGATTGTGTAGTTCATTTTTAAAATGTAATGTATAATTAGGAAATATAGGTTGTTGTTAAATAATCATAAATAATAGTCAAGCTTGTAGTCATGTTAGATTTTCTAGATATATAAAGATATATTTCAATTAGATAGACATTCTTCATATCTCTCAAAGACTGCAGAATATGGCATTTAAATATTTTAATAACTTAGAGTTTTTCATGACAATGAGACACGTCTGCTCCTGGCAGCACTAATCTACTTCGAGAGGAAGATGGGCATCAAAGAGGATCCTTATGGAATTGGATAGCCATTTGGGCAAGAGACTGCTCTTGCCTGGACTGATGCATAAACTGGACACAGAGAACCCGCAGAGAGAGGACTGCTGAACTTGCCTAAAGGTGAGATGGTCTTTCGGGGTTCCTGACTCATAAAAGAGTCTACGAGACATTCTGCAGGACACAGCAGAAAGTGACTGAACTGTCTTTGGAATTTCCTGCTTCATGGAAATGTCTGCTGGATACTATGGGCCTGAAGGCCAAAGATGGATGCCCCAACAATACAGAGGAACTTTGGGTGACTGTCCAGGCAATGAGTTGTCTCTGTCATTTCTAGAATTTGGATTTACTGTTTGTTTAGGTAATTTTATATCCTTCTAGAGTCTTTGATGGAGTTGAAGAATGGATACACAGTTATAGTTTTCCTTAGTTTTGATAAAAGATAAAATAGATATAATTATTGTAATTGTAATTCTTCCTTGATAACTGTTTTGTTATATGTAATTTTATTATATTAAAGTTAAAGCCTTTCTTTTTTGTTTAAACAGAAAAAGGGGAAATGATGGAGGTGGGTCTTGTATCTTATCTGTTGCTTTCATTGGCTAACTAATAAAGAAACTGCCTGGGCCCTCATAGGACAGAAAATTAGGTAGGCGGAGTAGACAGAAGAGGATTCTGGGAGAAGGAAGCTGAGTCAGTAGGAGTCGCCATGATGCCCGCATTCCAGAGAGACACAGGCTAGAATCTCCCCGGTAAGCACACCTTGGGGTGCTACACAGATTATCAGAAATGGGCTAGTCCAGGTGAAAGAGCTAGCCAATAGGAGGCTGAAACTAATGGGCCAGGCAGTGTTTAAAAAAATACAGTTTCCGTGTAATTATTTCGGGGCATAAGCTAAACAATGCGGGCGGCTGGGTGAGGGGACAGCAGCCACGCCGCTTCCTATTACTACACAATGGCACTGGGTTTTGATCCTACTGCATGTACTGGCTTTGTGGGAAGCTAGCCTGTTTGGATCCTCACCTTCCTAAACCTGGATGGAGGGGGGAGGACCTTGGACCTCCCACAGGGCAGGGAACCCTGACTGCTCTTTGGACTGGAGAGGGGGAGGGAGGATAGTGGAGGGTGGGGAGTGGGGGGAGGGGGAGGGAAAAGGGAGGCGGGGAGGAGGCAGAAATTTTTAATAAAAAAAAAGAAAGAAAGAAGTTAGTCAGTATGAAGCTTAAGCTAATGGCCAAGCAGTAATTTAAATAATATAGTTTCTGTGTGATTATTTCAGGTTTAACTTAAACTGGCAGCCAGAAAGAACAAGTACACTCCTTATAACTATCATGTTTCTCAGTCAAATGTATGTCTGGCCATGCAGGATGACTATTAACATTACAAGAGAGAGTGCCTTTGGAGTATCTCAGGAATACAGCCAGATGGGTTACTATCACAAATGGCACATACTAATATGTGTCCCCCTGTCCCCTGTGTGCCTGGGGTGGAATCCTCCCTCATGCTGCAGCCTTAAGTTCCCTATCTTAAGGCAGTAAATATTCAACAGAACAAACAACAAATCAATTTTGATGATTTCTTACCAGCTCCTCTTGGTTGTCAAATCGAGCAAGTTGAGCCTCTAGTGCCCTGCAGTAGTTCTGGCTGAATGTCCAGTTTTCCATGTATTCAGAAAAATAAAAACATTTATTTCCAAATCCAATCCACTCTCTTGGGCAAACAGCATAGGTATTGTTGCATGAGATCTGTTCTGTCTTTCCTGCTTTTGTAATGACAAAATAAAGAGAACTCCTCACTTCTCTGGATTTAACTATGGACAAATACCAGCATGCAAACTTGGCATAGTCAAACAGGTTTTTAATACCAAAACTTTGCTTGAAAACTTCCTGTTATCATATCACATACATTAAATCCATATGAATACATGCTAGCTCTCGTTAGAGGCTGTCAGAATGGCTATTATCAAGAAATCTCACAGCATATACTAGAAAGGACACTTATTTATTGCTGGTGGGAGTATAAACTGATACATCCAGTATGGAGGCTCCTTTAAAAGTTACAAACAGACCTTTTGTGACACAGCTATGCTACTCCTGGGCATATATGAGAAAATACTATATCATAACACAGAGACTTGCACATCCATGTCCACTGCTGCCCCATGTACAATGGCAGCAAAATGGACCTAACTAGATATCCATCAACTGATGAACAGATAATGAAAGTTTAATATATGAATAAAACAGAATGTTATTCAGACACAAAGAAAAATGAAGCTTGTAAAAAAGTGGTGGACCTAGAAAGTATAATATTAAACAAGGTCACACAAGCCCAGAAAGAAAGAGACCCCCATGTACTCCCTCATATGCTTGTCTCAGCCCATGATGCATAGTGTGGACAGCTGTTGAGTGTGAGCATGGTGTAACAGGTAGAAAGGAGAACAAGGAAGAGTGTTGTAAGGTGATAAGCAAGAACAGGATTCAGCAAAGGGCTCATAAGCCATGAATAGGGCTATAAAGAGCATGGCTTTTCTAGTTTCTACTTTGCTGTGTTTTTTTCTAATTTGTGATGATGTAAATATAGTGAAAGTCTAAACCTTAACCAAAGCTCCATGGCTTCAGAACAGTTATTCTGTATTCAATGAAATTCATAGGATTTGGGAAGTGTCAAGTGCTTAAATGGCTATGCTAATGGAACTATAATATGTTCATTTGTGAGTCCATCATAATAAAGTAATTTGTGTGTGTCTGTGTGTGTGTGTGTATATGTGTGTGTGAAACTCTTAAGGCAGCAAGGTTTCTGAGAACCACTTAGAAAAATTACAGGTATTTTTATTTCATAACTTTTATTTTTCTTCTTTGACAGGTAAGAATGATTATATGACTCTGTGGAAGGGCTACTGAGGAGAGAAATAAATGATTTGATAAGAAATATTAAATACTAGAAATGACGATCACACACTTACTTTTAGTGGAGAGCAATTTGTTGTAGCTGTTCCCAGTTCTTATACACACTACCATGAGGCTTTAATGAAAGGAACAAATGCAACAGGCCCTGAGGTGACTGTTACTTAGAGCCACATGACAGTTTAAATTATACATACTAAGTCTTGTAGGCAAATGTTTGTCCATGTTTAGACTTGTATATTATTCATTGACATGGTTAAACTTGATTTTATAAAACAATATATGAGTCATTACTCCAGATGTGGCAGGATAGCTGTACAAGATTTTATCACATTATTTAGAATAGTCTAAAACTAAAAGCTCAACAACAGCATATTTCTGGAACATTCTATTTAATATTTTCAGACTATAGTTGAAGATGTTAACATGAACCATGGGTCATGGTGGTTCTTTACCGTCTCCAACCATATTACTCTTCACTGCGCTCATTGCCCTAGCTGCAGCAGTTGCCTTGAAGCTGCTACTGGGTTTTTTGTTTTCACCTTGTCCTCTGCATTGAATAGTTTTCCCATGTAGGCATATGTCTCCCACATCTCTCTAGAGGTTGCTGAATGTCCTTTTCCTAGGGATGCTGAGCCTGGCCTCCTGTGCACATCACAGCCTGTGTTGTTCTTTCACTGCATCTTCCTGCTAGATCCTAAGTTCCCAGAGAACAGGAATTTCCAGTGTGCTCTCTCTCCCTCCCCTCACAGTGCCTGGCTCACAGTGCTCAGTAAGTGTAACTGACAGTGTGGATGTAGACAGAATGATGCAGGATCTGGAGAATGTCACTCACCTGACAATGACAAAGCAACAGAAAGTACAATCACAGCTCCAGTGAGGACGATGATCACTGCATAACAACAATAAAGCCTAGCAGGAAACACGGGGGAGACGATTCCGAGACACTTTTCTTGGAGCTTTTTACCTGAAAAATATTAATATAAGAATGCCAACTTGGAGAATTTCTTAAGAAAAATTAAAGAAAATTAGCACAAACATCCACTTTACAATCCCCTACAAGTATCTGAAAGAGTGCTGCAAACCCCTTTCAAGGAAGGCCCTGGTCCATAAAGGATGGCCATGCTAGAAACAAGACTAGAGATGCTAGAAACAGAACTTCCCTGGGGTCTTCTGGTTACTGAACTGAGGGTGTATCATGAAAGGCAGGAACCTAAAGGAGTGAGGATCACAGTGAAAAACAACAGTCAGCTGGATTTCTCTTCAGAAAGTGCTCTGATTAGGAGTAATGAAAACATTAGGGAAAACTCAGTGTAATTAGACCTATTCACACACTAAGAAAAGAGGAAAATAGAAATATCAATACACAGCAAAATTATGCAAAAATAGGAATTAGAGCAACTTCCTCAACCTTATAAAAGTTATCAATTAAAAACAAAACAATAAATCCAACTACACTCTGCTTCACTCCCAAGGGTGCAGTTATTAATGTGTTCCCAGCAATCAGAAGTAGTAGGATGTCTGCTCTCTGTTCCAGGATGACTTCAGAGGAGTCCATCAAGGGTAAAGAAATGGGGTCACGAAGCTGCAAAATTCTTCAGGACTTAAAATGGCTCTTCCACAGGACACAGGTTCAATTCCCAGTGCTCACAAGGTAGCTTACAAATGTGCCAACTCCAGTTCCAGGGGACTCATTGCCCTCTGTAGGTACCAGGCACTCATGTTACGAACAAACGTGCAGGCAAAACAGCCATATACATAAGATTCTTAAAGAAATAAAAGAAGGTTTACACTTCTTGAAAACAGATGAAGTGTTTCTCATCACAGATGATGCAGTTCTATCTGCATAAAAATTATGACAAATCTATAAAAGACTACTCAATATAAAATATGAATTTACAAACCTGCAAATACAATGTCAGGATGGTAAAGTCAGTTGTATTTTCTTGTCAAATGGAAATTAAAGTCTAAGACAGCACCATTTACAGTAATGACAGAAACCATAAAATTATAAAGGTAAAAAAGGTTCATGATCAGCACAATAATTAACTACATTTAAAGTTATGAAAAAAATCAGGACAGGGCTAGATTGTTGGGTCAGTTGTTGCTCTTGCAGAGGACCTGGGTTTGATTCTAGCACCCACAGAGTAGCCTACAACCATCTGTAATTCCAGTTTCTGTAATCTGACATCCTTTTCAGACCTTGGTGTACACTGGAATGCATGTGATGCACAGATATTTATGCAGGCAAAACACTCAATGTGCATGAAAATTTTAACATAAAAAAGGAAAGAAATCAAGACAGAACTAAACACATAATTGATCTGAGATATTTGCTCACACTCACACTCTAAGACTGCCAATAAAGTTTAACATTGAACCAGGGACGGAGCTAGTGACTAGCTGACCAGAATTAGCCATAGAGGCTTTGGAGGACCCAGGATACAAATAGAAAGATATAGGAAGTGGGAGGAAGGGATTGAGAAAGGTTTGCAAGCCCTTTTGTATCTGGAAAGGAGAGAGGTCACTGGACACTTCCTTACTGCTTCTCTGATCAATCAGGTTTTTACGCCATTATCTGACTCCCAAGTTTTATTCAATAACAGAACAATATAGGAAGTAAAGGCTTCACATGATAAAAACCGAACACTCAATATTGCTCATGTGTAAACAACTCCTGAACAAGTTTATATATGCAACACAGTATCACTTCCTGGTGGAGGGGGAAGTGATTGCCTTCAGAAAAAAAATAGCATCAAATTATTAAAAAATACTAAGAAAACTAAAAAGAAACTAGAATATTCAAAAATAATTATGAAGAAAAGTCAAATTCAGAAAGATCACACTGCCTCATCTCATGATTTATGGGACAGCCTGATGCTAGTAAACAAGTGGACAGAACATTATAGCAGAAAAAAAGAATCCAGAAATGATATCAAGCACTCATAGTCAACAGATTTTTAACAGAGATGTACAGTTTTTAGACAGGGAGAGTGTGGCACTGCTCCAGTATGTGCTACTGAAACAACCTGGTATCTGTCTGCTAAAAAAGAAGACTCAAGATGAACTGTAGAACCGAGCACAAAGCTCAATATTGTAAAGTCACTGGATTCTTTAAAAAGTGGGGAGAATGTTTATGAACTTGTCTTGGGCAAAATAATCACTAAATAACAGGAGGTTGATGAATTAGTTGCTGATGTGAATCTAAAGTCTTTCAGGAAGGCAAAACTATGCAGCCAGTATGAAGCTGTTTGTCCAGGAAGTCTACAATATGGTGATGTGCCCCCATCCTACTCACATACCCAATGCTGGAAAGAAAGCCTGCATTTAAAGTTTAAGAAAAAGAAATCTTTATGAGCATATTTGTAGCAGTATTAAGGATCATTGTAAAAAAAATAGAACATTTGCAATCACTCAAATGTCCCCAAGCTGATGACAAGGTAAACGCACCCTCTCTACACAAGAGATAAGTTGGACCACAAGCCTGCACTTGCCTAGTTCTTATTCCACTTTACCACGGCAAATGTCCCCAAGGTTTCTGACTCAAAACATTCCTATACTAATCAGCAAGCTTAAGCAAGCTTAAGGGCAGTGAGCCACAGAAAACAGTTTTATTCTGACTAAATTTAGAAAAGATACCAACCACCCCAACGGCTCTAACCCGCTTCCTCCTCATACTTCACCACAAGTTTCCTGCTAGCTTTTTGTAACTTCTTTGTATAACATTTGAATATGTGGTGTGTTTGCACGCTTCTGAATTCAGAGTACTGTTTCTCTATCAGTGGTGCTGTGGATACAGTCTTAGAATCTAACCATTAGTGTATCTGACTTGCTATTGTCTGAATAGCATTGTCTGAAGAGCAGAATGTAATGCTGAGACAATGTGAAAGAAGACAAGTGTGAAGTCTCTGCTTCAGGGATCCATTTTTTGGCATTCTGGAAAAGTAAGTGTGTAAGGACTGGGAACAGAGGTACAAAAACTCTGCAATTGGGAATGGGTAAGTTTGGGTAGGGGTGAAGGGGGTCTGTATGTCCTTTATAACTTATTGTTTAATATTTATTTTATGTGTGTTACTGTTTTGTTTGGACTTATATATATGTGTGCTACATGCATGCCTAGTGTTAGGGGGCCTCTGAAATATGTGTTGAATCCCTGGAATAAGAGTTAGGGGTATGTATTGAGCCACCATATGGGCTCTCTTAGAGGCAGGGATGCTGATTGGCGGACATTCTGAGGGGACTGGGCCTGGAATCGGAGGTGCAAGACCAGAGTGTGGATGAGGCCCCCACCAGGAGATCCCCAACAGGAGTATGGACCACAATTTTCCCCATTTATTCACTGATAAATGTAGGTGGGTTCCAAGTACTGGTTTTTGTGAACGGTGTTTGTAGTCAGAGACTGCTTGTTAATTTCTAGGCCTCACAGACCCAAAATAATCACACAGAAACTGTATTGATTGTAATAATGTCTAACTAATAGGATTCAGTCATTATGCTGGCCCCTGTCATCTGGCAGGATGAACCCAGGCAGTACCCTGGCCAGCCCAGGTTCCAATGGCTGTGTGTGCCTACAGAGTCTATATTCAGTTGCTATCTCTTTAAGAGACAAGCTCTGCCAACTATCGATTTCTTTCCAGCTTGGCCAGAATGGAGTATTTGTCTCCCATGAGGTCTCTGGCTCCCACCTGCCTCCTGGCCCCTTGGCTCACCATGGTCTCTCTCCCATCATTTTACAACACTTAAAATAATATACAATCAAATACAAATATCTCTTGGGGAAGTAGAGAGGAAGTAGACAATATTTTCAAAAAAGCCGGGTCAGATCTGGTATTAAAAGGCACAGTGGGATAAGTACAGTCCACAATAACGTACAGTGCTTCTAAAAGTAGCTGAGGAGTTTAATATATTCACCTTTAAGAAATTTTCCTAATGTGATCTCTCTGCCAACGCAAAAATCCAAATAAGCCAAATCACAACATCATTAAATAATATCCAGGTCTAATGGGATTCAATGGGACTCCTGCACTCTGGGGCGGCCCCGAGGCAGAACCAGGAGGCCACAAATGTCACTACCAGGAGGAAGGAAAAGAGACCAAGAGGGAACTTTCTGGGGAAGCAGTTTAAGTAGACTGGGGGAGTGGTCAAGATTTTGGCGGGCTGTCTTGACCCTCCTCCGGGGAGGGGTCAAATCTTGGCGGGCAAAGGGACAGGGACTCCAAAGTTGGAGAACAGAGGTCGGGACCTACATTCACCATAATAAAGCAATGTGTATGTTCATTTGAATGGGTGAATCAAAAAAACACATCCTGTTTGACACTAAGCTGTGAGCTGTGAGCTGTGAGTTGTTCCATCTGGTTCACCAACAGGGGGCCCCACTGGCAGGAGAAAAAGCTTCCCAGGACTTTGTTTTAAGCAGCCCTAGGCTTTGTCTCAGTTCTGGAAGGTGAAGAAGAAGCCGCCATCTTGGAAGTTCACCATCTTTATTGCTTAGTCATGGGCTCTCTTAAGGCCTTCACGGAATTTATCTAGCCCCTAATCCCTCAGAAATGCTTGGTGTAGCTGAGAAACAGTAGTATTGTTTGTGAGCTTTCTGTTTTGGTCAGAGAAGCGAGAGGAGGTGAAAGCTTCAGAGAGGCTTCAGTAAGTTCCAGAGAACTGGGTCGGCAGACAACAGATGAGAAAGTAAAACTGTCAGAGAAGCTGCAGAGAATTCAAGAGAGCTGGGTCCCCGACTTTCACATAAGTCAGTTGCTTTACGGACTGGTCACTGCCATGAGAACTTGGCTGCCATTTTCAGCCCATAGACAAGTCTGGAGAAGGAAGGAAAACTTTACTTTTTAATGTTCCTCAGCACAGCAGGTGCTCTGGCTTACCATGAGGAATATGTGACTTGGTGGCCCCTAAATGCTTAGCTTCAACTCTTAAAGTCAGGGCAACAGAGGACATACCTGCTGCTCTACCACAAGGAGAGGCCTGGGTGTGTGCTGAGGGAGAGTCCTTTAGGTGCACACTGGATGGCACAGGATGGGGCCAAGGGATTCAAGGGAGGTCTGGTTAGAAGGCTTTCCTCTTCAGTTTGTCCCCCACCTCCCAGAACAGTATTTCCACCACATCGGGGGCCTGTCCACCTAGAGGAACTTAGCCTAATCTCCTGAGGCTGCCACTAGACCTTTAAGCTAATAATGATTGTGAACTCTGTGTTTCAAGAAATATTCTATTCCTAAACAAAAATATTAAAGTAGGGGTATAGTCACATCTCAGCAGTGAAGAGCATTTGCTACCCCTGTAGAGAGAAGACTCGGTTCATTTCCAGCACACACACAGTGGCTCACAATTGCCTAAGTCCAGGTCCAGGGGATTCAACACCTTCTTCTGACCCCTGTGGGCCCAGGAATGCACCTAGTGCACAGACAAGCAGGCAAAGCACACATACACGTAAAATGGATTTTAAAAGTTTTAAATTAAGGGAAAGAGATTTAAAGAATGAAATGGAAACATTTTCCAGAATGAGAGGACACGGTTTTAAAACAGCAATCTCCAATGTCCTTTTCCCATCGTTTACATAACCTGAAACTGAAGATGGATTTAGAGGTGGGATCAGTCTCCCATCCCCGACCAACTGAAAATCCTGGGATGCAGCACTCGGTAAAGTATGACAGAGATTGTTCCCTGGTGCCACAGAATCCTTTAAGACCTGAAGGAGTACACCTGTGTCCTAAGGAAAGGGGAGAATTTCTGACAGCCTAGAGTTTAGGGATGAAAAAGCACAAGCAGGTTGGTTCTGGTTTGGGGGAGGGAGGGGGGTATCAACTGTGGGAGCCCAGAAAAGAAGGTAGTGGGGAGGTGTGAGCAGGGGCACTTTAGGGTACTGGATGGCAGCGACATGCCTGAGCATGCCCAGGTCCTTCCAACCAGTCCTCTAGGAATCTGGACACTTACTTTGCTATATGAACTCAGAAGAGGTGTTTATCTCTCCCTGCTGCAGGCAGCAGGTTTCTCACAATCAAGTATGAGTGGCTGGGCTGGGCGGCTGTAAATGTCCATCAGACTATGGGGAAATGTAATCTGATGGGCAGCTTCTTCAACCCTAAAACCCACAACACAGGGCTACAGTTCTTTTAATCACAGTGAGTGAGGCAGCCTCATTGGCTACTTCAGTCCACACAGGCACTCTGTGCCTCACTCTGGCGGAAGTTTATAGAGCACAGATTCAACAAGTTCGCTGTTGGTTGCTCTTCCCCAAACATGTTTAAGTAACATTCGCCATAGAGAATAATAGAGAATTACACTGCTGTGCTCCTACCTACCCCAGGATTCCCCACCCGCTGCCTCACCGATCTGGAGAGACCCCCTGTGGCAAACTAAAGGGAGGAAGATTCCACTCCCCTGGTGAAGCTCCCCTTTTTCTCCCTTTAATTTAATTAACGATTCATTAAATACGTACAGTTTTCTCCCACGCGACCCGGGGAGGTGGACTCCTCAGTTGACATTTTTATGAACGCTATTCACCACCTATAGTCTTGATGAAGCCAAGAGACTCTGATGAATGAGATGGACATCTGAAAACAGACCGGAAAAGCCTGTGGGCGCGGTTTAAATAAGCTCTGCCCAGCTGGTCTGTGATTTGTTGCCTGATGAAATCACCTCAGTATTCACCCCTTTGAAATTTAAAAAAAAAAAAAAGCATTCTTGTAGGAACGGAATTGCAAATTTGGAGAGGGACCTGCAGGAAATGTGTACTGTAAATGAAATGTGTGCTGCAAAGGAAATAAAGGGAACTTAGATTTTTAGATGATTTAGATTTTGATAGCGCAAATGCTTTTAAATTAGAGCAACTTCACCACTTTTCTGTGCTGCCAAGGTACAAGGACAGGGGGTGTTACACTGTCCTGGGGAAATCAAACTAAAAGCAAAACAACTGCAAAACGGTGAGGTGTAGTTGCCAGTCCATTTTCGAGCCTTGTGAAAAGGGAAGTTTCTGGAAAGCAGCACCACCTTCCACAGACCATTCTAAAAGGCTGATTGCCCTTCAGTAACCAGAGAGGATGTGCAAGCCTATGAGTTCAGAGCCACCTTTCGTCCTCTTCTTAAAAAATGTATATTAGAGAGGGGAGAGAAGGGAAGAGAAGCAGAGAAAAATGTATAGCTCAATAAAATCAATTTTAAAAAAAGAAAAAAGCATTTACTCCATCATATTGGAAAATCTAAAAAAATAAATGTATATTATCTTATGCATATTTGTGTTTTTCTGAACACATATATGTACACCTGTGAATGCCTGGTACTCCTAAACACCAAAGAGAGCATCAGGTCTCCTGAAACTGAGGCCTCTTTCTATAGAGCCCTCTCAATACTTACTTATTGCTCTTCTCTGTCTCTCACCTTCATGACCATCAGGGTACTCAGAAGACTAGCTTTCCTCGCAATATATTAACAGACAGTTCCCACAAAACCAAAGGCTAAGAGCATCATCGGGTACCATCTGACCCCTGTAACAACACCCTCTCCCCCAACTTTGCTATAACTGCCTCTCTGGTATTTCCACCAATATGCTTGAAAAGTGTCTTCACATGTGGCTTCCACTGTTGTGTGACTGTAAAGAAAGACTCCATTGCCACCTCAGAAAATGGAATTTGGGGAAATCTAAATCTGTGTTTACTCTTTTTGTCTCCAGAGTAAACTCATACCTCCTCTGAGGTGAGAGTTGTGTTTCCGCACACAATGGGCAGTGACTCTCTGGGAATCAGCAGGCTGAGACTGCTTTATTAGAATAGAGAGAGGACCACTCTTTCCATGGCATTTAGAGGAGCTGGTGTGTACGTGTGTGTGTGTGTGTGTGTGTGTGTGTGTGTGTGTGTGTACCAGAAAGTTACAGCTGTGTTTATGGATTGATCGGGAACACATGAGTTGTTTTCATTGCGAGACATTCTGTCTTGCAGATGGAACTGACCAGTCACTCTGGGGCTAAGGAATTCTTTATGGTTTGGGGCTATACAGCCCATTGCATCCTGACTCAATTCCTCATGACCTGAGGCTCTTATCCCAACTCTGGAAGGGTAAAAAAGAAAATAGTGGAAAGGAGTTGACATTTGGGGAGGCTGCTGGTGGATCCTAAAGGTGGAATGAGTATGTTGAGATGCTTTCAGGATAGATAAAAGCTGCTAGTCTGGGGGCATAGAGAGTCCAGTGTTGCTTTGGGCCAGGAAAGCAAGGAGTCTCTGTTGGAGGAAGTTGGTGAGAAGCTAAAAAGTCAAGGACCACACAAGAAAGTTAGCACAATTATTACAATTAGGCCTGCCAAGGGGACTACTGACAGTCCCCAAGCAGAGAGGGGGCCTTCCAGAAAGTATTGTCTCCTCTTTCTCTTGTGTTTCTTCCCAGTAATTGTCTAGCATTTCCCCTTACTAGGCCAGGTTCACTCACATCAGAACAGCATTCCTTGCCTAGAAAGAACAGGTGCCCCCTCTTTCTGCAGTTCTTAAGTCCAACTCCTCTGGTTTTGGAGGACCACCACAGCCAGGGAATCTCTGAGTTTTTAGCATGGCTGTGCTTTGTTGTACCAGGGTCATGACTTCCTTTATATGGCTGCTCAGTTGGCTGTGCTGTATCTCTTGGGAGTCCTATTGCTGCACCAGTGGTAGTTGTCCCTCTAGGATCTTCTCCAGCAGTACAGGAGTAGAATGAGCCTTCTGTTTTCCATGAAATGATGAACAAGATATTAATAGGTTTCCCATGCAGGAGAACACCAGAGTCTGGAGTGAGGAAGACTGTGACAGGTTTTCCCCCCAGGCTACCTAGTGTAAGTGCAGTCCTGGCAGGCAAAGTAAGTCCCATTTGATGCCCTTGCCTTGGGAACCAAGTGGACATAATTTGTTTCTATTCCTACACAGTCGGCTTCTCTGATTATCTGAACCAGGGGTCTGGCTAAGTGGCACAATTTCTGACTAGTGGGTTTGTGTTAAGTTAGATATGCCTACTCTGTATATTTCGTTTGACTCCACTAGTCTTTCTAGAAATCGACAGTCAGTGGAGGAGGTTGGGGGGAACAACTTCAGAGATAGTAGAGCAAAGCCTGATTAGAATAGGAAATGTAGGTAAATTAGAATATCAGCTTGGAGGGCAGTGGTTGTGGGGAAGGAGTGTGTTGGCTTTCTAAGGGCAGATTAAAGGAGTCAAAAAAGGAAGCAGAAGAGAAGCAAGCCTAACCTTCATGGAGGACCATGTTTATATTGGTGGAAACAACATGGGGAAGGAGTCATCTCACGTGGAAAGCCAACAGAGTACTGCTCTGCTGACTTCCTCCCAGGGTTCGGTTAGGTTGCCTCAGCATAGGGAAAGTGATCTTTGGTTAACTCTGATCTCATGGGAAAAAAACTCACATGTTTACAGTTCCAGACAGGTCTCTTTATTGTTTTGCTTTATTTCTAATTTTCTTGCTCTCATTGTCTATAATTTCTTAGCTCTAAATCTGTCTCAATTCTAATTCCAATTCCAACATTTCCTTTTTGTCTTCATCTTCACTTTCCTAAATTCTTTGCCCTTCAAATCTTACTTCTTCCCAATCTTATTTCTTATACTGTTAAAAATTCCCAATCATATATATGTGTATATATGTGTGTGTATACATATATATATATATATACATATATATATATATATGTATATATATATATATGTATGTATGCACAACCATTCAATAGCAACTTGGTAGCAAAAACAAAACTACAAGAAAAATTAGCAAGGACACAGGCATTTTTAGAAAATATGCAGCAAATCTCATCAGCTAGATTGTAGCTAATCACAGTTTCTGTTGTGAGTATGTTTCCACCGTCTCTTAAAGGGCTCCCTACAGGTTACAGAAGGAGAAAACTAAACCATGGAAAGATCTAAGGAAAAGGCAAAGAATACATGCATTATTTCACATTTCTTAAGTGTGATTAATAATATCTGGACATGGTTGGTCAGTTAGGTGCTATTGATCTCTTGAAGGGCTTTGACACCTGTAATACCACCCTAATTTGTCATAAATCTCTAAAGTGCTTAGGTTTACCAAGCCAGATACCTGAAGTTCTGCTCTGTGATAGTCCTCCTGCGATCACTCCACAAGTTCTTATATCTGGCAAAATCATACTATGAAGGAGTTAAGAGAATGGGCTTCTACATTTTATTTTACTGCAGTGTGGGACAAAAGATGTGACTTTTATTTTATTTGCTAGAACACACAGTTTAGGGAAAAAGTCATCGTCGTTGTTAGGCTGCAACTGCCGTGGTGAGAAATAAACCACAGAACTCAACATCCCACCTGCCCCTTCCCCCCCCCCCGCACCCCTGTCCGAGTTTATTAGTACAAAGCAGGGGCAAGGGAAAGGAAGTATAGCTACCCAGAAAGAGCAAGAGAGGGCGAACAGGCAGGCCAAGCTTGCTTAAAAGGAAAAGCTTGCATATGCCTAGAGAGACTTAATTAAGCAGCCGAACAATGCATAACGTAGCCAAGCAATGCATAATGTAGCTAAGCATCGCATAATGCGGCCATGCTATGCATGACATAGCCACGCAACACATGACGTTTCATGCTACCTATGACTTGGTAACCTATGGTCGCAGGGCCCCTGGGCTGGCTGGGTGATCATCTGAATACCTGTGGGCTGGGAGGGCGGAGTACCGGAGGTGGGAGAGAGTGTCAGTATAATGCTGGAATCCTAACAGTCATCCTACTAACAGAACACAGGAAAACTGTACCCAGCATATGAGGAATACACTTCAGGGAGCATGTTATCGCACAAGAGAATCTGCAGTTAGAGACAGTGTTCAAAAGGCAGTACTTTTAATAGGCAGTGCCTACGTGAGTTTAACCTCCATCAAGTTAACCTCTTCTTGTGGGCTGGACTTCTAAATATCAGCAGATCCACTGACATGAGGAACCCATGAATCCCACTCACTCACACAGAATCACATCTCACTTGCATGGAAGGATGAACCAAGCATCCCATGCCATGTGGGTAGATGAGCTAATGTGGATGAGACAAAATTCGCATGGGAAGAAACTGGCTGCAACCTTTCTAGGGGCAGAAATGACATCCATAGTCCAGAAGCCAAGACTTACTGTCCAGTGCTGTGTGTGGTGACAGCTGTGGGAAGGAGTGTCTTAAGTGTACAAGATTGACTCTAGAGATGATGTCTTTGTTGCTGAGGTAGGATATGATAGGGTAGTCTGTTGGGACATGGGTCAGCCTGTTTTTAAGAAAAGAATCATTTGTATTTTTTGCTGTCCCCTGCAGTGGGCAATGGCTGAAGGAGAACTGCTTCGTTTCTGTATGAAAAGGGAGTTCATTATTGATGTTTCCTTTTGCTTAGGAAACCCCTTTCTCTCCAGAGTAAGGTGTTGCATGTGTTATGCTGCAGATGTTTTTGAAACCAGGGTATATGTTGACTCTAAGACTGGAAGGAAGTGCAAGAGCCCAGGTAGGAACACTTAGTTCTGCCACTGGGTAGCTGTGTGTGAAAGACCCCCGCTGGTAGCTTGCAGCCCTGAGCAACAGTAACGCCATTTTAAGCAAGGCTTGTACTTGTTACAGAGTTCAAATTAGGGCCAACTTGTTTGGACATCGGGCCCCTGGGGTTGGGCCATAACAGGATATCTGTGGTTAGACATCTGGCCCAAGGGAGAACGAAAAGTACCGAGAAAAACACCCTGTACCCCAGACTGAACTAGGTCAGCCGTTATCTGATGTACACACACTTCTAGGGAACATGTCCTCAAGCTCACCCCGGTACCACCCTGGCCTCATTTAAATCATCCAATGGGAACCCTGTAACTACGCTTCTCACTTCTGTACCTGCGCTTTTTGCACCCTGACCCTATAAAAACCCCTCGCCCCAGCCTGACTGCGCGCAAGTCCTCCGAGAGACTTTGTCGCCCCAGGTACCTGTGTATCTGAATAAACCTCTTGCTGTTTGCATCCGCACTGGTGGTCTCGCTGATCCTTGGGAAGGGTCTCCTCAGAGGGAAGACACTCCCTTCGGGGGGGTCTTTCATTTGGGGGCTCGTCCGGGATTTGGAGACCCCCACCCAGGGACCACTGACCCACTATCGGGAGGTAAGCTGGCCAGCATTTGATATACGTTGTCTGAGTCTAAGTCTGTGTCTTGCGTTTGTGTTTCGTATTGTGCGCGCCTGCGTTCGTACGAACTCAGTACTTGGCGGACCAGTGGAGGAGCTGACGGGCTCGTACTCCGCCCCGCAGCTCTGGAAGACGTTCCAGTAGCCGGAGCCAAATTCTTGGTTCACCAGTCAGTGAACCCCCGTGTCCCTGTGGCAGTCAGACTATTTGGGGCTCCCCCATTGTCCGAGGGATACGTGGTTCTTCTGGGAGATGAGAGATCCGGACTCTCATCTGAGTCTCCATCGGAATTTTTGCTTTCGGTTTTACACCGAAGCCGCGCTGCGAAATTGTTTGTCTCTTGTGTGTGTCTGCTTTTTGTGGGGTTAGTGTCTGGTATAGTTTTGTTTGAAACCATGGGACAGTCTATAACCACCCCCCTGAGTCTGACTTTGCAGCATTGGTGGGATGTTCAGGACATCGCGAACAACCAATCGGTAGATGTCAAAAAGAGGCCATGGGTCACTTTTTGCTCATCGGAATGGCCGACCTTCAACGTGGGCTGGCCACGTGATGGGACTTTTAACCTTGACATCATTTCCCAGGTTAAGGCCAAAGTGATGGATCCAGGCCCTCGTGGACACCCTGACCAAGTTGTTGCATACATCGTGACTTGGGAAGTGATGGCATATGACCTGCCACCCTGGTTTAAGCCATTCACCACCCCAAAGAGTCTTGTTACCTCTCCTCCTTCCATGTCTGTTTCCTCTCCCTCCGCGCCAACTCTTCCTCCTCCTCTTCTTCCAGTTCCCCCTGCCCGGTCCTCTCTCTACCCCATTCTGACTAAGACTCCGCAGGAGAACACCAGAACTAAACCACCACCGGCAGTCCTTCCCCCGGGGGAGGACCTCCTTGTTGACCTCTTGACTGAAGATCCTCCGACCTTCCCATCCGTACACCCCCTGCCCTATGAAGCCGCGGCCCCGCCAGAGGCCGCCCCAGCTGAACCGGCGCCCTCCCCAGTTGCGGCGTCTCAGAGCCCGCTGAGAGCCGACTCCGGACGTCTCCTCACAGGCGTTTCCCCTCCGGGCAGGTCCAAACGGCCAGCCTCAATACTGACCTTTCTCTGCCTCTGACCTCTATAACTGGAAAAACAATAACCCTCCTTTTTCTAAGGACCCCTCCATGCTGACCTCTCTGATTGAGTCCATCTTAGTCACCCATCAGCCCACTTGGGATGATTGCCAGCAGCTATTACAGGCACTTCTGACTACCGAGGAAAAGCAGAGGGTCCTACTGGAGGCGAGGAAAAGTGTCCCAGGAGACAAAGGGCGTCCTACACAGTTGCCTAATGAAATTGATGCTGCTTTCCCCTTGGAGCGTCCCAATTGGGATTTCACCACGGTAGAAGGTAGGAACCACCTATGTCTCTATCGCCAGTTGCTCATAGCAGATCTCCGAGTGGCGGCTAGACGCCCCACCAATTTGGCCCAAGTTAAACAGGTTATCCAGGGTCCCGAGGAATCCCCCTCGGCCTTCCTGGAGAGGCTTAAGGAAGCCTATCGGATCTATACTCGTTATGATCCGGAGGACCCAGCCAGCAATCTTTCTATGTCCTTCATATGGCAGTCTGCCCTGGACATAAGAAAGAAGCTAGAAAGGATGGATATCTTAAGGGAGAGCTCCCTACAGGATTTGTTAAAAGAAGCAGAGAGAATTTTTAACAAAAGGGAGACACAGGAGGAAAGGGATGAAAGACTTAAGAAAGAGGCAGAGGAAAGAGATGCTAGGCTCAGAAAAGAAGCAGAAGAACGGGAGGCTCTTAGGGACCGCAGGAGGAACAAGGAAATGAGTAAACTGCTGGCCACCATAGTGTCAGACCAGCATCAGGATAGAAAGGAGGGAGACAGAGGGGGTCCCCGGGTGGATAAGGACCAATGTGCGTATTGCAAGGAGAGAGGACACTGGGCCCGAGACTGCCCAAATAAACTCAAGGGACCCCGTCGACCCCGGCCCCATACATTGCTGTTAACCCTGGAAGACTATGGGGGTCGGGGCCAGGAGCCCCCCCCCCCCGAGCCCAGGATAACTCTTAATGTCGGGGGGCGACCGGTCACCTTCCTGGTGGACACCGGGGCCCAGCACTCTGTACTAACCAGCCCTGCGGGGCCCCTGAGTGACAAGTCAGCCTGGGTCCAGGGAGCCACCGGCAGGAAAGGGTACCGATGGACCACCGATTGACGAGTGCTGCTGGTGACCGGTAAGGTGACCCATTCCTTCTTACATGTGCCTGACTGCCCATACCCATTGTTGGGAAGGGACCTCCTCACTAAACTGAGAGCTCAAATCCACTTCAGAGATACAGGGGCCCATGTCACTGGCCCCCAAGGAGAGCCCCTCCATGTACTGACTTTAAATTTGGAAGACGAATACAGACTCTATGAGCCAGAAGGGTCGGAGCCTAACCAGGCCCCCCTTTTTGAAAGATGGCTAAAGGACTTTCCCCTGGCTTGGGCAGAAACAGGGGGAATGGGACTGGCAACCCAACAACCCCACTGGTAATTTCCCTTAAAGCCACAGCCTCACCCATATCAATTAAACAGTACCCAATGTCCCAAGAAGCCTACCAGGGAATAAGACCACATATTAAGAGATTGCTAGAACAAGGGATCCTGATCCCCTGCCGGTCACCTTGGAGCACTCCCCTTCTTCCCATTAAGAAACTGGGAACCGGGGATTACTGACCAGTCCAGGATTTAAGAGAGGTCAATAAATGCGTGGAAGACATCCACCCCACTGTGCCCAACCTGTATAACCTACTGAGCGGGTTGCCTCCCTCTCACACCTGGTACACGGTCCTAGATCTCAAGGATGCATTCTTCTGCTTGAAACTACATCCAGGTAACCAACCCATTTTTGCCTTTGAATGGAAGGACCCAGAACTTGGGGTATCGGGGCAGCTGACTTGGACCCGCCTCCCACAAGGGTTCAAAAACAGCTCTACCCTCTTTGATGAAGCCCTCCATAGAGACCTGGCAGACTTCAGGGTTCAACACCCAACCCTAATTTTGTTGCAATATGTGGACGACCTCCTGTTGGCAGCAAGGTCGGAGGACAGCTGTAAGAGGGGCACCGAGGGCCCTCTTAGAGACTTTAGGTAACCTGGGATATCGAGCCTCTGCAAAGAAGGCCCAGATATGCCAGAAACAGGTCACTTACTTGGGCTACCAGCTCAAGGAAGGACAAAGATGGTTAACTGAGGCTCGCAAACAGACTATTCTAAACATTCCTGTTCCAAAAGGGCCTCGCCAACTGCGGGAGTTTCTGGGAACAGCTGGGTTTTGCCGCCTATGGATACCAGGCTTTGCAGAGATGGCAGCTCCCCTATACCCCCTCACCAAGCAGGGAACCTTATTTGACTGGCAGGAGAGACACCAAAAGGCATTTGAGAGCATCAAACGGGCCTTGCTGTCTTCTCCGGCCCTTGGCCTTCCGGATTTGACTAAACCCTTTGAATTGTTTGTGGACAAAAAACAAGGTTATGCTAAGGGGGTCCTGGTCCAGCGACTAGGACCCTGGAGGCGCCCAGTGGCCTACCTTTCAAAGAAACTGGACCCTGTTGCTTCCGGCTGGCCACCATGCTTACGTATGGTGGCAGCCATTGTGGTCCTGACCAAGGACGCCGGCAAACTGACTATGGGACAACCTCTAACCATTTTGGCACCCCACACGGTAGAGGCCTTGATTAAACAGCCGCCGGACCACTGGTTATCCAATGCCAGGATGACCCACTACCAGGCCATGCTCCTGGACAAGGACCGGATTCACTTCAGCCCTGTCTGGGAGCTCAACCCCGCGACGCTGTTGCCACTCCCGGAGGGGCCAGAATGACATGACTGCCTGCAGGTTCTGGCCGAGACCCATGGGTCTAGGCCGGACCTAATGGACCAGCCCCTCCCGGACGCAAACTACACCTGGTACAGAGATGGCAGCAGTTACCTGGAGAATGGAGAGCAGAAAGCCGGAGCTGCAATCACCACCGAATCTGAGGTAATTTGGGCAGCTCCCCTGCCACCGGGGACCTCGGCTCAGAGAGCAGAGCTCGTCGCCCTAACCAAGGCTCTACAAATGGCAGAAGGTAAGAAGCTAAATGTCTATATGGACAGTCGATATGCTTTTGCCACGGCCCACATTCATGGGGAAATACACAGAAGAAGGGGGCTCCTAACTTCTGAAGGGAAAGAGATCAAAAATAAGACTGAGATCTTGGCCTTGCTAAAAGCCTTGTTCCGGCCCCAGAAACTCAGCATCATCCACTGCCCAGGGCACCAGAAAGGAGATAACCCCGAAGCCCGAGGCAACAGACTGGCGGATAAAACCGCCCGGGAAGCCGCGATGGGCGTCCCCATGGAGAATTCGCAGGTCCTCTACATCCGGGACCCAGAGGCCATGCATTGCCCCTTCCAGTATATGGGAGAGGACATAGAGCTACTAAATAGACTGGGAGCGTCATACCTGCCAGATAAGGGACATTGGGAATTCAAAGGAAAAGCTGTTATGCCCATGAAACAGACACATGAATTGGTTACTTATCTACACAAGCTAACCCACCTGAGCCCCTGAAAAATGAAAACTCTCCTCAATCGAGAGGAATGTATTTATTACTTGCTGGGGAGAGACAGTATATTACAACAAGTGATGGACACATGCAAAGCCTGTGCCCAAATAAACGCTGGGCGACCCCGGTTCGGACCAGGAGTTTGGATGAGAGAGCACCGACCGGAAGTTCACTGGGAAATCGACTTCACTGAGATTAAACCGGGACTTTATGGTTATAAATATCTGCTAGTTTTTGTGGACACTTTTTCCAGCTGGGCGGAGGCCTTTCCCGCCAAACATGAGACTGCTAAGGTTGTCACCAAAAAGCTACTTGAAGAAATCTTCCCAAGGTATGGAATGCCCCAAACATTGGGGTCAGACAATGGTCCCGCTTTTGTCTCCCAGGTAAGCCAGCTGGTGGCCAAGCTATTGGGGATTGATTGAAAATTACATTGTGCTTACAGACCCCAGAGTTCAGGACAGGTAGAACGTATGAATAGAACCATTAAGGAGACTTTGTCCAAATTGACGCTTGCAACTGGCTCTAGAGACTGGGTACTCCTACTGCCCCTGGCCATATATCGTGCCAGGAACATTCCAGGTACACATGGGTTGACCCCGTTTGAGATAATCTATGGTGCCCCTCCCCCAGCTGTCACCTTCTTTGACTCCCATATTGCAGATTATGCTAATAGCCCCTCTTTGGAAGCTCATTTACAGGCCCTCCAGATCGTCCAGAAGGAAGTCTAGAAGCCTTTGGCCGCTGCGTATTGAGAACAAGCAGACAAGCCGATTGTTCCCAATATCTTTCAAATCAGGGACACCGTTTGAGTCCGCAGACATCAGACTAGGAGCCTGGAACCTCGCTGGAAAGAACCCTACGTCGTCCTCCTTACCACCCTGATGGCTGTGAAGGTTGACGGCATCGCTGCCTGAGTCCACGCATCCCACATCAAGCCTGTCCATGCCACTAAAGAGCCAGCTACAACTCCACCATGGAGGATCCAGCGCACCCAAAATCCACTAAAGCTAAGACTCACCCGTGGGGCCCCCTGACCATTATATGGGCTCTGCTGAGGTTGGGAATGGCAACCCAAGAGGGGAGCCCACATCGGGTATACTCCCTGACATGGCAAGTCCTGTCCCCAAATGGAGTTGTCTGGAAAACCCAGGGCAACCATGCACTCAACACTTGGTGGCCTACTCTCAAACCCGATTTTTGCCAGCTAGCTGCAGGATCAAACGATTGGGATATAATAACTTCGGAGCCCCACAATTTATCATTAAAGATGCCCCATGTAGCCGGAAGAACATTTGGGAACCCCCTTCCTGTGGGATGTGCTATTCCGGAGGATAGATGTACACTAGCCTCCCATGACTTTTATGTCTGCCCCAGAGATGGAAGAAGCCCCAGCCTCGCTTATCGCTGTGGGGGATATGATGATTACTATTGCGCAGCCTGGGGATGTGAAACCACAGGTAGTGCATACTGGAACCCATCGTCATCATGGGACAAAATCCAGGTAAAGCGGGGCTGGAACAGACCCCATGGAGGGGGAAATGGACAATCATGCATGGACAGTTCCGGAGGCTTTGTCTGCACCACCGGATACTGCTTACCCCTCAACATTTCATTCACAGAAGCAGGTAAAAAGGCTCCTGATTGGCAGAGGGGATACACCTGGGGCCTCAGATGGTATCTGACCTCTACGGATAGGGGAGTAACCTTCAAGATTAGGCTCCAGGTTGAGACACCAACCCTGCCCATGGGACCAAACCCAGTCATTTCGGAGCAAAAACCTCCCTCCCAACCAGCCCCTGCTCTGCCCCCGGTCCTGCCCCTGAACCCCTCTACCACTGCCCCCATTAACATCACCTCTGCCTCCACTACTGTTGCCCCAAGATCGCCATCCCCAACCAACAGACCAGGGACGGGAGATAGGCTGCTAAACCTAGTACAGGGAGCCTACCTGGCACTTAACCTTACCAACCCAAACAGGACCCAAGAATGCTGGCTATGTCTGGTTTCAAGACCCCCATATTATGAGGGAATAGCTGTCCTGGGAAATTATACTAACCATACCTCAGCACCCAGCAGCTGTACTGCTCTTCCCCAGCATAAGTTAACTCTATCTGAGGTATCTGGACGAGGGTTGTGCATAGGAAAAATCCCCCCGACGCATCAGATCCTATGCGGCTCCAGCCAGACGATACCATCAGGAACTTATTATTTGGCTGCCCCCAATGGAACCTATTGGGCTTGCAACACCGGACTCACCCCCTGTGTCTCCACCACTGTGTTGAACCTGACAGCAGATTACTGTGTTTTGGTTGAATTATGGCCCAAAGTCACATATCATGACCCTGACTTCGTCTACAGCCAGTTTGAAGGGAGACCCCGGTTTAAACGCAGGCCGGTCTCCATAACACTGGCTTTATTGCTGGGGGGAATAACTGTAGGAGGGGTCGCTGCGGGGGTGGGTACCGGTACGGCGGCCCTTATGGAGACTAGCCAATTCCAGCAGCTGCAGTCTGCTATGCACTCAGACATTAAGGCATTAGAAGAATCAGTCACTGCCTTGGAAAAATCTTTAACCTCCCTCTCTGAAGTAGTCTTTCAAAACAGGCGAGGGTTGGATATCTTATTTTTGCAGGAGGGAGGCCTCTGCGCGGCCCTAAAAGAAGAATGCTGTTTTTATGCAGATCATACAGGGTTGGTAAGGGACAATATGGCTAAACTGAGAGAAAGGCTTAAGCAGAGACAGAAGCTATTTGAATCAGAACAAGGCTGGTTCGAGGGATGGTTCCACAAGTCCCCTTGGTTTACTACCCTGATTTCCTCCATAATGGGTCCCCTCATCATTCTCCTCCTGATACTTCTCTTCGGACCCTGCATACTTAACAGATTGGTCCAATTCATGAAAGATAGACTCTCGGTTATCCAAGCATTAGTCCTGACCCAACAATACCATCAATTACAGCAGATGGACCCTGAGACCGAGATATCCTGAGACTTGAATGGAAGATTCCATTCAAAGTAAGAAAAGAAATGGGGGAATGAAAGACCCCCGCTGGTAGCTTGCAGCCCTGAGCAACAGTAACGCCATTTTAAGCAAGGCTTGTACTTGTTACAGAGTTCAACTTAGGGCCAAATTGTTTGGACATCGGGCCCCTGGGGTTGGGCCATAACAGGATATCTGTGGTTAGACATCTGGCCCAAGGGGAACGAAAAGTACCGAGAAAAACACCCTGTACCCCAGACTGAACTAGGTCAGCCATTATCTGATGTACACACACTTCTAGGGAACATGTCCTCAAGCTCACCTTGGTACCACCCTCGCCTCATTTAAATCATCCATTGGTAACCCAGTAACTATGCTTCTCGCTTCTGTACCCGCGCTTTTTGCACCCTGACCCTATAAAAACCCCTCGCCCCAGCCTGACTGCGTGCAAGTCCTCCGAGAGACTTTGTCGCCCCAGGTACCTGTGTATCTGAATAAACCTCTTGCTGTTTGCATCCGCACTGGTGGTCTCGCTGATCCTTGGGAAGGGTCTCCTCAGAGGGAAGACACTCCCTTCTGGGGTCTTTCAGTGTGAAGGGTAGGGATTCACTGCTACTAAGTGTGGGCTTGTGGGACTAGTGGGATTCTGCCAGTGCCCATGTCAGAGGAGCTACAGTCAGCAAGGGAGCTTAGGAAGTTCAAATGACCGAACAACAAAGATAAAGCCTAGAAAGGCTAGGCCCTCATCAACTCGCAGCAGGCAATCCCACACCTAGCCGCCATCCCCAACCAGTGAGTGGCACAGCCTTGCAGTGCAGGATGCCTGGGTGAACAGGTCAAGCGCGGCCCAAAGGCATGCATCTTTGGCCGACCTCACCTCCTGCGGCTCGGCATCCAGCAGTGCCTAGCTCAGTTCCACGAATCGGCCTCAACCTCCTCGGCTTTGTCCCTTCGTCCCACCCTCCACGAAAACCACAAGAAAAGCCCAAAGTTCCCCTTCTCCCTGCAAAAGCGGGCACGTTACATGCTGACGTCATCAAGCCTGGAATGTCTCGCCACACCCACCGCCTCCAGCCGCCATCTTAGGTGTGGCTGAACAAGCGGAAAGCGAGGGAGGAGCAGAAGTGTAAGTCGTTAGTCATGAAAGACCCCCGCTGATAGCTTGCAGCCTGGAGCTAAAGTAACGCCATTTTAAGCAAGGCTTGTATTTGTTACAGAGTTCAACTTAGAGCCAACTTGTTTGGACATGGGGCCCCTGGGGTTGGGCCATAACGGTTGGGCCATAACAAGATATCTGTGGTCGAGCAGACGGCCCAAAGGGGAACGGAACAACCATTATCTGATGTACACACACTTCTAGGGAACGTGTCGAAACATGTCCTCAAGCTCACCCTGGTTCCACCCTGGCCTCATTTAAATCATCCAATAGGAACCCTGTAACCATGCTTCTCGCTTTTGTAACCCGCGCTTTTGCTCCCTAACCCTATAAAAACCCCTTGCCCCAGCCTGACGGTGCGCAAGTCTAAGAGACTTTGTCGCCCCAGGTACCTGTGTATCTGAATAAACCTCTTGCTGTTTGCATCCGCACTGGTGGTCTCGTTGATCCTTGGGAAGGGTCTCCTCAGAGGGAAGACACTCCTGTCGGGGGTCTTTCATTTGGAGGTTCCACCGAGATTTGGAGACCCCCACCCAGGGACCACGACCCACTACCGGGAGGTAAGCTGGCCAGCATATGATTTCTGTTGTCTGAATACGTATTTGTGTTCCGTGTTTGCATGTTCTGTGTTTTGCTCCTGCGTTTGTATGACCCAGCTGTGTCAATTTGTATTTGGTGGCTACTGGAGGAGCCAACGGGCTTGTACTCTGTCCTGCAGCTCTGGAAGACGTTCCAGTAGCATCTGGAGCTGTGACCCTGTGGCAGTCGGACTATTCGGGGCTCCCCTGGTGTCTGAAGGGTGCATGGTTCAATTTGAGTCTGTGAACCCTCGTGGCCCTGTGGCAATCGGACTATTCGGGGCTCCCCCGTTGTCCGAAGGGTACGTGGTTCTTCTGAGAGACGAGAGGTCCGGACTCTCATCTGAGTCTCCATTGGAATTTTTGCTTTCGGTTTTACACCGAAGCCGCGCTGTGAAATTGTTTGTCCTTTGTGTGTGTCTGATTTTCGTAGGATTAGTGTCTGGTGTGATTTTGTTTGAAACCATGGGACAGTCTATAACCACCCCCTAAGTTTAACCCTACAGCATTAGAGAAACGTGCAGGACACGGCAAACAACCAGTCAGTAAAAATAAAAAAAAGAAGAAATGGGTTGCATTCTGTTCATCAGAATGGCCAACTTTCAATGTGGGCTGGCCACAGGACGGGACCTTTAATCTTGGTGTTATTTCTCAGGTCAAATCCAGGATGATGGACCCTGGCCCCCATGGACATCCTGATCAGGTTGCATATATTGTAACCTGGGAAGCCCTAGCCTACGACCCACCTCCTTGGGTCAAGCCCAAATGACCCAATGGGTCATTCCCAAAACCCCCCTCTGCCCCAACCCTTCCACCTCCCTTACCCCCTACCCTTGCCCTCTCCTCTCTCTACCCCACCCTGAACAAAATCCCTCAATACCGGACCAAACCATCCGCCAAGGTCCTCCCTCCCGGGATGATAGTCAGCAGTTGTTGCAGGCGCTCCTTACCCCAGAGGAGGAGCAGAGAGTCTTCCTGGAAGCCCGGAGAAATGTTCTGGGTGACAATGGGCGGCCCACACAGCTGCCCGACGAGATCGATGCCACCTTTCCCCTGGAACGTCCCAATTGGAATTTCACCGTGGTAGAAGGTAGGAACCACCTGCGTCTCTATCACCAGTTGCTCATAGCGGGTCTCCATGGGGCAGCGAGACGCCTCACTAATTTGGCACAGGTGAAACAGATCATCCAGGGCTCCGAGGAGTCTCCCTCGGATTTCTTAGAGAAAACAGAAGAGCGGGAGGCTCTCAGGGACCAAAAGAGAACCAAGGAGATAGGCATATTGCTGGCCACCATAGTGTCAGACCAGCGTCAGGATAGACAGACGGAAGACAGAAGGGGGCCCCGGGTGGATAAAGACCAATGTGCATACTATGGACACTGGAGCCCAGCACTCTGCATCAACACATCCTGCAGGACCCCCCGAACGACAAGTCAGCCTGGGTCCAAGGAGCCACTGGAGGAAAGCAGAACAGCTGGACCACCGATCGACGAGCACTGCGGACAGCAGGTAATGGACACCTGCAAGGCCTGGGCCCAGGTCAACACTGGACAAACCAGGTTTGGACCAGGAGTTCAGACATGAGACCGCCAAAGTGGTCACCGAAAAGCTACTTGAAAAGATTTGTTAGTCGGTATCTATGTCATTTGTTTCTTCTGTTAAACTCTGTATGCTCAGATTTGAATGCTTAGAATCTGGCGGGTCAGGAAGGAGCCGATGGGCTCGGGCTTCCTCCCCGTAACTCTGGAAGACGTTTCAAGAATGTCTGGAGCCGTTGGGGCTCAACCCGTATCGGAAGGATACGTGGGTCTGGACATCTGGTTGGGGAAGGGAGGTCTGGACTCCCACAAGTCTCCATCTGATCTTCCCAAGGGATGGTACGCCTCAAACCTTGGGTCGGACAATGGTCCCACCTTCATCTCCCAGGTAAGTCAGCTGGTGGCCAAGCTGTTGGGGATTGATTGGAAATTACATTGTGCATACAGACCCCAAAGTTCAGGACAGGTAGAACATATGAATAGAACCATTAAGGAGACTTTGACTAAATTAACGCTTGCAACTGGCTCTAGAGACTGGGTACTCCTACTGCCCCTGGCCTTATATCGTGCCAGGAACACTCCCGGTCCACATGGATTGACCCCATTTGAGATAATCTATGGTGCCCCTCCTCCAGTCGTTAATTTCTTTGACTCCCATGTTGCAGATTACGCTAACAGCCCCTCTTTGGAAGCCCATTTGCAGGCCCTCCAGATCGTCCAGAAGGAGGTCTGGAAACCCCTGGCCGCCGCCTATCGAGAACAGGCAAACCAGCCGGTCATTCCCCATCCCTTCCAAATTGGAGACACCGTTTGGGTCCGCAGACATCAGACTAAGAACCTGGAACCTCGCTGGAAGGGACCCTATGTCGTCCTCCTTACCACCCCAACGGCTGTGAAAGTTGACGGCATCGCTGCCTGGGTCCACGTGTCTCACGTCAAGCCTGCCCACACCGCCGAGGAGCCAGATACAGCACCACCATGGAGGATTCAACACACCCAAAATCCACTAAAGCTAAGACTCACCCGTGGGGCCCCTTGATCGTCATATGTGCCCTGATAAAGCTAGGGATGGCAACCCAAAAAGGGAGCCCACATCGGGTATACTCCCTAACATGGCAAGTCCTGTCCTCAACTGGAGAAGTTATCTGGAAAACCCAAGGCAACCATGCGCTAAATACATGGTGGCCTACGCTAACTCCTGACTTTTGCGATTTAATTGCCGGTCTGGACACTTGGGATATTCCGCACTGCTACCCCAAAGCCTGTGAGGACAGTACTCTGTCACGATTTCGCAGGTAGCTCCAAAGTTCAAGGGACACAGCCCCAGGATGTAGTAGCCAGCAAGCTAGAGACCAATTGTCACGAAACGATTTCTATGTTTGCCCCCGGGATGGACGAGACTGGAAAGCAGTTCAGTCTTGTGGGGGGGCAGAAGCAATTTTTCTGTGCTGCTTGGGGTTGCGAAACTACTGGGGATGCCTATTGGAAACCCTCATCCTCTTGGGATAAGATCCAGGTAACCAGGGGATGGCCAAAAGGCTCCACCGGCACCACCAGTCTACCGGTCAATATCTCTTTTACACCTAATGGCAAACTGGCACAAAACTGGCCAAAGGGATATACCTGGGGCCTCCGCTGGTACCTGTCAGGACCAGACCGTGGGACCACTTTCAAGATTCAACTCAAAATCGAGACAATGACCTTTTCTGTAGTACCCAACCCGATGCTGATAGAGCAAAGGCCCCCTTCATGGCCGACTGCCCCTAGGCCCCAGTTGAGACCCCAAACCGGTTTCAGCACAACCCCTGCCTCCTTACCCTCTCCTGACCCTACGAGTCCTATGTCAACATTGCCTGTTAATCAACCGGGGATGGGAGACAGGCTGCTAAACCTAGTACAGGGAGCCTACCTGGCACTTAATCTCACTAACCCAAACAGGACCCGAGAATGTTGGCTATGTCTGGTTACAAGGTCCCCATACTATGAAGGAATAGCTGTCCTGGGGAACTATATTATGTATGCCACTACCCCCAACAAATGTACCGCTCTTCCCCAGCATAAATTAACACTGCCTGAAGTGTCTGGGAAAGGGCTATGCATAGGAGAAGTCCCCCCTACACACCAGGACCTATGCAGTTCCACCCAGACTCCATCATCGGGGACCTACTACCTGGTTGCCCCCACAGGAACTTACTGGGCCTGCAGCACTGGGCTCACTCCCTGTGTTTCCACCTTCATACTATATCTGACAGCAGACTATTGTGTCCTGGTAGAACTATGGCCCAAGGTCACATATCATGACCCCGACTTCGTATACAGCCAATTTGAAGAGAGACCCCGGTTCAAACGCGAACCAGTCTCCATAACCCTGGCCTTATTACTAGGAGGAATAACCATGGGAGGGGTTATTGCAGGAGTGGGTACTGGTACGGCGGCCTTAATGGAAACTAGCCAATTCAGACAGCTACAGGCCGCCATGCATTCAGACATAAAGGCATTGGAGGAATCAGTCACTGCCTTGGAAAAATCTTTAACTTCTCTCTCTGAGGTGGTCCTTCAGAACAGACGAGGGCTGGATATCCTATTCTTACAGGAGGGTGGACTCTGCGCAGCCCTAAAAGAAGAATGTTGTTTTTATGCAGACCATACAGGGCTGGTAAGGGACAACATGGCTAAACTGAGAGAAAGACTTACACAGAGACAGAAGCTATTTGAGTCAGAACAAGGTTGGTTCGAGGGATGGTTCCACAAGTCCCCTTGGTTCACCACCCTGGTTTCCTCCATAATGGGTCCCCTCACCATTCTCCTCCTGATACTTCTCTTCGGACCCTGCATACTTAACAGATTGGTCCAATTTATGAAAGATAGGCTCTCGGTCATCCAGGCGTTAGTCCTGACCCAACAATACCATCAATTGCGGCAAATTGATCCCGAGACCGAGATGCCCTGATGCTTGAATGAAAGATTCCATTCAAAGTAAGAAAAGAAATGGGGGAATGAAAGACCCCCGCTGATAGCTTGCAGCCTGGAGCTAAAGTAACACCATTTTAAGCAAGGCTTGTATTTGTTACAGAGTTCAACTTAGAGCCAACTTGTTTGGACGTGGGGCCCCTGGGGTTGGGCCATAACGGTTGGGCCATAACAAGATATCTGTGGTCGAGCAGACGGCCCAAAGGGGAACGGAACAACCGTTATCTGATGTACACACACTTCTAGGGAACATGTCGAAACATGTCCTCAAACTCACCCTGGTTCCACCCTGGCCTCATTTAAATCATCCAATAGGAACCCTGTAACCACGCTTCTCGCTTTTGTAACCCGCGCTTTTGCTCCCTAACCCTATAAAAACCCCTTGCCCCAGCCTGACGGTGCGCAAGTCTAAGAGACTTTGTCGCCCCAGGTACCTGTGTATCTGAATAAACCTCTTGCTGTTTGCATCCGCACTGGTGGTCTCGGTGATCCTTGGGAAGGGTCTCCTCAGAGGGAAGACACTCCTGTAGGGGGTCTTTCAGTCAGAGGTGAGAAATGCTGGGGAAGGAATTCACTGAGGGTGAATGAAAGCCAAAAGAGAGCAAACTGCCACAGAACAGGGATCCACAGTAAGCATAGTGGCTACCTTGTGCCTAGCAGAGGGGGCGGAGCTGCCTGTAGGATTTGCAGAGCATTCCCGTTGTCACTTCTCATTTATTGGTTGCCTTGAGGGAGCATAAGAGGGGCAATTGGTGGGAGTGGACATCAGTCATACGTTAGTCCCGCCTCCAGGAGCTTCACTTGTTCTGGCGAGCTAAAATCTTTGAAGGATCCTTGTCTCTGCGGTGACGTCACAGCGTCACCGTTGCACTCTAGAAACTTCTTCACCACTCCAGCGGTGTGGGGAAGCCAAGGGAGAGGATGAGATTACAGATGCCAGGGCTGTGGGGGAGTTTCCACCGGAACAACAGCCTTGACTGTTAAGTGAGATTTTTGTCATGCATTGGGGACAATTCAAAGGCCCTGTTATTTGTCATCCTCACAGTTCAGTTTTCTCGGCCTTTGAAGATCGCTTTTTTCGTAAAATGGGCAGGGGGAAAAAAACAGAAAAATATGAACCTGGATAGAGTCTCTGCAGTGGAGTTCCTCAGCTGAACACATCAGTGCAGGCCCTGCAGAGCTCTCCAGAAGGAAGTTCCCTGAGCACACCTGGGTGATAAAACTTGTAGAGTGGCATGTGGCCAGCCCCTGCACGACTAAGCTTAGTGATTTCAACAAACAAAATAGGACGAGAGAATATTCCAGTCCCAACAAATTTGCAAGGTCTGGCTTAGAATTTGTTTCGGCCATTACGGTGGTATGTTTACTACATGTGATAATTTTTCTTACTTGGAGAAGAGTGAAAGTACCATAAGGAGGAAGTGAGGAGGATTAGAATTCTCAAGGTTTGTACCAATAGAAAGATCAGCAAACCAAAATTGATTTTTGGGCTGTGTGGACCACAGACAGACTTTACAACTTCCATTACCTTGAAATGAAATAGTTAATTCAGGTCTTCCTTCTCTCTTTTTTTCCCTTCTACCAAGAAAGGGATCTAACAATCTCGTGGTGAGATTTTAGGATCAGATGTGATTGCTGTACATTATTCATGTGTTCTTGTTTACCTCCTCATACATGCTCCTTAGTGGCTTAGTGGAGCCAGAACCTGCTCTATAGATTGGGACATTTATTTCCCCTGCCCCTGGCTTTCTCACTGTGGCCAGATAGAGGTTACAATACCATGATTTTAATGAGCAAGGAACCAAGGAATTGCATACTTGAGATCTCAAGCCCAAGCTTCAGTCTCTTTTTCAGCTTCTAGAGCATCTTCCATGTGAGTACTGTCATAATTAACAGTGACCAAAGACCACAGTGTGCTTACGTTTTTTGGTTTTGGTTGGTTTGTGTGTGTGTGTGTGTGTGTGTGTGTGTGTGTGTGTAGTATGAAGTTTTTGTAGTGAACAGTAGGCAGCTTAAGTGAATTCATAATTAGCAATTATATATCATAAAGTGTCATCGAGGAAAGGCGGACTGTGATAGCAACTAGGGAGACCACCTATATAAAGATGGCTTTAAATAAGGGAGTTTTTAAGTGTTTATAAAACTACTAATAAAATTATGGTTTTGTTCCACTAAAAAAAAGTCACGGCTTTGGGGTAAAGATGCTATGTAACTACTTCTGGGCTTCTAATAAAAACACATACGTTATGATCTTTTTTTTGTTTCCTTTGTATGGTTGGTCGGTTTTTCAATGAGGGTTTCTCTGTGTAACAGTCCTAGCTCTTATAGATTGCTGGGCACATAGGCAACAAAGATGGCCCCTAGAGAAAGTTGGACAGGCAGGTCCCAAGTTGTTTACCCTAAGACTCTATTTGACACAGAAGTCAGGCAAAGAGACATCAGCACATGAACAGCTTGTGGACAATAGGGTAAATGTAGAACACCTGAGGGCATGATAGGGTGACCTTTAAAATGATTGTTTGGCTCCTTTTACAAACACACAAACACACACATGGTTTTTTGCTTTAAATGATGCTTGTTGCTCAATAATAAATGAGTTCCTGATTGACTTGATTCTGCTTCATCTGACTGTCTGGAGGATTAAGGGGGGCTTGGGAAAGGGCCAGGAAGCAGTGCCCTTACCTTTCCTAGGACCCAGTCCATCCTCATTCAGGAAGCATAATTACATGGAGATTCAACTCAGGGTACAAGTCATTTCTTCCAAGGAGAAGGGTTCTGGAGATAGGCTACCTATAGTAGCTTAAGGGCCTAAGGAGCTGCCCTGTTCTAACTTATAAAGGTGGTGTAGAAATCATCTGTGCTGTTAGCCACCTATGGTTTTGGTTGTGGAAGCTTGATGGAGCCTCTGACTCTCAGGGTCATTTAGATTACTAGCCACCTCCAGTCTTGCTTGATATGACCTGACCCAACATATAAACAGATCACCAGGTTGATAATCACTTCCAGTTTTCAGCTTTCTTGATGGAAGAACAAGATTTTCATTTTTCTCATTGGAAAGACAATCCTGTATGCTTAACATTCCTGGTTTCTCTGGAGATCTGTGGGCTCAAGGACCTTCGTGTTATGCTCCCAACAGAAAGAGAGAGAGACAGACAGACAAAGACAGAGAGACATAGACAGAAACAGTGAGAAGAGAGGGAGGGAGGGAGGGAGGGAGGGAGGAAAAGGAAGGAAGGGAAGGAGAAAAGATATAAGAGGAAGGAGGAAAAATCTGTACTTTCTGACTTAGAAAATTGTTTGTTAGGAGGCAGGATGGAAAAACAGAAACAACTATGCAGACACGTAGTAAGGAGACTGCTTGTTTGTTCCCAGCTGCTTAGCCCTGAAATAATCACACAGAAACCATATTATTAGCAATACTGTTTGGTCAATAGCTTAAGCATATTTTTGGCTAACTCATATTAAATTGACCCATCTCCATTAATCTGTGTATCACCACAAGGCTGTGCCATAGTGGGTAAAGTTCCAGCATCTGTCTCTGGCAGGGCTATATGACTTCTCTTTACTAGCCTTGTTTCTCCCAGTATTCAGTTTAGTTTTCTCTGCCTATCTCTATTCTGCCCTGCACAGGCCTAAGACAGTTCTTTATTAACTAATACTATTCATAGCATACAGAGGGGAATACCACATCTCCTCCCCTTTTCTGTTTCAATAAAAAGGACGATTTTAACTTTAACGTAGTAAAATTACATATAACAAAACAGGTATCAAGCAAGAATTACAGTTAAAATACTTATGTACTTTATCTTTTATCATAACTAAAGAAAACTATAACTATCTATTCTTCAACTCCATCAAAGACTCCAGAAGGATAAAATATTACAAATTATAAAATATTAAAAAGTAAAGAGGAAGTACATTGTAAGAAACTTCAAAAACTCTAGCATTGACAGAGACATTTCACTTCCTGTACAGTCACCCAAAGCTCTTCTGTAAGAGAAAAGAAAAGAAACTGCTCGCTCTTTTAGACAACAGCAACCAGGCCCACTCCAATGCAGCTGCTGACAGACTTCCACCACCAAGCCTGACTGCTTCCCTGCCAGGGAGGGCCCTCCCAATATCTCCAGGGACTAACAAGAAAGAAATTCATGGTATACCTACATTGCAATCCTACATTGACTATGCATTAAAAGTTAAAACTAAAGATATAGAGCTTGGTAACTGCCAATGAAAGTAACTCCAGAGTCGTGTAAAGCAGGTCATACCAGAGTTAGTACATTTGTGTTTGGGAGAGAAAATGACACTCCTGCCTCTGCCTCTACAGCATATCCTACTGGACTGGGTCACTAGAACCAGCACGAGCTTTCTTAGTGAGTTTAGTAGTTGAAGCTTCCTCTTTATGAAGTAGATTGATCAAGAATTTCCCACTGTTCTTGCTGAGGTTGATGCAAAGGCTGGAGCGCCCCCTAGTCCCCCTAACAGGAAACACACCCCCCATGGCCTACAGGCTCCAAGGCCAGGACCCACAACCCATGCCTGCAGCACTGCACTTCTTCTTCCTCTGCCCTGGCACCCAGCATTCACAGCAGGAGATCAATGCTCAGACGAAGGCTGCACACTGGAGTGGCCTTCCACAGGTGTCAATCACAAGTCTCAAAACTCAGTCCTCGGGAAACTGCAGGGGCCATGACACTGGGACAGTTATCACTGACTTCTAAGTGCTGGACTCCAGGAGAGGCCAGGTAAGGCTGGGAAGAGATCTCAATAGGAACACTAATGTGTGAACACTTGTGGTCCTTGCCCAGTGGAATGATAGCAGTGGAGCTGAAGATAAGACAGTCATGGCTCCAGAATCTTCCAACAGCTAAGTCTCATCTGAGAAACCTGCCCTCACCTCACAAGAAGGCTATTGAATTATGAAACCATGTGTGGATTAATCCATTGGTGGAAGCTAAGCCCTCATAATCTAGTCCCCTCACTATATGCATCATGACACCACGTCTTTTTAATTATAACTGCTTGGCTTAGCTTAGGCTTCTTCACAGCTAGCTATTTTAACTAAATTCACGTTTTCTTATATACCTTTTGCCCTGAGGTTTTTCAACCTTTTCTTTCTTTATAACTATCTTTCACTACTTCTGACTGGATGGAGGTTGCTTGGCTTCTTGCCCTGGCATTGTATCTTATTCTCTCATCTTCGTCTTCTTATTCTTCCTTCTGTCTTTTCAACCTAAACCTCCTCCTATTCTCTCTACAGCTCAGCCCTGCCTGTTCTTTCTCGGCCTAGCTAATGTCCGTTCAGCTTTCTTAGAACAATCAGGTGCCATAGGCAGGCAATGTGAAACAAATACAACACATCTTTCCATAGTTAAACAAATGTAGCATAAACAAAATTAGTACATCTTTGCCTAGCTAAAATAATATTCCACAAAAGTTTCTTTCTGAGACTATGAAGGGATTGGTGTGCTCCCAGGATAAGTCAGTTTCACAATGCCATCAAGCAAGATGTTATTTGCCTTATTTGTGGCCACCTGGGTCTGAGGGATGGATGGAGTCAGGGAGGTAGAGTACATGGCCCTTTTTCTTCACCAGTGGACACATAGTCCCAGCGGTTTTTCTTCTCTCCATGATCAAGAAAACCATCCCCCAATAGCATCTAGGTGCAATATTTTACAAAAATCCACATGAAAGGTGGGCGGTTGGGTCTTAGTAGATAGGCTGGCTATGAGCTTCTGGTTCCAGTAATCCTTAATCTCCACAAAGAAGTTCCTGGCTTATGGATGGTTGGGGTCTTTTTCACTGGTGGCAAAACAAAGAGAATAGGACAACTGTAATTATATGACCCATGTCAGTCTTTTCCTTAGTGAGTCAGTGGATCTGCTGATGACCCCTCTGTCCTTATGATGTGTAGCCTACCTATGCTGGGTGTGCTGTGTGCACAGGGGACACCAGTGATGTTGTAGCAGTGTGAGGACCACAGGGTATGAGACTTTCCATACTTGCTCAAGGCTCCCTGCCAGGATCTCTTTACCCGCCACACAAGGTTGCCACACTGGAACTTGTGAGCAGGTACCAGGCAAACATGCAGCTTCACAAACTGTCTGATGAATGGTCCCTGTGACTATTGCAGGACATGGATGGGACAGGGAAGGAATGATTAGTCTTAGGAGCTTCTTCATAAGGGATGCATCTCTCTCTTTGGAGAACAAAAGTCAGGAGATTGGTCCAGTATTCACCAGTCTCAAGGACTTACATAAATCATGTTTCCTTTCTATTTATCCTTCCTGTCTTCTCTGAGTTTCATGTCCTATATGTACAATGTGGTTTCCAATAAACATTTGGTACCTTATACAGATTTAGGAAAGCTTTGGCCAGAAAGACCAGGCTGTTGTTAGATCTCAGGGATAAGGGAGACTGCAATCTTGGAATGATATCTGGACCTGAGTCATTCAGCAGTTATAGTTGCCTGCAGATTGGTGGCCTGGTGCAGTTTAGTGACCATCTGTCTTCTGATAAAGGCAGGACGTATAGGTCCCTAATTCGGCAGAAACAACCGCCCATTTGTCTTCTATTGACCATCTTTTCTTCAGCTTAGTTTCTTTGTACATTGATTGGCTCTAGAACAGTTAAAGTGCAGGAAGGAAGCCAGGCCATGGTGGTGCTTGCCTTTAATCCCAAAACTAGGGAGGCAGAGACAGGCAGATCTTTGTGAGTTCGAGGACAGCCAGGTCTAATAGAGCTAGTTCAGGGATGGCCAGGGCTGTTAAACAGAGAAACCCTGTCTTGAAAACAAAATAAAAAGTAAAGTGCAAGGCAGGGTAATTAAGTACTAAAGAGGCCTCTCTGCTTCTAGAGCCAATTTCAGGGCAGCCATATTTGCTGCTTTGTTTTCTGAACCTTTGTGGATTCCCTTTTTAGGCCTTCTACACTACACAATGGCTACCTCTTTTGCCAGACTAATGACATCTTACATGGCCAGGATATTTTTGCTGTTGTTGTTGTTTTATGAATTTATTTATGCCCAGTGTGAGATGAGGGGCGCTCTCTCTCTATAGAAGGTCGATATACATGGCTATGGCAAGCGAATTGCAACTGTCTGTGTCCACAGGGAGGGCTTTGCCCTTTTCACAGGGTGGTGCTGGTTAAGGCCAGATGATGGAGGAAGGTCATTGGTTAAAAAATAAAGAAACTGCCTTGGCCCATTTTATTGGTTAGAACATAGGTGGGTGGAGTAAACAGAACAGAATGCTGGGAGGAAGAGGAAGTGAGCTCAGAGACGCCATGCTCCCCTTCCCGGGCAGACACGCTAGCTCTGCTCTCTGAGGCAGCCGCATGAAGCTCAGACCCAGGATGGATGTAGGCTAGAATATTCCCAGTAAGCGCACCTCGGTGCTACACACTTTATTAGAAATGGGCTAGTCCAGGTGCAAAAGTTAGCTGAGAAGAGGCTAGATATAATGGGCCAAGCAGTGTTTAAAAGAATACAGTGTCCATGTAATTATTTCGGGGCATAAGCTAGCAGGTGGCCGGGGTGCTGGGGAAGCAGCCCTGCCACTCCTACTACTACAGAATGGCGCCCAGATGTGAGGACAACTGAATCCACTGAAACCCTGAAAAAGCTAGGGAAAGAGTAAAGCATGGTTTCTTGGAAGCAACAATTTCTGGGGTCTACTCTGCTTGCTAGAGGCAAGCAAGCGCTCTCATCTAAGAGAGGCTTCCTGACTCAGCTTTAGCTGCAAAACCCTGCAGCTCATTAAGAGGTCCTGCCACGAAACACTTAAACGGTGTTGATGAAAAGCTGAATGCATGCTTTTCGGTTTTTAGCCGTAGCAGGAAAAAAGCTGCACTGTTTAAAAATGCCGGCTTTCTGGGCTATCCTGCCAGGGCAAACTCTGACTGTTTGAGGCAGGAGGGGCGACTACAGAGAGAGGATTTGTGTGTTGTCTGTGGACATAATGCTGCAACTTACTTGCTGGCAGGGACCTTCAAATGCCATGGAGTTGTGGCAATAAACATGGCTACAGCCAGTACCTCAGCCATGAGGCTGGAAAGCTAAGGAATGGGCTGGATTCAGCCGTCAAAGCCACGGCTTTAGTCCTACTGAGATTGCTTGGTAAATTAAAGACTCATATGGTCAGAAAAAGAGAGATATACAGTAAAGAGAGATTCAAAGACAAAGAAAATTTCTAAATGGTTTACAGTGTGTTAAAAATATATGCAAGCTAAAAGTTAAAAGTTCTTAAAAGTAAAAAAAAGGAAGAAAGAGGGTAGTTGGGTGTGGTAGTACACACTTTTAATCCCAATACTTGGGAGGCAGAGGGAGATTGACCTCTGTGACTTCACGGTGTGGTAGCACACGCCTTTAATCCCAGTGCCCAGAAGGCAGAGACAAACAGATCTCTGTGAGTTCAAGGTGTTGTAGCCTACACCTTTAATCCCGAATGCCTGGGAGGCAAAGACAGGCGGATCTCTGAGAGTTCAAGGACAGCCTGGTCTACAGAGTTATTCCAGGTCAAAGATACAGAGAACCCTATCTCAAAAAGCTAAAAATAAAGTAAAAATAAAGAAAATAAAGTTAAAATAAAGTGTACAAAGATGGAAAATAAACAGAATTTTGATACTGTATGCTATTATGCTCTCTTTGAATTGTTTGAATGCTGAGAAAGTCACAACAGCTGCTAAAATATATTTGTTTATAAATGCTGCTGAACTAATCTAACATAGATATTTTCAAAATGCCTTGACTTTGAAATTTGGATCTAAGGACATGATGCTTTGGAAAGGAGTTTCTTATTTTGTTTTCTTAAACTATAAAAATCAACCTTAAAGGTGTACCAGCTCTCTTGCTTCCAGCTCCAGCAGTTGCTAGACTCTGTTCCTGTTCACACAGAGAACTGTTGTCTTGTGCAGTAATCTGTAAGTTTTCCCCTTAAATAAATAACCCTTTTATTATTCACAATTTTGAACTGGTGTGGAATTGTTTTGTGACTTACGTCATCAGAGATCCACAGGTTGAGAAACTTTGCTCTAATGCCAGTGTAGGAATGAGGAAAGCAAGCAGGGAAAGAGCAAGTCCTGCTGGGCCTGTCACTCACCTGGCCAAGAGCCCACTGCTCAGCAAGGCTGATCCACCTAAAGCCCTGCTAAAGAGGCTGCAGGATACAGTCTTTCTCTACTGAGATAATGTGCTTTTCCTTCCCTGGAACTACACTTTGTGGTCTCCTGTGGAGCTGCACCAAGCAGTCTGTGAAGTTCGCTGGCTTTTCTGAGTGCTGAATCAGAAGATCTGAGCTTCTTCATGGTCTTATTCTCTACTTTAGGGTGCTGGACAAAGCCAGACTTTTTCACTTCTCTGGACCCACCTTGCTGCTTGCTGTCATGTGACTCCTTGTTTCTCCTCATGGTTCAATGGATGTGTTTGACTTAACAGGATTTTCTCCCTGTCTTCTCCATATTTCTTTCCCCCCACAACACACCCACAGTGGCTGTGCAGCTTTGCCTCCCTTGTCATTTTCTCCAAAAATTCAAATAATATTGTACTCCAAGGTTTTTGTTTTGTTTTACTTTTTTTTGGTTTTTTGCATTTGTTCATTTATTTCCATTTTTAAATTTAAATACAGTTTGTTTATATTTTGAAAGATAACCTTTTTTTCTAACATACAATTGACAAATATATAAGATAAATACCCATACTGCTATTTTCTTTTTAAAAGTAAATTACAAACATCATAATCCTCAAGAATGAAAATACTTTGTTTTATTCCTGATACAAAAGCATAATTACATCGCTATTTTGTTGTTTTTAGATTGAAAAACTTGCCTAAAATTTCCCCAAATTATGTAATATAAAATTTTTATTTTATTTTAAACAAGGCTTTAAATTTTGCTTAATAAAGTAGCATTGGAATTTGAACATAGCATTTTCTATAGAGCTATTTCTGGCATTTCCTTCAGGAATTTTTTTTTATTATGTAAAGACTTTTCTTTTTTTTTTTTTTTTTTTCGAGACAGGGTTTCTCTGCAGCTTTGGAGCCTATCCTGGAACTAGCTCTTGTAGACCAGGCTGGTCTTGAACTCACAGAGATCCGCCTGCCTCTGCCTCCAGAGTGCTGGGATTAAAGGCGTGTGCCACCAACGCCAGGCGTAAAGACTTTTCTAAAGCAGTATGTGCCCTAAATTTTGAGTCATCTCACTGGTACTTAAACATATATCTTTTGAGGACTAGAGAAAACTGTGGTTCTTATGCTGTATTAAATAGTATATCTGTAAGGTCCTTTTAGCTCATGTCTATGATATGTTTGAATTTTTATTATTAAGGAGACTGCAATAACAAAATCATTTATTTAATAAGTGAATACAAGGAGAAATCATAAAATATCCTTGCTTTATGTCTCTTACTAGTTTCCTACAATCTGTAGTTACTTCTTTTTAATCTTACTAGTTTCCTACAATCTGTAGTTACTTCTTTTTAAAGACACAAATCTAAATATTCACTCAGTTCCTGTGGCTCCTCTCAGCTCCTCTCTCCTTGGCCCTACTCTAAACTCCAGCTCATGGGTTTCCCTTTCCCAGCCTCTCATTCCTACATAACCCTGCCATTTTGGCCATGCTCTCTCTTTGTCCTCCTCCCTTGGTCCTCCTCTCTCACTCTCCTCTGCTCTTTCTTCTCTCAAGGCCAAGTTGAATCTGCTGGCCAGGTTAGGTCTACTCCTTCCTCTCCCCACTGTGGACTCTTCCAGATGCCTCTGGTGCTCTTCCTCATATCTACAATAAAACCTTCTCACAAACCTACAAGGAAATGGTCATGTCCTCACTTTATTCACTGACCAAATAAAAACTATGACTCAGGACTTGTCATTTTTTCCATGTCCATTTCCTCTTCTTCAGTTATACTTAAGTATGGCATACTCCAATAGTTACTAACATAACAGAGGCTCCAAGCATCTCCTCTTGTACAGAGAGCGAGCCGCTAGGCAAACCAACATTAATGAGGATCAACTTCTCTGTGATTCCTCTGTGAATCTCCTCTCTGCTCTTTCAGTTTGATTGCATTAAATACATACCTATTTATCCCTCCTGCAGGAGCTCTGTAATGGCTTTGTCTTCAGCAAGCACACAAGACTTCAGCAAGACTTGGCAGTCTCTGCAGCAATAATCTCTGAGCAGTCTCAGCGACCAGAAAACAGAAGTTGAAACTAGAGAAGAAGAATTTCTGCTCTCCATCCTAGGCTGTTCCCAATAAGCCCACTTATAACTGGATCCCACTTGTCAGGTGGCTGATTAACTTCACCCATTGGAGTAGAACAGCCACTCAGGAAGCACATGAAACTCTATGTCTCATAGAGAAATGGAATCACAGATAGCAGGGGGATTTGAGACATTGGATGAGGCGTAGGAAGAACCAGACTGCCTCCATCTTAGGCTAAAAAGCCATCTTATAGTAAAGTTTATGATTAAACCTCTGTTTTCATGGATTGGACTATGCCCACCTGTACCCTGAAGTACAAATGGTTCTGTACTGTCTGTTCCAGGAATGAGAATCATGTCTTAATTTCTAAACATGGTTTATAACCATCTTGCAACCCTACCTTTGTTTTTAAAAAGGTTACATGGCTGTAGTGATATTTCATATGTATTTTAATAAATAATGCTTGTCTGGAGATCAGAGAGTAAAGCAGCCACACTGTTCAGCCATACTGACCAGGCAGTAGTGGCACACACCTTCAATCCCAGTAGCCGCACTAGTCAGCCATAGAGGCCAGGCGGTGGTGGGACAAACCTTTAATCCCAGCACTAGAGAGGAATATAAAGAGGAGAAGACAGGTCTCAGCTCTGTCTCATTCTGAGGGTTCCCGGAAGCGGGATTGCCATTTCAGTATGATGTAGAGGAAAGAGCCAGTTACTGGCTGCTTTGCTTTTCATATCTTCAGGTTGAACCACAATGTCTGTCTCTCAGTTTTTATTAGTCTTGCTACATATTATTACAACCTTTTGACTCCCTGTTGCTCATGACTACCTCAATATGCCTACTTTGCAACCATGTTTTTGTTTAAGGAACCTGTGTAGCACTAATATGTAAGCTTATGTTCTGCTCCTGTAACCCTACCACTTTTGTCCGTCTAGTTCACCATTTGGTAACTCTCTTGATGTGGGAAATTCCCTTGTATGCTGTGATAACATTGGTTAAAAAAGAAGCTGTTTGGGACCTATTGCAGTGCTGAATAGGACAAGGCAGAAATTTCATGCAGATAGAGGAGAGAGTACATGAAGACAGATGCTGCATACTGGACAGAACCTTACTGGTAGGCCATAGCCACGAGGCAATACACAGATTAATAAAAATGGGTTAATTTTTTTTTTTGGTTTTTTGATAAAGGGTTTTTATGCAGCTTTGGAAGCTGTCCTGGAACTAGCTCTTGTAGACAGGCTGGCCTTGAACTCACAGAGATCCACCTGCCTCTGTGTCCTGAGTGCTGAGATTAAAGATGTGTGCCACCACTGCCCAGCTAGAAATGGGTTCATTTAAGATATAAGAGCTAGCCAATAAGAAGCATGAGCTAATAGGCCAAGCAGTGCTGTAATAGTAGTTTCTGTGTGATTATTTCAGATCTGGGCAGTCAGGAAACAAACAAGTAGCCTCCAACTACTCCCTCTACCTTTGAGCTTCATAAAAATCTTGTCTCCCTCACCACCTATACTTACCACTCAATCCTCATCTTAGGTGGAGACACCCCATGTACACAAATAAAAAAAGCATGCTTTGATTAATTTGGTCATGAAGATTTGGGTCAGTGATCTTTCTCCTCCAATCTCTGGGATTAAGCTGTACTGTAAATAAGATAATTAAAAATGCTAAATTCAAACTAATATCAATATGAGGAAGTAATCATTTATTTTAGAAAGTATCATGCTGTTTATCTGAAATAAAGTGGATTGACAAAAAGAGGGGATGCTAAATGAACTAAGAACAGAACACTGAAACATGCTATTTTCCTAAATGAGATAATTTTGCATGGCCTCTGGTGCCATCATGGGCAAGGGGTGTTAACATGGCTTGAAGAGGCACTGCAGACCATGGCCCAAGCCATGAACATCAGCATGGCCTCCAGTGGTAGCACAGACCACAGAAGCCCACAGGGCCCCTGGTGGTAACAGAAGCCATGGTATCCACCTGGCCCACAGCAGCATCTCAGTCTACAGACACTAACATGGCCTCAGGGGACAGCAAAGGCCACCAATATCAACATAGCCGTGCACAGACCGAGAACACCTTTATGGTCTTCAGAAACAGCATGGTCCATGGGTATCAACACAGATTTGTCATGGTCCAGCCTCGACAAAAATACCACTTGCCAGGGTAGGGGCATTGGGGTTAGAAATAAAAGAATATGAAGACACATGAAAAATAATAATACAGCAGCCATAGAAACGTACAGGAGGGTATTTCAGTGGATACTGAAATAACTCACATTTATTGTTCCCAAAGTTTTTATACCCAATACAAGTGGGGGTAGGGAGGTGGAGAGAGAACGTAACAAAAACCTTTGTATACTTGATAGAAAGGACAACTCAAACAGTTAATTCCTTTAACACTTTGAGACATCAAGTCATTAGCATTTTGTTGTTTAAGCAGTGAAGCTGCCTTAGATCATGAATCCTGAAGACAGTGACTGCCCAAGTGACCTCATAGTTACAAAAGACTGAGCAGAAGTCCATTTGCATATTCTGACCACCTGTCAGGATTGAATGGACCTACTTGTATGGGCTATCGTAATGTCAAACAATTACGTAATCACATGCTGAGTTGGAATATGCAAATATGCTTGTCAGCGACTTTGAGCAACCTACAACTCTCTAACCATCAGACAAGGTGGAAACAGGCTCACATTTTTGGGCCTCCACACAACCTGTAGAGGTAGACAGAACCAATCCAGCTGCAGCCGTAGCATGCACCATGTACAGCAACATGGCATGTGGTGGCAGCACACATCATGGAGGTCTTTTGAGATGACCCAAACCAGGAAATACACTACTCTCCTTGGGCATCCCGCCATTCCTCAAAAACAGGTTGGTCATGGGGTTGCATTAGGAGGCAGAGCCTGTGAGAGATCCAGGCTGCTGTTTACCATCCTGCCAGTGTTAGTTTGTTTGAGGTCCAATCAAGAAAATAAAAAGGTCTCCATTACAGACATACTGATGTTTCTCAGAGCCAGGGTGGTGGTACACTATCACTAGCACCAGTCTGGGATATGCTCTTGTTGCACAGAGACAAGGGGATTTTTCCAATGGCCAGGGTATCTGGGGGCAGAATCCACTGGAGCTCCAGGTCTCTGCACATCTCTGTGCCCTCAGTGAAGGCACTTTAGGTATGACCATCACAACTGCAGGCTGAGGGCAGTTGCACAGCAGTGGAGATTCCAGGTGGAGAAGAAAAAAAGAAAGAAAACCCACCCTACAAGTCACCATCTTAAATCAATCTTCAAATATTCTTTAAAAGGTTCTGATAACAGAAATTACATACATGCCAAGGCACATTTACTGGAGATAGAGCCATTCTTTCTGCCACTCTTCCCTAACTTTCTAACAGCAGGGCCTCACTCCAGCTCTGGCTTGGATTGCAGCAGCTGTGGCACCTAGGTCTGAGGTCCTTCTTGGTGACTGCAGACCTGTGGTGCAACCTGGTGCAGGATTCCCAGGGCCTTGGGGAGAGACTCCACCCCTGTGTCTCCCTCTAGCCCTCTGCAGGAGCCCTGTGTTTCACCTATCTTGACTCAATCCTGTCACTGTTTGTTTGTTTGTTTGTTTGTTTGTTTGTTTGTTTGTTTTGAGGGGAGATTGAGAAAGGGTTTCTGTGTGTAGCTTTGGAGCTGTCCTGGCACTTGTTCTTTAGACCAGGCTGGCCTCAAACTCACAGCAATCCACCTGCCTCTGCCACCAAAGTGCTGGGATTAAAAGCATCTGCCACCACTGCCCAGCTCCTTCCTTCATTTTTAAAAGTACCTGTCATTCAAAGGAAAAGCTAATGAAAAAAATTTCATTGTCTGGCCATAAGTGGGGGTCACTAATACTGATGTGCTTGTAATTCATATGGCCAACCCATAGCAAAACACTTACTTAATTTAGAATCACCCGTACTCTCCCAAGTACCTGTAAGTATAGTCGTCTGTGATAATTTTCACCAATGATGTCACCACAGAATATGAATTGCTTGTGATATTTATATAAGATAAAAAAAATAATGCTGTAACTGTAGATGACATGTTACAGATCTCTCATGATTACTTTGACATACTCTCTACACAAGCTGTGAATCTACTAAAGTATAGCTATTTATTGCGCTTGCTACAAATCCACCTCCTAGGTATGTAGTCCTTGCTACTGCTGATCCCTCTGTCACTCAGGTAGGCATGGTTTCCAACTCCTCGGATGAGTGTCCTAAAACAAAAAACAAACAAAATGTCTGCAGAGTCGGCCACTGCATTCCCTCCAGCAATGATATCTCACTCGTGTCCACTGCTTGTTTATGGCATGGATCACAGAAAGGCAGAGGCCATGAGGAATCACCAGCACTAGTGTTACACCCAGTGACTTTTCCATTCTCAGGGTTCCATTTGGTGACCACACCTTTGTCACTCATCCATGTTAGACCCTGTACTGTGTGTACAAAGCATTTGACTGCTGCTCACTGCCATGTTCACATGAACTTCACTCAGCCATGGGTAGCATTGCAAGGGTTGTTTTCAATTCTATCTTGAAGAATTTCTCACATGTACGAAAGGTGGAGAAAATGTACATTAAATTCTAAAGGTCTTTAATGATGGACATTCACTGTTCCAGAGAATGGGTCTGTTCAAAATGGCTATGCTCACATCCAAACACTGTCCTGGGTGCTCTTTGATGATAAGACATTAGAGAAGGTTCCCGAAACCCATGGAGTCTCTGCTTCAGTGACAGAAGCAGCTGTGCACCAGCTGTCTGAGAAGTCCTGTCCAGCAGTTCTGCAGCGGCTTCCTGGGGATTCAGAGCCCTTAGTGGCCATCAGCAGTTCTGTCTGCATGACACATGGGGCAGTTATCAGCAAGGAGAGATTTCCAAGTGCTGAGAGCAGACAGCATCTACCCCAGATGCCATTATCAGGCTAAAGATTTGGAGTGAAACAACACGAAGTGACTCTGACAGATGTAAATTTGCCAAGATGTGGATACTGGGGACTCCATGTAACACACAACCAGACCCAAGGCACACCTCCAGCCCAAGGGTTTCTCCCTTTCAAGTTGAGTTCTCTTCACATGACTCAGCCTTTCACCTTTCACAACAACTCACACAATCACAGCACTTGAACACAGTAAAAGAAAAAGCTTTCTGGAAACATACAAGTTGTTATATTCAGTGTTGTCTGTCCACATCCAAGGCTGCTTTGATGACTCTCTGTGCAGTCCGATCCAGGCAGCAGAATGCCCATATGTTATATTAAGGAAATCCTGTCAAAAACACAGAAAGCAAAGACATGTGTCTCTCAGTTTCAGATGAGCCTTGAGTCTCTGTCCTACAGCCTCCTCTTGGGATGGTAGCAGGTTTGAACTGAGGGCCAGCAACTTTAGAGCCTAAATAACCCTCAGTTCTCAGCGAATGCATTTTCCTGTCATAAACCATAGTAAACTGACAGCTACCCATTTCTCTGGGGCTGTAAAAGTCCCTTGTTAAATCTGTAATTACAGTTATTAACAGTTGTCACCTTAAGTTTGCAACACCTGCCAGCTCAGACAAAGACTGTATGACCACCATGATTCTCAAATGTATGTTTGGCCTTGCACGTTGACTATTATTAGCACTATAGGAGAGACAATCTTTGGAATGTCTCATTGCTACAGTCAGATGTGTTACCATCACAAATGGCACATGCTAACATGTACCTCATGTGCCCAATGCCTAGGGTGGAACCTTTCTCATGTTCCAGCTTTAAGCTCTCTATCGCAAGGCAATACATATTCTACATGAGCAAACAACAAACCAACTCCCAATCCTTTCTTACCAGCTCCTCCAGACTGTCAACTTGAGTTAGATTAGCCTCCATCTCCATGCAGGAGGTCTGGCTGGATGTCCAGTTACTTTGGTCTTCAGACAAATAAAAACATTTACTTCTAAATCCAATCCAGTCTTTTGAGCAGGTATCATTCCCAGCTTCAGGGCTCACAATGGCCGGGTTTTTTTCTCTCACTAAATAGACACAACGCAAATACATATCATAAATAAACATTTCCGTGTCTCATCTTTTTGGCTAAGCATTCACTCTCCACTTGAGGTGTGTGTTTGACTGTAGCTTTCATTACTGAGCACTAAGAGACTCCTCATAGCATGGTGATCTCCCATCAAGAACCTTTATGTAGGACTCTAAGGATATGCTTGTCTTTTTTGTATTTTGAGTTTGCAGACAGAATCTCTCTATGTCCCCCTTCCTTGCCTGCATCTCACTCCGTGAACTATACTTCTCTGGATGCATTTTATAGCCCTATTCATTGCTAATGCGCCCTTGCTGCATCCTGTCCTTCCTTGTCACCTTACATCACCCTTCCTTGTTCTCCTGTCTACATGTTACACCACGCTCACACGCAGAGCTGATCACACTGTACATTATAGGCTGGGGCATGCATATGAGGGAGTACATGGGGTCTCTTTCTTTCAGAATTCCTGGCTGTGCCTCCTGAGTGCAGGGACTAAAGACACCATACCCTGAACAAATCATAGTCATTACCCCATGAGGACTCTTCCCGATTGCTGGAATTCTACACGTTCCTTTCCTATGATCCTGCATCACATCCTGCTTTTGTAATGACCAAATAGAGAAAACGCCTTACTTCTCTGGATTTCACTATGGCAAAATACCAGCATGCACAACATGGCATGATCTAATAGGTTTTGATACCAAAACTTTGATTGAGGCCTTCCTGGTATCATGTCATGTATACACTAAATCCATATGAATATATGCTGACTCTCATTAGAGGCTTTCAGAATGGCCATTATCAAGAAATCTCACAGCAGATGTCAGAACTCTGCAGAAATAGGGAGACTTATTCACTGTTGGTGGAAGTATAAACTGATAAATCCAGTATTGAGACACCTTTTAAAAGTTACAAACAGACCGTTTGTGACTCAGCTATGCAATTCCTGGGCATATGTGAGAGAACACTACATCATAGCACAGAGACCTGCACATCCACATCTACTGCTGCCCCATGTACAATAGCAGCAAAATGGATCTGACCTAGATGTACATCAACTGATGAACAGACAATGAAAATGTGGTACATGTGTAATACAGAGAGTTATTCAGACATAAAGAAATTAAAACTTGTAGAAAAGTTGGGGATCTACAAAGTAAAATATTAAATAAAATCACACAAACCCAGCAAGAAAGAGACCCCATGCACTCCCTCATATGCTTGTCCCAGCCTGAGATGCACAGTGTGAACAGCTGTAAGTGTGGGCGTGGTGTAACACTTAGACAACAGAACAAGGAAGGTGACAAAAGGTGACAAGGAGGACAGGATGCAGCAAGGGCCCATAAGCCAATAATAGGACTATAAAGAGCATTGTTTTTCTAGTTTCAACTTTCCTGGTATTTTTGCCAATTTGTGGCTGATAAATGTATAAAAACGCAAATACAGTGAAAGTCTAAAACCATAACCAAAGCTCTATGGCTTCAGAATGTCTTTTCTAACTGTGTGGAAGTTGAGATATACAAGATGTGGGACTTGGCCAGTGTTTGAGTGGCTATGCTAATGGAGGGGTGTGATGTGTTCATTTGTGGGGCTATCCTGATAGAGTAATTTGTGTGTGTGTGTGTGTGTGTGTGTGTGTGTGTGTGTAAGAATCTCCAAATGCAGGTCTTGTTAAAAGTAACATTTTTCTTTCATAAATTTGCCTTTTTCTTCAAATAACAGATAAGAACAAATGCATGGCTCTTATCAAGGGCTAGTGAACCTAGAAATAAGTGATTGATAAGAAATATTAAATACTAGAAACGACCCACACACATTTCTTAGTGGAAGGCAATTTGGTGTAGCTGTTCCCAGCTCTTACGCCCAGTACCACGAGGCTTTAATGAAAAGAACAAATGCAACAACACTGAGGACGACTGTCAATTCTTTTTATCTGAGTCTTTTCAGAGACACATAACAGTTTAGGTTACATCGCCTAAGTCATGTGAGCATGTGTTTCCATGTTTGACTTGTGTATCATTCATTGCCGTGGCTAACGTTGACTTTATAAAACAATATCATGAATTATTTACTCCACCTATTGCAAGAAAGTGGTAAAGATTTTATCACATTATTCAGAATAGTCTAAAACTAGAAGCTTGGGATCACATATGTCTGGAATAATCTACTTAGTATTTTCACACCATAGTTAAAGATGTTAACATAAATTATGGGTTATGGGGTTTTCTACCTCCCCAACCATACCATGCTTCACTGCCCTCACTGCCCCCAGCTCTTGCTTTGAGTTTTCCTCTCCATGATCTCTGCCTCAAATAGTTTCCCCAGGTGGACATGTCTCCTGTATCTCTCTATAGGTTGCTGAATGTGCTCTTCCCAGGGATGCTGAGCCTGGCCTCCTGTGCACACCACAGCCTGTGCTGTTCCTTCACTGCATCTTCCTGCTGGACCCTAAGTTCCCAGAGAACAGGAATTTCCCGTGTGTTTTCTCTCTGCCCTTCCCACAGTGCCTGGCTCTCAGGGCTCAGGAAGTGTAACTGACAGTGTGGATGTGGACAGAATGCAGCAGGATCTGGAGAATGTCACTCACCTAACCAAAAAACAAAAGATGCAATCACAGCTCCAGCGAGGACGATGATCACTGCACAGCACCAGCAAAGCCTAGCAGGAGACACGGGGGAGACGATTCTGAGGCATTTTTCTTGGAGCTTTTTATCTGAAAAATATTAATATAAGAATGCCAACTTGGAGAATTTCTTAAGAAAAATTAAAGAAAATTAGCACAAACATCCACTTTACAATCCCCTACAAGTATCTGAAAGAGTGCTGCAAACCCCTTTCAAGGAAGGCCCTGGTCCATAAAGGATGGCCATGCTAGAAACAAGACTAGAGATGCTAGAAACAGAACTTCCCTGGGGTCTTCTGGTTACTGAACTGAGGGTGTATCATGAAAGAGCAGGAACCTAAAGGAGTGAGGATCACAGTGAAAAACAACAGCAGTCAGCTGGATTTCTCTTCAGAAAGTGCTCTGGTTAGGAGTAATGAAAACATTAGGGAAAACTCAGTGTAAATAGACCTATTAACACACTAAGAAAAGAGGAAAATAGAAATATCAATACACAGCAAAATTATGTAAAATATGAATTAGAGCAACTTCCTCAACACTATAAAAGTTATCAATTAAAAACAAAACAATAAATCCAACTACACTCTGCTTCATTCCCAAGGGTGCAGTTATTTATGCTTTCCCAGCAATCAGGAGAAGGAGTAGGATGTCTGCTCTCTGTTCCAGGATGACTTCACAGGAGTCCATCAAGGGTAAAAGAAATGGGGTCACGAAGCTGCAAAATTCCTCAGGACTTAAAATGGCTCTTCCACAGGACACAGGTTCAATTCCCAGTGCTCACAAGGTAGCTTACAACTGTGCCAACTCCAGTTCCAGGGGACTCATCGCCCTCTATAGGTACCAGGCACTCATGTTATGAACAAACGTGCAGGCAAAAGAGCCATATACATAAGATAAGATTCTGAAAGAAATAAAAGTAGGTTAACACTTCTTGAAAACAGATGAAGTGTTTCTCATCACAGATGATGCAGTTCTATCTGCATAAAAATTATGAAAAATCTATAAAAGACTACTGAATATAAAATATGAATTCACAAAGCTGCAAGATACAATGTAAATGCAAGGTACATGGTAAAGTCAGATGTATTTTCTTGTCAAATGGAAATTAAAGTCTTAGACAGCACCATTTACAGTAATGACAGAAACCATAAAATTATAAAGCTAAAAAAGGGTCAGAATCAGCACAATAATTAACTACATTTAACGTTATGAAGAAATCAGGACAGGGCTAGATTGTTGGATCAGTTGTTAAGAGCACTTGTTGCTCTTGCAGAGGACCTGGGTTTGATTCTAGCACCCACATAGTAGCCTACAACCATCTATAATTCCAGTTTCTGGAATCTGACATCCTTTCCTGACCTTGGTGTGCACTGGAATGTATGTGATGCACAGATATTTATGCAGGCAAAACACTCATATGCATGAAAATTTTAACATAAAAAAGGAGAGAAATCAAGACAGAACTAAACACATAATTGTTTTGAGATATTTGGTCACACTCACACTCCAAGACTGCCAATAAAGTTTAACATTGAATCAGGGGCAGAGCTAGTGACTAGCTGACCAGAATTAGCCATAAAGGTTTTGGAGGACCCAGGATACAAATAGAGAGACATAGGATGTGGTAGGAAGGGGTTGAGAAAGGTTTGCAAGCCCTTTTGTATCTAGAAAGGAGAGAGAGAGAGGTCACTGGACACTTATCTACTGCTTCTCTGATCAATCAGGTTTTTACCCCATTATCTGACTCCCAACTTATATTCAATAATAGAACAATATAAGAAGTAAAGGCTTCACAGGATTAAACGGAGCACTCAATATTGCTCATGTGTAAACAACACCTGAACAAGTTTATATATGCAACACAGTATCACTTCCTGGTGAAGAGGGAAGTGATTGCCTTCAGAAAAAAAAAACCATAGCATCAAATTATTAAAAAATACTGAGAAGGGGCTGAAGAGATGGCTTAGAGGTTAAGAGCATTGCCTGCTCTTACAAAGGTCCTGAGTTCAATTCCCAGCAACCATATGGTGGCTCACAACCATCTGTATTGGGATCTGGTACCCTCTTCTGGCCTGAAGGCATACATGGAGGGAATGTTCTGTATACATAATAAATAAATATTTAAAAAAATATTAAGAAAACTAAAAAGAAACTAGAATATTTAAAAATGATTATCAAGAAGGGTCGAATTCAGAAAGATCACACTGCCTCATCTCATGATTTATTAGAACAGAAATAAAGAAAGCCTGATGCTAGTAAACAAGTAGACAGAACAATATAGCAGAAAAAAAGACTCCAGAAATGATATCAGGCACTAATCGTCAACAGATACTTAACAGAGATGTAGAGTTTTTAGACAGGGAGAGTGTGGCACCGCTCAAGTATGTGCTACTGAAACAGCCTGGTATCTGTCTGCTGAAAACAAGACTCAAGATGAACTGTAGACCTGAGCACGAAGCTCAATATTGTAAAGTCATTGGATTCTTTAAAAAGTGGGGAGAATGTTTGTGAACTTGTCTTGCACAAAAAAATCACCAAATAACAGGAGGTAGATGAATTAGATGCTGATGTGAATCTAAAGTCTTTCTTTCAGGAAGGCAAAACTATGCAGCCAGTATGAAGCTGTTTGTCCAGGAAGTCTACAATATGGTGATATGCCCCCATCCTACCGACATACCCCACGCTGGAAGGAAAGCCTGCATTTAAGGTTTAAGAAAAAGAAATCTTTATGAGCATATTTGTAGCAGCATTAAGGATCACTGTAAAAAAAATGGAACATTTGCAATCACTCAAATGTCCCCAAGCTGATGACAAGATAAACGCACCCTCTCTACAAAAGAGACAAGTTGGACCACAAGCCTGTACTTGCCTAGTTCTTATTCCACTTTACCAGGGCAAATATCCCCAAGGTTTCTGACTCAAAACATTCCTATACTAATAGGCAAGCTTAAGCAAGTTTATAGGCAGTGAGTGACAGAAAATAGTTTCCTTCTGAGTAACTTTTTTTAAAAAAGACACCCAACTGTCACCGGAACACCCCAATTGCCGCAACCCTCTTCCTCCTCTCACTTCTCTACAAGTTTCCTGCCAGATTTTCATAACTTCTTTGTAGAACATTTGACTATGTGGTGTTTGCACGCTTCTGAATTCAGAGTACTGTTTCTGTATCAGTGGTGCTGCGGATACAGTGTGAGAATCTCACCAGCAGTGTATCTGACTTGCTGTTGTCTGAAGAGCAGAATGTAATGCTGAGACAATGTGAAAGAAGACAAGTGTGAAGTCTCTGCTTCAGGGATCCATTTTTTGGCATTCTGGAAAAGTAAGTGTGTAATGGCTGGGGACAGACGTACAAAGTGGGAATGGGGAAGTTTGGGTAGGGGTGAAGGTGGTCTATATGTCCTTTATAAGCTATTGTTTAAGATTTATTTTATGTGTGTTACTGTTTTGTTTGGACTTATATATATGTGTGCTACATGCATGCCTAGTGTTAGGGGGCCTCTGAAATATGTGTTGGATCCCTGGAATAGGAGTTAGGGGTATGTATGTGAGCCACCATGTGGGCTCTCTTAGAGGCAGGGCTGCTGATTGGCGGACTTTCTGAGGGGACTGGGCCTGGAATCGGAGGTGAAAGAACAGAGTGAGGATGGGGCCCCCACCTGGAGATCACCAACAGGAGTATGGATCACAATTTCTTCATTTGTTCATTGATAAATGTAGGTGGGTTCCAAGTACTGATTTTTGTGAATAGTGTTTGTAGTTAGAGACTGCTCATTCATTTCTGGGCCTCCCAGACCCAAAATAATCACACAGAAACTGTATAGATTGTAATACTGTGTTACTGGTAGGATTCAGTCATTATGCTGGCCCCTGTCATCTGGCAGGATGAACCCAGGCAGTACCCTGGCCAGCCCAGGTTCCAATGGCTGTTGTGTCACTAAAGAGTCTATATTCAGTTGCTATCTCTTTAAGAGACAAGCTCTGCCAACTATCGATTTCTTTCCAGCTTGGCCAGAATGGAGTATTTGTCTCCCATGAGGTCTCTGGCTCCCACCTGCCTCCTGGCCCCTTGGCTCACCATGGTCTCTCTCCCATCATTTTACAACACTTAAAATAATATACAATCAAGTACAAATATCTCTTGGGGAGATAGAGAGGAAGTAGACAATATTTTCAATAAAGCGGTGTCAGATTTGGTGTTAAAAGGCACAGTGGGATGAGTACAGTCCACAATAACGTACAGTGCTTCTAAAAGTAGCTGAGGAGTTTAATATATTCACCTTTAAGAAATTTTCCTAATGTGGTATCTCTGCCAATGCAAAAATCCCAATAAGCCAAATCACAACATTATTAAATAATATCAAGGTTTAATGGGATTTAATGGGATTCCTGCACTCTGGGGTGACCCCGAAGCAGAACCAGGAGGCCACAAATGTCACTACCAGGGGGAAGGAAAAGAGACCAAGAAGGAACCATTCTGGGGAAGCAGTTTAAGTAGACTGGGGGAGTGGTCAAGATTTTGGCGGGCTGTCTTGACCCTCCTCCAGGGAGGGGTCAAATCTTGGCGGGCAAAGGGACAGGGCCTCCAAAGTTGGAGATCAGAGACCAGGACTTACATTCACCATAATAAAGCAATGTGTATGTTCATTTTAATGGGTAAATCAAAAAAAACACATCCTGTTCCACATTGAGCAGTGAGTTGTTCCATCTGGTTCACCAGCAGGGGGCCCCACTGGCAGGAGAAAAAGCTTCCCAGGACTTTGTTTTAAGCAGCCCTAGGCTTTGTCTCAGTTCTGGAAGGTGAAGAAGAAGCCGCCATCTTGGAAGTTCACCATCTTTATTGCTTAGTCATGGGCTCTTTTAAGGCCTTCACGGAATTTATCTAGCCCCTAATTCCTCAGAAATGCTTGGTTTAGCTGAGAAACAGTAGTATTGTTTGTGAGCTCTCTCTTTTGGTCAGAGGAGCCAGAGGAGAGACTACAGTGAGTTCGAGAGAACTGGGTCGAGACAGGAGATGAGAAAGTGAAACTGTCAGAGAAGCTGCAGAGAATTCAAGAGAGCTGGGTCCCCGACTTTCACATAAGTCAGTTGCCTTACAGACTGGTCACTGCCATGAGAACTTGGCTGCCATTTTTAGCCCATAGACAAGTCTGGAGAAGGAAGGAAAACTTTACTTTTTAATGTTCCTCAGCACAGCAGGTGCTCTGGCTTACCATGAGGAATATGTGACTTGGTGGCTCCTAAGTGCTTAGCCTCAACTCTTAAAGTCAGGGCAACAGAGGACATACCTGCTACTCTACCACAAGGAGAGGCCTGGGTGTGTGCTGAGGGAGAGTCCTTTAGGTTTGCACTGGATGGCACAGGATGGGGCCGAGGGATTCAAGGGAGGTCTGGTTAAAAGGTTTTCCTCTTCAGTTTGTCCCCCACCTCCCAGACTAGTATTTTCACCACATCGGGGGGCCTGTCCACCTAGAGGAACTTAGCCTAATCTCCTGAGGCTGCCACTAGACCTTCAAGCTAACAATAATTGTGAACTCTGTGTTTCAAGAAATATTCTATTCCTAAAGAAAAATATTAAAGTAGGGGTATAGTGACGTCTCAGCAGTGAAGAGCATTTGCTACCCCTGTAGAGAGAAGACTCGGTTCATTTCCAGCACACACACAATGGCTCACAACTGCGTAAGTCCAGGTCCAGGGGATTCAACACCTTCTTCTGATATCTGTGGGCCCAGGCATGTACCTAGTGCACAGACAAGCAGGCAAAACACACATACACGTAAAATGGATTTTAAAAGTTTTAAACTAAAGGGAAAGAGATTTAAAGAATGAAATAGAAACATTTTCCATAATGAGAAGATACGGTTTTAAAACAGCAATCTCCAGTGTCCTTTTCCCATCGTTTACCATAACCTGAAACTGAAGATGGATTTAGAGGTGGGATCATTCTCACATCCCCAACCTACTGAAAATCCTGGGATGCAGCACTAGGTAAAGTAGGACAGAGATTATTCCCTGGTGCCACAGAATCCTTTAAGACCTGAAGGAGTACACCTGTGTCCTAAGGAAAGGGGAGAATTTCTGACAGCCTGGAGGTTAGGGATCAGAAAGCACACACAGATTAGGGGGGTGGGGGGGATGCACTGTGGGAACCCAGAAAAGAAGGTAGGGGGGAGGTGTGAGCAGGGGCACTTTAGGAGCACTGGATGGCAGCTACATGCCTGAAAATGCCCAGGTTCCTCCAACCAGTCCTCTAGGAACCGGACACTTACTTTGCTATATGAACTCAGAAGAGCTGTTTATCTCTCCCTGCAGCAGCAGGTATCTCACAATCAAGTATGAGTGGCAGGTCTGGGCAGCTGTAAATGTCCATCAGACTATGGGGAAATGTAATCTGATAGGCTGATTCTTCAATCCTAACACCCACAACACAGGGCTACAGTTCTTTTAATCACAGTGAGTGAGGCAGCCTCATTGGCTACTTCAGTCCACACAGGCACTCTGTGCCTTACTCTGGCGGGAGTTTAAAGAGCGCAGATACAAGTTCGCTGTTGGTTGCTCTTCCCCAAACATGTTTAAGTAACATTCGACATAACAGAATAATAGAGAATTACACTGCTGTGCTCTTACCCACCCTAGGGTTCCCCACCCGCTGCCTCACCGATCTAGAGAGACCCCCTGTGGCAAACTAAAGGGAGGAAGATTCCACTCCCCTGGTGAAGCTCCCCTTTCTCCCTTTAATTTAATTAACGATTCATTAAATACGTACGGTTTTCTCCCACGCGACCCGGGGAGGTGGACTCCGCAGTTGACATTTTTATGAAGGCTATTCACCACTTATCGTCTTGATGAAGCCAAGAAACTCGGATGAATGAGATGGGCATTTGAAAGCACACCGGAAAAGCCTGTGGGCGCGGTTTAAATAAGCTCTGCCCAGCTGGTCTGTGATTTGTTGCCTGATTAATCATCCTGAATATTCACCCCTTTGACATAAAAAAAAAAAAGGCATAAAATCTGCTTCTTGTAGAAACGGAATTACAAATTCGGAGAGGGACTCTGCAGGAAATGTGTACAGTAAATGAAATGTGTAGTGCAAAGGAAACAAAGGGAACTTTGATTTGTAGATGTTTTAGATTTTTATAGCGCAAATTCTTTTAAATTAGAGCACTTTTAAATTAGAACACTTTTCTCTGCTGCCAAGGTACGACGACAGGGGGAGGTTCACTGTCCTGGGCAAATCAAACTAAAAGCAAAACAACTGCAGAAGGGTGAGGTGTAGTTGCCACTCTCTTTTCGAGCCTTGTGAAAAGGGAAGTTTCTGGAAAGCAGCAGCACCTTCCACAGACCATTCTAAAAGGCTGATTGCCCTTCAGTGACCAGAGAGGATGTGCAAGCCTATGAGTTCAGAGCCACCTCTCGTCCTCTTTTTAAAAAATGTATATTGGGGAGGGGAGAGAAGGGAAGAGAAGCAGAGAAAAATGTATAGCTCAATAAAATCAATTTTACAAAAGAAAAAAACATTTACTCCATCATATTGGAAAATCTAAAAAAATGTATATTATCTTATGCATATTTGTGTTTTTCTGAACACATATATGTACACCTGTGAATGCCTGGTACTCCTAAACACCAAAGAGAGCATCAGGTCTCCTGAAGCTGAGCCCTCCTTCTAGCCCTCTCAATACTTACTTATTGCTCTTCTCTGTCTCTCACCTTCATGACCATCAGGGTACTCAGAAGACTAGCTTTCCTCGCAATATATTAACAGACAGTTCCCACAAAACCAAAGGCTAAGAGCATCATCGGGTACCATCTGACCCCTGTAACAACACCCTCCCCCAACTTTGCTATAACTGCCCTTCTGGTATTTCCACCAATGTGCTTGAAAAGTGTCTTCACGTGTGGCTTCCACTGTTGTGTGACTGTAAAGAAAGACTCCATTGCCACCTCAGAAAATGGAATTTGGGGAAATCTAAATCTGTGTTCACTCATTTTGTCTTCAAAGTAAACTCATACCTCCTCTGAGGTGAGAGTTGTGTTTCCGCACACAATGGGCAGTGACTCTCTGGGAATCAGCAGGTTGAGACTGCTTTATTGGAATAGGGAGGGGACCAATCTTTCCATGGCTTGAAGGTTGAGCACATTTAGAGGGGCTGGGGTGTGTGTGTGTGTGGCTACCAGAAAGTTACAGCTGTGTTTATGGATTGATCGGGAACACATGAGTTATTTTCATTGCCAGACATTCTGTTTGTGCAGATGGAACTGAACATCACTCTGGGGCTAAAGAATTCTTTATGGTTTGGGGCTACACAGCCCATTGCATCCTGACTCAATTTCTCATGACCTGAGGCTCTTATCCCAACTCTGGAAGGGTAAAAAAGAAAATAGTGGAAAGGAGTTGACATTTGGGGAGGCTGCTGGTGGATCCCAAAGGTGGAATGAGCATGTTGAGATGCTTTCAGGATAGATAAAACTTGCTAGTCTGGGGGCATAGCAGTCCAGTGTTGCTTTGGGCCAGGAAAGAAAGGAGTCTCTGTTGGAGGAAGTTGGTGAGAAGCTAAAAAGTCAAAGACCACACAAGAAAGTTAGCACAATTATTACAATTAGGCCTGCCAAGGGGACTACTGACAATCCCCAAGCAGAGAGGGGGCCACCAGAAAGTATTGTCTACTCTTTCTCTTGTGTTTCTTCCTAGTAATTGTCTAGCATTTCCCCTTACTAGGCCAGGTTCACTCACATCAGAACAGCATTCCTTGCCTAGTAAGAACAGGTGCTTCCTCTTTCTGCAGTTCTTAAGTCCAACCACTGTGGTTTTGGAGGACAACTACAGTCAGGGAATCTCTGAGTTTGTAACATGGCTGTGCTTTGTTGTACCAGGGTTATGACTTCCTTTATATGGCTGCTCATTTGGCTGTGCTGTACCTCTTGGAGTCCTCTTGCTGTGCCAATGGTAGTTGTCCCTCTAGAGCCTTCTCCAGCAGTACTGAAGTAGAATGAGGCTTCTGTTTTCCCTGAAATGATGAACAAGATATTAATAGGTTTCCCATACAGGAGAACACCAGAGTCTGGAGTGAGTAATTCTGTGACATGTTTCCCCCCAGGGTACCTAGTGTAAGTACAGTCCTGGCAGGCAAAGTAAGTCCCATTTGATGCCCTTACCTTGGGAACCGAGTGGACATAATTTGTTTCTGGTCTTACACAGTCGGCTTCTCTGATTATCTGAACCAGGGGTCTGGCTAAGTGGCGCAATTTGTTGACTAGTCAGTTTGTGCTAAGTTAGATGTGCCTACTCTGTATATTTCGTTTGACTAGACTAGTCTTTCTAGAAATCAACAGTCAGTGGAGAAGGTGGAGGGGAAGTGGGGGGGGGGACAACTTCAGAGACAGTAGAGCAAAGCCTAATTAGAATAGGGAATGTAGGTAAATTAGAATATCAGCTTGGAGGGCAGTGGTTGTGGGGAAGGAGTGTTTTGGCTTGCTAAGGGCCGATTAAAGAGTCAAAAAAGGAAGAAAAAGAGAAGCAAGCCTGACCTTCACAGAGGACCCTGTTTATATTGGAGGAAACAACTTGGGGAAGGAGTCATCTCACGTGGAAAGCCAACAGAGTCCTGCTCTGCTGACTTCCTCCCAGGGTTCGGTTAGATTGTCTCAGCATAGGGAAAGGGATCTTTGGTTAACTCTGATCTCAGCGAAAAAACTCACATGTTTACAGTTCCAGACAGATCTCTTTATTGTTTTGCTTTATTTCTAATTTTCTTGCTCTCATTGTCTATAATTTCTTAGCTCTAATTCTGTCTCAATTCTAATTCCAATTCCAATTCTCTGTTACAAATCTCTGTTCCAATTCATTCTTGTTCTAAATACTCTATCTTCTTCTTATTTTCTTTTTCGTCTTTGTCTTCATTTTCATAAATTCTCTGCAGTTCCAATCTTATTTCCTCCCAATCTTATTTCTTATACTGTTAAAAATTCCCAATCATATATATATATATATATGATATATATGTATGTATGTATAATCATTCAATAGCAACTTGGTAGCGAAAAACAAAACTACAAAGAAAATTAGCAGTTACACGGGCATTTTTAAAAAATATACAACAAATATCATTAGCTAGTTTGTAGCTAATCACAGATTCTGTTGTGCATATGTTTCCACTGTCTCTTAAAGGGCTACCTACAGGTTACAGAAGGAAAAAACTAAACCATGGAAAGATCTAAGGAAAAGGCAAAGAATACAAGCATTATTTTACATATTTTAAGTGTGATTAATAATATCTGGACATGGTCTGTCAGTTAGGTGCTATTGATCTCTTCAAGGGCTTTGACACCTGTAATACCACCCTAATTTGTCATAAATCTTTAAAGCGCTTAGGTTTAGCAAGACCAGACACCTGCAGTTCTGCTCTGTGATAGTCCTCCTGTGATCACTCCACAAATTCTTATATCTGGCCAAATCATACTATGAGGGAGTTAGAGAATGGGCTTCTACATTTTATTTTATTGCAGTGTGGGACAAAATGTTTGACTTTTATTTTATTTGTTAGAACACACAGTTTAGGGAAAAGTCATCGTTGTTGTTAGGCTGCAACTGGTGAGAAATAAACCACAGAGCTCAACACCCCCCTTCCCGCGTGTGCGCGCACCCCTGTCAGAGTTTATTAGTACAGGGCAGGGGCAAGGGGAAGGAAGTATGGCTACCCAGAAAGAGGACCTAGAGAGGGCAAACAGGCAGTCAGAGCTTGCTTAAAAGAAAAAGCTTGCACATGCGTACAGATACTTAATTAAGCATTCGAACAACGCATAACGTAGCCATGCAATGTATAAGGAAGCTATGCATCGCATAATGTGGCCATGCAACGCATGACATATCCACGCGAAACATGACGTTTCATGCTACCCATGACTTGGTGACCTATGGTCGCAGGGCCCCTGGGCTGGCTGGGTGATTGCCTGAATGCCTACGGGCTGGGAGCAGGGGTACCTGAGGTGGGAGGGAGTGTCAGTATGATGCTGGAATCCTAACAGTCATCTTACTAACAGAACACAGGAAAACTGTGCCCAGAATATGAGGAATGCACTTCAGAGTAGCATGTTATTGCACAAGAGAATCTGCAGTTAGAGACAGTATTCAAAAGGCAGTACTTTTAACAGGCAGTGCCTACGTGAGTTTAACCTCCATCAAGTTAACCTCTTCTTATGGGCTGAACTTCTAAATATCAGCAGATCCACTGACATGAGGATCCCACGAACTCCACTCACTCACACGGAATCACATCTCACTTGCATGGAAGGATGAACCAAGCATCCCATGCCATGTGGGTAGATGAGCTAATGTGGATGAGACAAAATTCGCATGGGAAGAAACTGGCTGCAACCTTTCTAGGGGCAGAAATGACATCCATAGTCCAGAAGCCGAGACTTACTGTCCAGTGCTGTGTGTGGTGACAACTGTGGGAAGGAGTGTCTTAAGTGTACAAGATTGGCTCTGGAGATGGTGTTTTTGTTGCTGGAGCAGAGGTAGGATAAGACAGGGTAGTCTGTTGGGACATGGGTCAGCCTGTTTTTGAGAAAGGAATCATTTGTATTTTTTGCTATTGTCTGCGTGGGCAATGGCTGAAGGAGAACTGCTTCGTTTCTGTACGAAAAGGGAGTTCATTATTCTTGTTTCCTTTTGCTTAGGAAACCCCTTTCTCTCCAGAGTAAGGTGTTGCATGTGTTATGCTGCAGATATATTTGAAACCAGTGTATATGTTGACTCTAAGACTGGAAGCAAGTGCGAGAGTCCAGGTAGGAAAATTAGTTCTGCCATTGGGAAGCTGTGTGGAGGGTAGGGATTCGCTGCTACTAAGTGTGGGCTTGTGGGACTAGTGGGGTTCTGCCAGTGCCCATGTCAGAGGAGCTACAGTCAGCAAGGGAGCTTAGGGAGTTCAAATGACCGAACAACAAAGATAAAGCATAGAGAGGCTCGGCTCTCATCAACTGGCAGCAGGCATTCCCACACCTAGACGCCATCCCCAACCAGTGAGTGGCACAGCTTGGGGTGCAGGACCCCGGGGCGCGCGGGTCAAGCGCGGCCCCAAGGCGCGCATCTTCGGCCGACCTCGCCTCCTGCGGCTTGGTGTCCAGCAGTCCCTAGCTCAGTTCCACGAACCGGCCTCAGCCTCCTCGGCTAAGTCCCTTAGTCCCACCCTCTGCCCAAACCGCAAGAACAGCCAAGCCCAAACTACTCCTCCTCCATGCACAAGCGGGCATGCTGCCTGCTGACGTCATCACGCCGAGAACGTCTGGCCACACCCACAGCCTCCAGCCGCCATCTTAGATGTGGCTGAACAAGCGGAAAGCAAGGGAGGAGCAGAAGTGTAAGTCGTTGTTCAGAGGTGAGGAATGCGAGGGAAGGAATTCACTGAGGGCGAATGAAAGGCAAAAGAGAGCAAACTGCCACAGAACAGGGATCCACAGTAAGCATAGCGGCTACGGAGTGCCTAGCGGAAGGGGCGGAGCTGCCTGTAGGATCTGAAGAGCATTCCCGTCGTCACTTCTCATTTATTGGTTGCCTTGAGGGAGCATAAGAGGGACAATTGGTGGGAGTGGACCTCGGTCATAAGTTAGTTCCGCCTCCAGGAGCTTCACTTCTGGAGAGCTAAAATCTTTTAAGGACCCTTGTCTCTGTGGTGACGTCACAGCGTCACCATTGCTCTCTAGAAACTTCTTCACCACTCCAGCGGTGTGGGGAAGCCAAGGGAGAGGATGAGATTACAGATGCCAGGGCTGTGGGGGAGTTTCCACCGGAACAACAGCCTTGACGGTTAAGTGAGATTTTTGTCACGCATTGGGGTCAATTCAAAGGCCCTGTTATTTGTCATCGTCACAGTTCAGTTTTCTCGGCCTTAGAAGATCGCTTTTTAGTAAAATGGGCGAGAAAAAAAAACATAAAAATATGAACCTGGAAAGAGTCACTGCAATCGAGTCCCTCAGCTGAACACCTTAGTGCAGGCCCTGCCGATTGCTCCAGAAGGAAGTTCCCTGAGCACACTCGGGTGACAGAACTAGTGGCATGTGGCCAGCCCCTGCACGACTAAGCTTAGTGATTTCAACAAACAAAATAGGACGAGAGAATATTCCAGTCCCAACAAATTTGCAAGGTCTGGCTTAGAATTTGTTTCGGCCATTACGGTGGCACGTTTACTAAATGTGATAATTTTTCTTACTTGGAGAAGAGTGAAAGTACCATAAGGAGGAAGTGAGGAGGATTAGAATTCTCAAGGTTTGTACCAATAGAAAGATCAGCAAACCAAAAATAATTTTGGGGCTGTGTGGACCACAGACAGACTTTACATCTTTCTTCCATTACCTTGAAATGAAATAGAGTTAATTCAGGTCTGCCTTCTCTCTTTTTTTCCCTTCTACCAAGAAAGGGATCTAAGAATCTCGTGGTGAGATTTTAGGATGCTGGCTCTAAATTATCTTCAGATGTCATCGCTGTACATTAACATTATTCATGTGTTCTTGTTTGCCTCCTCATACATGCGCCTTAGTAGCTTAGTGGAGCCAGAACCTGCTCTATAGATCGGGACATTTATATCCTTGCCCCTGGCTTTCTCACTGTGGCCAGATAGAGGTTACAATACCGTGATTTTAATGAGCAAGGAACCAAGGAATTGCATACTTGAGATCTCAAACCCAAGCTTCAGTCTCTTTTTCAGCTTCTAGAGCATCTTCCATGTGAGTACTGTCATAATTAACAGTGACCAAAGACCACAGTGTGCTTACGTTTTTGTTTTTTTTTTTTTTTTTGGTGTAGTATGAAGTTTTTGTAGTGAACAGTAGACAGCTTAAGTGAATTCACCATTAGCAATTATAAATCATAAAGTGTCATCGAGGAAAGGCGGACTGTGATAGCAACTAGGGAGACCACCTATATAAAGATGGCTTTAAATAAGGGAGTTTTAAGTGTTTTTGAAACTATTAATAAAATTATGGTTTTATTCCACTAAAAAAAAGATCATGGCTTTGGGGTGAAGATGCTATGTAACTACTTCTGGGCTTCTAATAAAAACACATATGGTGTGATCTTTTTTTAGTTTCCTTAGTTTGGTTGGTCAGTTTTTCAATACAGGGTTTCTCTATGTAAAAGTCCTAGCTCTTATAGATTGCTGGGCACATGGGCAACAAAGATGTCCCCGAGAGGAAGTTGGACAGGCAGGTCCCAAGTTGTTTACCCTAATACCCTATTTGACACAGAAGTCAGGCAAAGTGACATCAGCACATTAACAACTTGTGGACAATAGGGTAAATGTAGGACACCTGAGCGCATGATATGGTGACATTTAAAATGATTGTTTGGCTCCTTTTACACACACACACACACAAAATTCTGCGGGTTTTTTGCTTTAAATGATGCTTGTTGCTCGATAATAAATGAGTTCCTGCTTGACTTAACTCTGCTTCATCTGACTGTCTAGAGGATTAAGGGGGGCTTGGGAAAGGGCCAACAAGCAGTGCACTTACCTTTCCTAGGACCCAGTCCATCCTCATTCAGGAAGCATAATTACATGGAGATTCAACTCAGGGTACAAGTCATTTCTTCCAAGGAAAAGGGTTCTAGAGATAGGCTACCTGTAGTAGCTTAAGGGCCTAAGGGGCTGCCCTGGTCTAACTTATAAAAGTGGTGTAGAAATCATTTGGGCTGTTAGCCACCTGTGGTCTTGGTTGTGGGAGCTTGGTGGAGCCTCTGACTCTCAGGCTCATTTAGATTGCTAGCCACTTCCAGTCTTGGTTGTAAGAGCTTGATATGACCTGACCCAACATATAACACAGATCAACAGATTGTTAATCACTTCCAATTCTCAACTTTCTGGATGGAAGAACAAGATTGTCATTTTTCTCATTGGAAAGACAATCCTGTATGCTTAACATTCCTGGTTTCTCTGGAGATCTGTGGGCTCAAGGACATTCATGTTATGCTCCCAACAGAAAGAGAGAGACAGACAAAGGCAGAGAGACATAGACAGAAACAGTGTGTGGTGGTCTGGGGGGAGGAGAAAAGATATAAGAGGATGGAGGAAAAAGCTGTACTTTCTGACTTAGAAAATTGTTAGGAGGCAGGATAGAAAAACAAAAACAACTATGGGGACATGTAGTAAAGAGACTGCTTGTTTGTTGTCAGCTGCTTAGCCCTGAAATAATCACACAGAAACCATATTATTAGCAATACTGTTTGGTCAATAGCTTAAGCATATTTCTGGCTAACTCATATTAAATTGACCCATCTGCATTAATCTATGTATCACCACAAGGCTGTGACATACTGGGTAAAGTTCCAGCGTCTGTCTCTGGCAGGGCTATATGACTTCTCTTTACTAGCCTTGTTTCTCCCAGCATTCAGTTTAGTTTTCCCTGCCTATCTCTATTCTGCCCTGCACAGGCCTAAGACAGTTCTTTATTAACTAATGTTATTCATAGCATACAGAGGGGAATCCCAAATCTCCTCCCCTTTTCTGATTCAATAAAAAGGATGATTTTAACTTTAACATAGTAAAATTACATGTAATAAAACAGGTATCAAGCAAGAATTACAGTTAAAATATTTATATCTACTTTATCTTTTATCATAACTAAAAAAACTATACCTATCTATTCTTCAACTCCATCAAAGACTCCAGAAGGATAAAATGTTACTAAATATAAGATATTAAAAAGTAAAGAGGAAGTACATTGTAGGAAACTTCGAAAAATCTCGAATTGACAGAGACATTTCACTTCCTGTACAGTCACCCAAAGTTCTTCTGTAAGAGAAGAAAAAAGAAACTGCTCGCTCTTTTAGACAACAGCAACCAGGCCCACTCCAATGCAACTGCTGACAGACTTCCACTGCCAAGCCTGACTGCTTCCCTGCCAGAAGGTAGGGCCCTCCCAATATCTCCAGGTACTAACAATAAGAAAATTCATGGTATACCTACATTGCAATCCTACATTGACTATGCATTAAAAGTTAAAACTAAAGATATAAAACTTGGTAACTGCCAATGAAAGTAACTCCAGAGTCGTGTAAAGCAGGTCATACCAGAGTCAGTGCATTTGTGTTTGGGAGAGAAAAATATGTAGTCCAGGCTGACATTGAACTCAGGCACTCCTGCCTCTGCTCTACAGCATATCCTACTGGACTGGGTCACTAGAACCAGCCTGAGCTTTCTTAGCGAGTTTAATAGTTGAAGCTTCCTCTTTATGAAGTAGACTGCTCAAGAATTTCCCACTGTTCTTGCTGAGGTTGAAGCAAAGTCTGGAGCGCCCCCTAGTGACCCTACCAGGAAACACACTCCTTATGGACTTCTTATGGTCTACAAGCTCCAAGGCCAGGACCACTCCTCTCTGCCCCACAACCCAGGGCTGCAGCACTGTGCACTTCCTCTTCCTCTGGCCTGGCACCCAGAATTCACAGCAGGAGATCGGTGCTTAGAGGAATGCTGCACACTGGGGTGGCCTTCCACAGGGGTGAATCACAGGTCTCAAAACTCAATCCTCAGGAAACTGCAGGGGCCATGACACTGGAACACTTATCACTGACTTCTAAGTGCTGAACTCCAGGAGAGGCCAGGTAAGGCTGAGAAGAGATTTCAATAGGAACACTAATGTGTGAACACTTGTTCTCCTTGCCCAGTGGAGTGACAGCAGTGGAACCAACGATAAGACAGACATGACTCCAGAATCTTCCAACAGCTAAGACTCATCTGAGAAACCTGCCCTCACCTCACAGCAAGGCTATCGAATTATGAAGCCATGTGTGGATTAATCCATTGGTGGAAGCTAAGCCCTCATAATCTAGTCCCCTCACTATATGCATCATGACACCACGTCTTTTTAATTATAACTGCTTGGCTTAGCTTAGGCTCCTTCACAGCTAGCTATTTTAACTACATTCACAGGTTTTCTTATATACCTTTTGCCCTGAGGCTTTTCAACCTTTTCTTTCTTTATAACTATCTTTCACTACTTCTGACTGGATGGAGGTTGCTTGGCTTCTTGCCCTGGCATTGTATCTCATTCTCTCATCTTCGTCTTCTTATTCTTCCTTCTGTATTTTCAACCTAAACCTCCTCCTATTCTCTCTACAGCTCAGCCCTGCCTGTTCTTTCTCAGCCTAGCTAATGTCCATTCAGCTTTCTTAGAACAATCAGGTGCCATAGGCAGGCAATATGAAACAAATACAACACATCTTTCCATAGTTAAACAAATGTAGCATAAACAAAATTAGTACATCTTTGCCTAGCTAAAATAATATTCCACAAAAGTTTCTGAGACTATGAAGGGATTGGTGTGCTCCCAGGATAAGTCAGTTTCACAATGCCATCAAGCAAGATGTTATTTGCCTTATTTGTGGCCACCTGGGTCTGAGGGATGGAGTCAGGGAGGTAGAGTACATGGCCCTTTTTCTTCACCAGTGGACACACAGTCCCAGGGGTTTTTCTCCTCTCCATGATCCAGGAATCCATCCCCCAATAGCATCTAGGTGCAATATTTTGCAAAAATCTACATGAAAGGTGGGCGGTTGGGTCTTAGTAGATAGGCTGACTATGAGCTTCCTGGTTCCAGTAATCCTTAATCTCCACAAAGAAGTTCCTGGCTTATGGATGGTTGGGGTCTTTTTCACTGGTGGCAAAACAGAGAGAATAGGACAACTGTAATATATGACCCATGTCAGTCTTTTCTTTAGTGAGTCAGAGGATCTGCTGGTGACCCCTCTGTCCTTACGATGTGTAGTCTACCTATGCTGGATGTGCTGTGTGCACAGGGGACACCAGTGATGCTGTAGCAGTGTGAGGACCACAGGGTATGAGACTTTGCATACTTGCTCAAGGCTCCCTGTCAGGATCTCTTTACCCACACAAGGTTGCCAGGCTGGAACTTGTGGGCAGGTACCAGGCAAACATGCAGCCTCACAAACAGTCTGATGAATGGTCCCTGTGACTATTGCAGGACAAGGATGGACTTAGGGAAGGAATGATTAGTCATGTCTGTTTTAGGGGCTTCTTCATAAGGGATGCATCTCTCTCTTAGGAGACCAAAAGTCAGGAGATTGGTCCAGTATTCACCAGTCTCAAGGACTTACCTAAATCATGTTTCCTTTCTATTTATCCTTCCTGTCTTCTCTGAGTTTCATGTCCTATATGTACAATGTGGTTTCCAATCAACATTTGGTACCTTGTACAGATTTAGGAAAGCTTTGGCCAGAAAGACCAGGCCGTTGTTAGATCTCAGGGATAAGGGAGACTGCAATCTGGGAATAATGTCTGGACCTGATTCATTCAGCAGTTATAATTGCCTACAGATTGGTGGCCTGGTGCAGTTTAGTGACCATCTGTCTTCTGATAAAGGCAGGAAGTATAGGTCCCTCATTCGGCAGAAACAACCACCAATTTGTCTTCTGTTGACTATCTTTTCTTCAACTTAGTTTCTTTGTGCATAGATTGGGCTCTAGAACAGTTAAAGTGCAGGAAGTAAGCCAGGCCATGGTGGTGCTTGCCTTTAATCCCAAAACTAGGAAGGCAGAGACAGGCAGATATTTGTGAGTCCAAGGACAGCCAGGTCTAATAGAGCTAGTTCCAGGATGGCCAGGGCTGTTTAACAGAGAAACCCTGTCTTGAAAACAAAATAAAAAATAAAGTGCAAGGCAGGGTAACTAAAAACTAAAGAGGCCTCTCTGCTTCTAGAGCCAATTTCAGGGCAGCCATATTTGCTGCTTTGTTTCCTGAACCTTTATGGATTCCCTCTTGAGGCCTTCTACACTACACAATGGCTACCTTTTTTGCCAGACTAATGACATCTTACATGGCCAGGATATTTTTGTTGTTTTTGTTGTTGTTGTTTTATGGATTTATTTATGCCCAGTGTGAGATGAGGAGCCCCCTCTATGGCAAGTGAATAGCAACTGTGTCCACATGGGGGGCTTTGCCCTTCTCACAGAGAAGTGCTGGTTAAGGCCAGAAGCACAGCCCTTTATGTAGTAGCCCATCGAGTGAGGGACTGAACTCTCACTTTGTGTCCAAGGTGAAATCTGTGACACTTGCACGGCTTTTCTGACCTTGAACAAAATGTCTTCCATTCAGTATCTCCTAGGTCTGGTGTTGGACTGCACTGACCACTTTCAGAACTTTAGATGCCAAGGAGCCCAGGTTGGAGGTCAGAGACCCGTCATCCTGTTGTAAACGGGATACTCTCAGCCCACACAAGGAGGCCAGGATGAGCACTTTAGAAACTTGAAGTGTGTGGCTTGAGCCACACAGATTTGGCCAGGATCACACACTCTTGGGAATGTAATTCAAGAATTAGCCACGAGGTGAGTGAGCAAGGACTTTTAAAGACAAAAGCCACAAATTTGGCATATTCTACTAGCCTCAAACACTTAACAAGTCCCAAAACCTAGGTATCTCATTGCACTTCCAAAGAGTTGGAACAGCCATTCTGAAGTCATGGAGATTTGGTTATGGTTTTAGAATTTCACCGTCAATTGCATGTTTATGATTTATTCACCACTACATAAAAAAAAAACTTATGACAGAGCTGACAGCAGAAAAACCATTTTCTTCATAATCTTTTTCATGATTCACAGGTCATTTACCTGTATCTCGTCCTTCCTTATCACCATATGTCACTGTATTTGTCAGCATTCTCTAGTGCAAAGAATAATAGAATGAATCTTCTCTGACTATAGGAAGAGTATTTATTAGCATGACTTGCAGGCTGTGATCCAGCTAGTCCAACAATGGCTGCCTATGAAAACAAAATCCAAGAATCCAGAAGTTGCTCAATCTATGAGTCTGGATGTCTCTGATTGTCTTCTGTAGATGCTGGAGTCCCAAAGAAGTAGGCTCTAATGCAGTGGTTCTCTACCTTCCTCAGGCTGTGAGCCTTTAATACAGTTTCTCATGGTGTGTTTACACCTAACCATAAAATGAATTGCATTGCTACTTTGTAACTCTATTTTGCTTCTATTATGAATCATGATGTAAATATTCGATAATCAGGATATCCAATATGTGACCCCCAAAAGAGTAGAGACCTGCTGTGGGAGCACATTCAGCTACTTCAGCCAATAGCCTTTAAGATACCAGCCCAGGGCTGGAGAGATGGCTCAGCGGTTAAGAGCACTGCCTGCTCTTCCAAAGGTCCTGAGTTCAATTCCCGGCAACCACATGGTGGCTCACAACCATCTGTAATGAGGTCTGGTGCCCTCTTCTGGCCTGCTGACATAAAGACAGACTATTGTATACATAATAAATAAATAAATATTTAAAAAAAAAAAAAGATACCAGCCCAATTGGCATGGTCTCTTATACTGTAAAATCAGCCTTAAAGGTGTACCAGCTCTCTTGCTTCCAGCTCCAGCAGTTGCTAGACTCTGTTCCTGTTCACACAGAGGACTGTTGTCTAGTACAGTAATCTGTAAGTTTTCCCCTTAAATAAATAACCCTTTTATTATTCACAATTCTGAACTGGTATGGGATTGTTTTGTGACTCACGTCATCAGAGATCCACAGGTTGAGAAACATTGCTCTAAAGCCAGTATAGGAATGAGGAAAGCAAGCAGGCAAAGAGCAAGTCCTGCTGGGCCTGTCACTCACCTGGCCAAGAGCCCACCCCTCAGCAAGGCTGACCCACCTAAAGCCCTGCTAAAGAGGCTGCAGGAGACAGTCTTTCTCTACTGAGATAATGTGCTTCTCCTTCCCTGGAACTCCACTCTGTGGTCACCTGTGGAGCTGCACCAAGCAGTCTGTGAAGTTCGCTGGCTTTTCTGAGTGCTAAATCAGAAGATCTGAACTTCTTCATGGTCTTATTCTCTACTTTAGGGTACTGGACAAAGCTAGACTTTTTCAATTCTTCTCTGGACCCACCTTGCTGCTTGCTGTCATGTGACTCCTTGTTTCTCCTCATGGTGGAATGGATGTGTTTGACTTAACAGGATTTTCTTCCTGTCTTCTCCATGTTTCTTTACCCCCACAACACACCCACAGTGGCTGCCCAGATTTGCCTCCCTTGTCATTTTCTCCAAAAATTCAAATAATATTGTCCTTCAAGGTTTTTGTTTTGTTTTACTTTTTTGGGTTTTTTGCCTTTGTTCATTTATTTCCATTTTTAAATTTAAATAATGTTTGTTTATATCTTCAAATATAACCTTTTTTAACATATAATTGATAAATATATAAGGTAAATATTCATACTGCTATTTTCTTTTTAAAAGTAAATTACAAACATCATAATCCTCAAGAATGAAAATACTTTGTCTTTTATTCCTGATACAAAAGCATAATTACATAGCTATTTTGTTGTTTTTAGATTGAAAAACTTGCCTAAAATTTCCCAAATTATGTAATATAAAATTTTTATTTTATTTGAAACAATGCTTTAAATTTTGCTTAATAAAGTAGCATTAGAATTTGAACATAGCATTTTCTATACAGCTATTTCTGGCATTTCCTTCAGGAATTTTTTTTTTATTATACAAAGAGTTTTCAAAAGCAGTATGTGCCCTAAATTTTGAGTCATCTCACTGGTACTTAAACATATATCTTTTGAGGACTAGAGAAAACTGGGATTCTTATGTTGTATTAAATAATATATCTGTAAGGTCCTTTTAGCTCATGTCTATGATAGGTTTGAATTTTTTTATTATTAAGGAGACTGTAATGACAAAATGATTTATTTAATAAATGAATACAAGGAGAAATCATAAAATATACTTGCTTTATGTCTCTTACTAGCTTCCTACAATCTGAAGGTACTTCTTTTTAAGGACACAAATCTAAAGAGTCAAAACTAGCATTTATAAATGAGAAGTTGTATGAAACCTTTGTAATTTTAGGTCTAGGTAATATCACTTGCTGGAGTTGGGGTCCAGCTTCCACTGTATCTCCCCTCCCCACCTTCCCTTTGATCCACACTGGATCTGAAAACCCCAGGCTTCAGCCCCACAGGGCACTTCCTTAGCTATGTACATTGAGAGCTGTGCTGTTAGAGTTTCCTTTGTTCTGGGTCATAAGAAGCATGGTCTACAGCAACTTCCTGTAACTCACCAGAGTTTAAATTACCAGATCAAGAGTGGACTAGAAAGCTAAACACAGACACATGCACACACACACACACACACACACACATACACACACAAAATATATGTGTGTATATATATATATACACATACACATATATATAGACAATATATACATATATATACAAATGACTGACTTCCATGCTACAATCATCCCACAGTGCATGCTGGCCTCCAGGCTCACTCAGTTCCTGTGACTCCTCTCAGCTCCTCTCTCCTTGGCCCTACTCTAAACTCCAGCTCATGGGTTTCCCTTTCCCAGCCTCTCATTCCTACATAACCCTGCCATTTTGGCCATGCTCTCTCTTTGTCCTCCTCCCTTGGTCCTCCTCTCTCACTCTCCTCTGCTCTTTCTTCTCTCAAGGCCAAGTTGAATCTGCTGGCCAGGTTAGGTCTACTCCTTCCTCTCCCCACTGTGGACTCTTCCAGATGCCTCTGGTGCTCTTCCTCATATCTACAATAAAACCTTCTCACAAACCTACAAGGAAATGGTCATGTCCTCACTTTATTCACTGACCAAATAAAAACTATGACTCAGGACTTGTCATTTTTTCCATGTCCATTTCCTCTTCTTCAGTTATACTTAAGTATGGCATACTCCAATAGTTACTAACATAACAGAGGCTCCAAGTCTTCTCTATATAGAAGACAGAGAGCGAGCCACTGGGCAAACCAACATTAATGAGGTTCAACTTCTCTGTGATTCCTCTGTGAATCTCCTCTCTGCTCTTTCAGTTTGATTGCATTAAATACATACCTATTTATCCCTCCTGCAGGAGCTCTGTAATGGCTTTGTCTTCAGCAAGCACACAGAAGACTTGGCAGTTTCTGCAGCACTAATCTCTGAGTGGAGTCTCAGCTACAGGAAGACAGAAGTTGAAACTAGAGAAGAAGAATTTCTGCTCTCCATCCTAGGCTGTTCCCAATAAGCCCACTTATAACTGGATCCCACTTGTCAGGTGGCTGGTTAACTTCACCCATTGGAGTAGAACAGCCACTCAGGAAGCACATGAAGTTCTTTGTCTCTCAGAGAAATGGAATCACAGATAGGAGGTGGAATTGAGACATGGGAGAAAGTGTAGGAAGAACAAGCCTGTCTCCATCTAGGCGTAAAAGCCATCTTATAGTAAAGGCAAAATAAATCCATTTCTGTTTATGATTATGCCTACCTGTATCCTGAAGTACAAATGGTTCTGGACTGTCTGTTCCAGGAATGGGAATCATGTCTTAATTTCTAAACATTGTTTATAACCATCTTGCAACCCTAATTTGTTTTAAAAAGGTTACATGGCTGTAGTGATATTTCATTTGTATTTTAATAAATGCTTGTATGAAGATCAGGGAGTAAAGTAGCCACACTGTTCAGCCATACAAACAAGGCAGTGGTGGCACACACCTTCAATCCCAGTAGCCACACTAGTTAGCCATAGAGGCCAGGCAGTGGGGGCATACACCTTCAATCCCAGTAGCCGCACTAGTCAGCCATACAGGCCAGGCGGTGGTGGGACAAACCTTTAATCCCAGCACTAGAGAGGAATATAAACAGGAGAAGACAGGTCTCAGCTCTGTCTCATTCTGAGGATTCCCGGAAGCGGGATTGCCATTTCAGTCTGAGGTAGAGGAAAGAGCCAGTTACTGGCTGCTTTGCTTTTCATATCTTCAGGTTGAACCACAATGCCTGTCTCTCAGTTTTTATTAGTCTTGCTACATATTATTACTACGTTTTGACTCCCTGTTGCTCATGACTACCTCAATATGCCTACTTTGCAACCATGTTTTTGTTTAAGGAACCTGTGTAGCACTAATATGTAAGCTTATGTTCTGCTCCTGTAACCCTACCACTTTTGTCTGTCTAGTTCACCATTTGGTAACTCTCTTGATGTGGGAAACTCCCTTGTATGCTGTGATACCATTGGTTAAAAAAGAAGCTGTTTGGGACCTATTGCAGTGCTGAATGGGACAAGACAGAAATTTCATGCAGATAGAGGAGAGAGTACATGAAGACAGATGCTGCATACTGGACAGAACCTTACTGGTAGGCCAAGGCCACGAGGCAATACACAGATTAATAAAAATGGGTTAATTTATATATATATATATATATATATATATATATATATATATATTTATTTTTGGTTTTTCGAAACAGGGTTTCTCTGTGGCTTTGGAGCCTGTCCTGGAACTAGCTCTGTAGACCAGGCTGGTCTCGAACTCACAGAGATCCGCCTGCCTCTTCCTCCCAAGTGCTGGGTTTAAAGGCGTGCGCCACCATCGCCCGGCTTTTTTGGTTTTTATGTAGCTTTGGAAGCTGTCCTGGAACTAGCTCTTGTAGACAGACTGGCCTTGAACTCACAGAGATCCACCTGCCTCTGTCTCCTGAGTGCTGGGATTAAAGATGTGTGCCACCACTGCCCAGCTAGAAATGGGTTCATTTAAGATATAAGAGCTAGCCAATAAGAAGCATGAGCTAATAGGCCAAGAAGTGCTGTAATAATAGTTTCTGTGTGATTATTTCAGGTCTGGGCAGTCAGGAAACAAACAAGTGGCCTCCAACTACACCCCCTACCTTTGAGCTTCATAAAAATCTTGTTTCCCTCACCACCTATTCTTACCATTCAATCCTCACCTTAGGGGGAGACACCCCATGTACACAAATAAAAAAAGCATGCTTTGATTAATTTGGTCATGAAGATTTGGGTCAGTGATCTTTCTCCTCCAATCTCTGGGATTTACATATACTGTAAATAAGATAATTAAAAATGCTAAATGAAAACTAATTTCAATATGAGAAAGTAATCATTTATTTTAGAAAGTGTCATGCTGTTTATCTGAAATAAAGTGGATTGAATAAAAGAGGGGATGCTAAATGAATTAAGAACAGAACATTGAAAAATGCTATTTTCCTAAATGAGATAACCTTGCATGGCCTCTGGTGGCATCGTGGGCAAAGGGTGTTAAGATGGCTTGAAGAGGCAGTACAGACCATGGCCCAAGCCATGAACATCAGCATGGCCTCCAGTGGTAGCACAGACCACCAAAGCCCACAGGGCCCCTGGTGGTAACAGAAGCCATGGTATCCACGTGGCCCACAGCAGCATCTCAGTCTACAGACACTAACATGGCCTCAGGGGACAGCACAGGCCACCAATATCAACATAGCCGAGCACAGACCAAGAACACCCATATGGTCTCCAGAAACAGCATGGTCCATGGGTATCAACACAGATTTGTCATGGTCCAGTCTCGACAAAAATACCTCTTGCCAGGGCAGGGGGATTGGGGTTAGAAATATAAGACTATGAAGACACATGAAAAATAATAATACAGAAGCCATAGAAAAGTACCAGGAGGGTATTTCAGTGAATACTGAAATAACCCACATTTATTTTTCCCAAAGTTTTTATACCCAATACAAGTGGGGGTAGGGAGGTGGAGAGAGAATGTAACAAAAAACTTTGTATAATTGAGAGAAAGGACAACTCAAACAGTTAATTCCTTTAACACTTTGAGACATCAAGTCATTAGCATTTTGTTGTTTAAGCAGTAAAGCTGCCTTAGACCATGAATCCTGAAGACAGCAACTGCCCAGGTGACCTCATAGTTACAAAAGAAGGAGCAGAAGTCCATTTGCATATCCTGACCACCTGTCAGGATTGAATGGACCTACTTGTATGGGCTATCATAATGTCAAAACAATTAAGTAATCACATGCTGAGTTGGAACATACAAATATGCTTGTCACGACTTTGAACAACCTACAACTCTCTAACCATCAGACAAGGTGGAAACAGGCTCACATTTTTGGGCCTCCACACAACCTGTAGAGGGAGACAGAACCAATGCAGCTGCAGCCGTAGCATGCACCATGTACAGCAGCTGTGGCACCCAGGTCTGAGTGAGTGACTTCTTGGTGACTTCAGACCTGTGGTGCAACCTGGTGCAGGATTCCCAGGGCCGTGGGGAAAGAGTGTGGGAGAGACTCCACTCCTGTGTCTCCCTCTAGCCCTCTGCAGGAGCCCCGTGTTTCACCTATCTTGACTCAATCCTGTCACTGTTTGTTTGTTTGTTTGATTGTTTGTTTGTTTTGAGGGGAGATTGAGAAAGGGTTTCTGTGTGTAGCTTTGGAGCCCGTCGTGGCACTTGTTCTTTACCAGGCTGGCCTCAAACTCACAGCAATCCACCTGCCTCTGCCTCCCAAGTGCTGGGATTAAAAGCATCTGCCACCACTGCCCAGCTCCTCCCTTCATTTTTAAAAGTACCTGTCATTCAAAGGAAAAGCTAATGAAAAAATTTTCATTGTCTGGCCATAAGTGGGGGTCACTAATACTGATGTGCTTGTAATTCATATGGCCAACCCATAGCAAAACACTTACTTAATTTCGAATCACCCATACTCTCCCAAGTACCCGTAAGTATAGTCGTCTGTGATAATTTTCACCAATGATGTCACCACAGAATATGAATTGCTTGTGATATTTATATAAGATAAAAAAAATAATGCTGTAATTGTAGATGACATGTTACAGATCTCTCATGATTACTTTGACATACGCTCTACACAAGCTGTGAATCTACTAAAGTATAGCTATTTATTACGCTTGCTACAAATCCACCTCCTAGGTATGTAGTCCTTGCTACTGCTGATCCCTCTGTCACTCAGGTAGGCATGGTTTCCAACTCCTCGGATGAGTGTCCTAAAAAAAAAAAAAACAAACAAAATTTCTGCAGAGTCGGCCACTGCATTCCTCCAGCAATGATATCTCACTCATGTCCACTGCTTGTTTATAGCACGAATCACAGAAAGGCAGAGGCCATGAGCAATCACCAGCACTAGTGTTACGCCCAGTGACTTTTCCATTCTCAGGGTTCCATTTGGTGACCACACCTTTGTCACTCATCCATGTTGGACACTGTACTGTGTGTACAAAGCATTTGACTGCTGCTCACTGCCATGTTCACATGAACTTCACTCAGCCATGGGTAGCATTGCAAGGGTTGTTTTCAATTCTATCTTGAAGAATTTCTCACATGTACGAAAGGCGGAGAAAATGCACATTAAATTCTAAAGGTCTTTAATGATGGACATTCACTGTTCCAGAGAATGGGTCTGTTCAAAACGGCTATGCTCACATCCAAACACTGTCCTGGGTGCTCTTTGATGATAAGACATTAGAGAAGGTTCCCGAAACCCATGGAGTCTCTGCTTCAGTGACAGAAGCAGCTGTGCACCAGCTGTCTGAGAAGTCCTGTCCAGCAGTTCTGCAGTGGCTTCCTGGGGATTCAGAGCCCTTAGTGGCCATCAGCAGTTCTGTCTGCATGACACATGGGGCAGTTATCAGCAAGGAGAGATTTCCAAGTGCTGAGAGCAGACACCATCTACCCCAGATGCATCATCAGGCTAAAGATTTGGAGTGAAACAACACGAAGTGACTCTGACAGATGTAAATTTGCCAAGATGTGGATACTGGGGACTCCATGTAACACACAACCAGACCCAAGGCACACCTCCAGCCCAAGGGTTTCTCCCTTTCAAGTTGAGTTCTCTTCACATGACTCAGCCTTTCACCTTTCACAACAACTCACACAATCACAGCACTTGAACACAGTAAAAGAAAAAGCTTTCTGGAAACATACAAGTTGTTATATTCAGTGTTGTCTGTCCACATCCAAGGCTGCTTTGATGACTCTCTGTGCAGTCCGATCCAGGCAGCAGAATGCCCATATGTTATATTAAGGAAATCCTGTCAAAAACACAGAAAGCAAAGACATGTGTCTCTCAGTTTCAGATGAGCCTTGAGTCTCTGTCCTACAGCCTCCTCTTGGGATGGTAGCATGTTTGAACTGAGGGCCAGGAACTTTAGAGCCTAAATAACCCTCAGTTCTCAGCGAATGCATTTTCCTGTCATAAACCATAGTAAACTGACAGCTACCCATTTCTCTGGGGCTGTAAAAGTCCCTTGTTAAATCTGTAATTACAGTTATTAACAGTTGTCACCTTAAGTTTGCAACACCTGCCAGCTCAGACAAAGACTGTATGACCACCATGATTCTCAAATGTATGTTTGGCCTTGCACGTTGACTATTATTAACACTATAGGAGAGAAAATCTTTGGAATGTCTCATTGCTACAGTCAGATGTGTTACCATCACAAATGGCACATGCTAACATGTACCCCATGTGCCCAATGCCTAGGGTGGAACCTTCCTCATGTTCCAGCTTTAAGCTCTCTATCGCAAGGCAATACATATTCTACATGAGCAAACAACAAACCAACTCCCAATCCTTTCTTACCAGCTCCTCCAGACTGTCAACTTGAGTTAGATTAGCCTCCATCTTCATGCAGGAGGTCTGGCTGGATGTCCAGTTACTTGTGTCTTCAGACAAAAAAAAAACATTTACTTCTAAATCCAATCCAGTCTTTTGAGCAGGTATCATTCCCAGCTTCAGGGCTCACAATGGCCGGGTTTTTTTCTCTCACTAAAATAGACACAATGCAAATACATATCATAAATAAACATTTCCGTGTCTCATCTCTTTGGCTAAGCATTCACTCTCCACTTGAGGTGTGTGTTTGACTGTAGCTTTCATTACTGAGCACTAAGAGACTCCTCATAGCATGGTGATATCCCATCAAGAACCTTTATGTAGGACTCTAAGGATATGCTTGTCTTTTTTGTATTTTGAGTTTGCAGACAGAATCTCTATGTCCCCCTTCCTTGCCTGGATCTCACTCTGTGAACTATACTTATCTGGATGCATTTTATAGCCCTATTCATTGCTTATGGGCCCTCGCTGCATCCTGTCCTTCCTTGTCACCTTACATCACCCTTCCTTGTTCTCCTGTCTACATGTTACACCACGCTCACACGCAGAGCTGATCACACTGTACATTATAGGTTGGGACATGCATATGAGGGAGTGCATGGGGTTTCTTTCTTTCAGAATTCCTGGCTGTGCCTCCTGAGTGCAGGGACTAAAGACACCATACCATAAACAAATCATAGTCATTATCCTACTAGGATGCTGACTATTCTACAGGTTCCTTTCCTATGATCCTGCATCACATCCTGCTTTTGTAATGACCAAATAGAGAAAACGCCTTACTTCTCTGGATTTCACTATGGCAAAATACCAGCATGCACAACATGGCGTGATCTAATAGTTTTTGATACCAAAACTTTGATTGAGGCCTTCCTGGTATCATGTCATGTATACACTAAATCCATATGAATATATGCTGACTCTCATTAGAGGCTTTCAGAATGGCCATTATCAAGAAATCTCACAGCAGATGTCAGAACTCTGCAGAAATAGGGAGACTTATTCACTGTTGGTGGAAGTATAAACTGATAAATCCAGTATTGAGACACCTTTTAAAAGTTACAAACAGACCGTTTGTGACTCAGCTATGCAATTCCTGGGCATATGTGAGAGAACACTACATCATAGCACAGAGACCTGCACATCCACATCTACTGCTGCCCCATGTACAATAGCAGCAAAATGGATCTGACCTAGATGTACATCAACTGATGAACAGATAATGAAAATGTGGTGCATGTGTAAAACAGAAAGTTATTCAGACATAAAGAAATCAAAACTTGTAGAAAAGTTGGGGATCTACAAAGTAAAATATTAAATAAAATCACACAAACCCAGCAAGAAAGAGACCCCATGCACTCCCTCATATGCTTGTCCCAGCCTGGGATGCACAGTGTGAACAGCTGTAAGTGTGGGCGTGGTGTAACACTTAGACAACAGAACAAGGAAGGTGACAAAAGGTGACAAGGAGGACAGGATGCAGCAAGGGCCCATAAGCCAATAATAGGGCTATAAAGAGCATTGTTTTTCTAGTTTCAACTTTCCTGGTATTTTTGCCAAATTGTGGCTGATAAATGTATAAAAACGCAAATACAGTGAAAGTCTAAAACCATAACCAAAGCTCTATGGCTTCAGAATGTCTTTTCTAACTGTATGGAAGTTGAGATATACAAGATGTGGGACTTGGCCAGTGTTTGAGTGGCTATGCTAATGGAGGGGTGTGATGTGTTCATTTGTGGGGCTATCATGATAGAGTAATTTGTGTGTGTGTGTGTGTGTGTGTGTGTGTGTGTGTGTGTGTGTGTGTGTAAGAATCTCCAAATGCAGGTCTTGTTAAAAGTAAAATTTTTCTTTCATAAATTTGCCTTTTTCTTCCAATAACAGATAAGAACAAATGCATGGCTCTTTTCAAGGGCTAGTGAACCTAGAAATAAGTGATTGATAAGAAATATTAAATACTAGAAACTACCCACACACATTTCTTAGTGGAAGGCAATTTGGTGTAGCTGTTCCCAGCTCTTACGCCCAGTACCACGAGGCTTTAATGAAAAGAACAAATGCAACAACACTGAGGACGACTGTCAATTCTTTTTATCTGAGTCTTTTCAGAGACACATAACAGTTTAGGTTACATCACCTAAGTCTTGTGAGCATGTGTTTCCATGTTTGACTTGTGTATCATTCATTGCCGTGGCTAACGTTGACTTTATAAAACAATATCATGAATTATTTACTCCACCTATTGCAAGAAAGTGGTAAAGATTTTATCACATTATTCAGAATAGTCTAAAACTAGAAGCTTGGGATCACATATGTCTGGAATAATCTACTTAGTATTTTCACACCATAGTTAAAGATGTTAACATAAATTATGGGTTATGGGGTTTTCTACCTCCCCAACCATACCATGCTTCACTGCCCTCACTGCCCCCAGCTCTTGCTTTGAGTTTTCCTCTCCATGATCTCTGCCTCAAATAGTTTCCCCAGGTGGACATGTCTCCTGTATCTCTCTATAGGTTGCTGAATGTGCTCTTCCCAGGGATGCTGAGCCTGGCCTCCTGTGCACACCACAGCCTGTGCTGTTCCTTCACTGCATCTTCCTGCTGGACCCTAAGTTCCCAGAGAACAGGAATTTCCCGTGTGTTTTCTCTCTGCCCTTCCCACAGTGCCTGGCTCTCAGGGCTCAGGAAGTGTAACTGACAGTGTGGATGTGGACAGAATGCTGCAGGATCTGGAGAATGTCACTCACTTAACCAAAAAACAAAAGGTGCAATCACAGCTCCAGCGAGGACGATGATCACTGCACAGCACCAGCAAAGCCTAGCAGGAGACACGGGGGAGACGATTCTGAGACATTTTTCTTGGAGCTTTTTACCTGAAAAATATTAATATAAGAATGCCAACTTGGAGAGTTTCTTAAGAAAAATTAAAGAAAATTAGCACAAACATCCACTTTACAATCCCCTACAAGTATCTGAAAGAGTGCTGCAAACCCCTTTCAAGGAAGGCCCTGGTCCATAAAGGATGGCAATGCTAGAAACAAGACTAGAGATGCTAGAAACAGAACTTCCCTGGGGTCTTCTGGTTACTGAACTGAGGGTGTATCATGAAAGAGCAGGAACCTAAAGGAGTGAGGATCACAGTGAAAAACAACAGCAGTCAGCTGGATTTCTCCTGAAACTGAGCCCTTCTTCTATAGAGCCCTCTCAATACTTACTTATTGCTCTTCTCTGTCTCTCACCTTCATGACCATCAGGGTACTCAGAAGACTAGCTTTCCTCTCAATATATTAACAGACAGTTCCCACAAAACCAAAGGCTAAGAGCATCATCGGGTACCATCTGACCCCTGTAACAACACCCCTCCCCCAACTTTGCTATAACTGCCTCTCTGGTATTTCCACCAATGTGCTTGAAAAGTGTCTTCACGTGTGGCTTCCACTCTTGTGTGACTGTAAAGAAAGACTCTATTGCCACCTCAGAAAATGGAATTTGGGGAAATCTAAATCTGTGTTCACTCATTTTGACTTCAGAGTAAACTCATACCTCCTCTGAGGTGAGAGTTGTGTTTCCGCACACAATGGACAGTGACTCTCTGGGAATCAGCAGGCTGAGACTGCTTTTTTAGAATAGGGAGAGGACCACTCTTTCCATGGCACGAAGGTTGAGCACATTTAGAGGGGCTGGGGTGTGTGTGTGTGTGTGTGTGTGTGTGTGTGTGTGTGTGTGTGTGTCTACCAGAAAGTTACAGCTGTGTTTATGGATTGATCGGGAACACATGAGTTACTTTCATTGCCAGACATTATGTTTCTGCAGATGGAACTGAACATCACTCTGGGGCTAAGGAATTCTTTATGGTTTGGGGCTACACAGCCCATTGCATCCTGACTCAATTCCTCATGACCTGAGGCTCTTATCCCAACTCTGGAAGGGTAAAAAAGAAAATAGTGGAAAGGAGTTGACATTTGGGGAGGCTGCTGGTGGGTCCCAAAGGTGGAATGAGCATGTTGAGATGCTTTCAGGATAGATAAAACTTGCTAGTCTGGGGGCATAGAGAGTCCAGTGTTGCTTTGGGCCAGGAAAGCAAGGAGTCTCCGTTGGAGGAAGTTGGTGAGAAGCTAAAAAGTCAAAGACCACACAAGAAAGTTAGCACAATTATTACAATTAGGCCTGCCAAGGGGACTACTTACAGTCCCCAAGCAGAGAGGGGGCCACCAGAAAGTATTGTCTACTCTTTCTCTTGTGTTTCTTCCTAGTAATTGTCTAGCATTTCCCCTTACTAGGCCAGGTTCACTCACATCAGAACAGCATTCCTTGCCTAGGAAGAACAGGTGCCCCCTCTTTCTGCAGTTCTTAAGTCCAACCCCTATGGTTTTGGAGGACCACCACAGCCAGGGAATCTCTGAGTTTGTAGCATGGCTGTGCTTTGTTGTACCAGGGTTATGACTTCCTTTATATGGCTGCTCATTTGGCTGTGCTGTACCTCTTTGAGTCCTACTTCTGCGCCAATGGTAGTTGCCCCTCTAGGATCTTCTCCAGCAGTACTGAAGTAGAATGAGGCTTTTCTTTTCCCTGAAATGATGAACAAGATATTAGTAGGTTTCCCATGCAGGAGAACACAGGAGTCTGGAGTGAGGAAGACTGTGACACGTTTCCCCCTAGTGTACCTAGTGTAAGTGCAGTCCTTCCAGGCAAAGTAAGTCCCATTTGATGCCCTTGCCTTGGGAACCGAGTGGACATAATTTATTTCTATTCCTACACAGTCGGCTTCTCTGATTATCTGAACCAGGGGTCTGGCAAAGTGGCGCAATTTGTTGACTAGTCGGTTAGTGTTAAGTTAGATATGCCTACTCTGTACATTTCTTTTGACTCCTCTAGTCTTTCTAGAAATCAACAGTCAGTGGGGGGGGGGGGACAACTTCAGAGACAGTAGAGCAAAGCCTGAATAGAATAGGGAATGTAGGTAAACTAGAATATCAGCTTGGAGGCCAGTGGTTGTGGGGAAGGGGTGTGTTGGCTTTCTAAGGGCAGATTAAAGGAGTCAAAAAAAGGAAGCAAAACAGAAGCAAGCTTGACCTTCCTGGAGGACCATGTTTATATTGGTGAAACAATGTCACGAAGGAGTCTTCTCATGTGGAAAGCCAACAGAGTCCTGCTCTGCTGACTTCCTCCCAGGCTTTGGTTAGTTTGCCTCAGCATAGGGAAAGAGATCTTTGGTTAACTCTGATCTTAGGGAAAAAAAACTAACATGTTTTACAATTCCAGACAGGTCTCTTTATTGTTTGTCTTTAATTCTAATTTTCTTGCTCTAATTGTCTATAATTTCTTAGCTCTAATTCTGTCTCAATTCCAATTCCAATTCTCTGTCACAAATCTCTGTTCAAATTCATTCTTGTTCTAAATGCTCTATCTCCTTTTTCTTCTTCTTTTCTTTTTTGTCTATGTCTTCATTTTCCTAAATTCTTTGCATTTCCAATCTTATTTCTTCCCAATCTTATTTCTTATACTGTTAAAAATTCCCAATCATTCATATATATACATATATATGTTCCATATATATATATTCCCAATCATATATATATGTTCCATATATTCCCAATCATATATATGTATATATGTGTGTGTCTATATATATATATATATATATATATATATATGTATGTATATAAACCATTCAATAGCAACTTGGTAGCAAAAAACAAAGCTACAAGGAAAATTAGCAGGGACACGAACATTTTTTAAAAATATACAGCAAATCTCATCAGCTAGTTTGTAGCTAATCATAGATTCTGTTGTGTGTATGTTTCCACCGTCTCTTAAAGGGCTCCCTACAGGTTACAGAAGGAGAAAACTAAACCATGAAAAGATCTAAGGAAAAGGCACAGAATAAAGCATTATTTTACATTTCTTAAGTGTGATTATTAATATCTGGACATGGTTAGTCAGTTAGGTGCTATTGATCTCTTGAAGGGCTTTGACACCTCTAATACCACCCAAATTTGTCATAAATCTCTAAAGCACTTAGGTTTACCAAGGCCAAACACCTGCAGTTCTGCTCTGTGATAGTCCTCCTGTGATTACTCCACAAGTTCTTATATCTGGCCAAATCATACTATGAGGGAGTTAGAGAATGGGCTTCTATATTTTATTTTTATGCAGTGCGGGAGAAAAGGTTTGACTTTTATTTTATTTGCTAGAACACAGAGTTTAGGGAAAAGTCATCGTTGTTGTTAGGCTGCAACTGGTGAGAAATAAACCACAGAGCTCAACACCCCCCTTCCCGCGTGCGTGCGCACCCCTGTCAGAGTTTATTAGTACAGGGCAGGGGCAAGGGGAAGGAAGTATGGCTACCCAGAAAGAGGACCTAGAGAGGGCTAACAGGCAGTCAGAGCTTGCTTAAAAGAAAAAGCTTGCACATGCATACAGATACTTAATTAAGCAGTCGAACAACACATAAGGTAGTCACGCAATGCATAACGTACCTATGCATCGCATAATGTGGCCATGCAACGCATGACATATCCACGCGACACAGGACGTTTCATGCTACCCATGACTTGGTGACCTAGGTCGCAGGGCCCCTGGGCTGGCTGGGTGATCATCTGAATACCTGTGGGCTGGGAGGGCGGAGTACCTGAGGTGGGAGGGAGTGTCAGTATAATGCTGGAATCCTAACTGTCAACCTACTAACAGAACACAGGAAAACTGTGCCCAAAATATGAGGAATGCACTTCAGAGGAGCATGTTATCACACAAGAGAATCTGCAGTTAGAGACGGTATTCAAAAGGCCGTACTTTTAACAGGCAGTGCCTACGTGAGTTTAACCTCCATCAAGTTAACCTCTTCTTGTGGGATGGACTTCTAAATATCAGCAGATCCAGTGACATGAGGATCCCACGAACTCCACTCACTCACACGGAATCACATCTCACTTGCATGGAAGGATGAACCTAGCATCCCATGCCATGTGGGTAGATGAGCTAATGTGGATGAGACAAAATTCGCATGGGAAGAAACTGGCTGCAACCTTTCTAGGGGCAGAAATGACATCCATAGTTCAGAAGCCGAGACTTACTGTCCAGTGCTGTGTGTGGTGACAGCTGTGGGAAGGAGTGTCTTAAGTGTACAAGATTGGCTCTGGAGATGGTGTTTTTGTTGCTGGAGCAGAGGTAGGATAAGACAGGGTAGTCTGTTGGGACATGGGTCAGCCTGTTTTTGAGAAAAGAATTATTTGTATTTCTTTGCTGTCCCCTGCAGTGGGCAATAGCTGAAGGAGAACTGCTTCATTTGTTTATGAAAAGCAAGTTCATTATTCATGTTTCCTTTTGCTTAGGAAACCCCTTTCTCTCCAGAGTAAGGTGTTGCATGTGTTATGCTGCAGATGTATTTGAAACCATGGTATATGTTGACTCTAAGCCTGGAAGCAAGTACTAGAGCCCAGGTAGGAACACTTAGTTCTGCCATTGGGAAGCTGTATGAAGGGTAGGGATTTGGCTGCTACTAAGTGTGGGCTTGTGGGACAAATGGGGTTCTGCAGTAGCAATGTCAGAGGAGCTACAGTCAGCAAGGGAGCTTAGGGAGTTCAAATGACCGAACAACAAAGATAAAGCCTAGAAAGGCTAGGCCCTTATCAATTCGCAGCAGGCATTCCCACACCTAGCCACCATCACCAACCAGTGAGTGGCACAGCCTTGCATTGCAGGATGCCTGGGCACGCGGGTCAAGCGCAGCCCCAAGGCGCGCATCTTTGGCCGACCTCGCCTCCTGGGCTCGGCGTCCAGCAGTGCCTAGCTCAGTCACACGAATCGGCCTCAGCCTCCTCGGCTTTGTCCCTTCTTCCCACCCTCCGCCAAAACCACAAGAAAAGCTCAAAGTTCCCCCTTCTCCCTGCAAAAGCGTGCTTGTTACGTGCTGACGTCATCACGCCGGGAACGTCTCGCCACACCCACCGCCTCCATCCGCCATCTTAGGTGTGGCTGAACAAGCGGAAAACTAGGGAGGAGCAGAAGTGTAAGTCATTATTAGTCAGAGGTGAGAAATGCTGGGGAAGGAATTCACTAAGGGCGAATGAAAGGGAAAGGAGAGCAAATTGCCACAGAACAGGGATCCACAGTAAGCATAGCGGCTATGGTGTGCCTAGAGGAGGGGGCGGAGCTGCCTGTAGGATCTGCAGAGCATTTCCATTGTCACTTCTCATTTATTGGTTGCCTTGAAGGAGCATAAGAGGGACAATTGGTGGGAGTGGACATCAGTCATACGTTAGTCCCGCCTCCAGGAACTTCACTTGTTCTGTAGAGCTAAAATCTTTTAAGGACCCTTGTCTCTGCTGTGACGTCACAGCGTCACCATTGCTCTCTAGAAACTTCTTCACCACTCCAGCGGTGTGGGGAAGCCAAGGAAGAGGATGAGATTACAGATGCCAGGGCTGTGGGGGAGTTTCCACCGGAACAACAGCCTTGACGGTTAAGTGAGATTTTTGTCATGCATTGGGGACAATTCAAAGGCCCTGTTATTTGTCATCCTCACAGTTCAGTTTTCTCGGCCTTAGAAGATCGCTTTTTCGTAAAATGGGCGGGGAAAAAAAAACATAAAAATATGAACCTGGATAGAGTCTCTGCAGTAGAGTCCCTCAGCTGAACACATCAGTGCAGGCCCTGCAGAGCTCTCCAGAAGGAAGTTCCCTGAGCACACCTGGGTGATAATAGAACTTGTAGAGTGGTATGTGGCCAGCCCCTGCACGACTAAGCTTAGTGTTTTCAACAAACAAAATAGGACGAGAGAATATTCCAGTCCCAACAAATTTGCAAGGTCTGGCTTAGAATTTGTTTCGGCCATTACAGGTGGCAAGTTTACTACATGTGGTAATTTTTCTTACTTTGAGAAGAGTGAAAGTACCATAAGGAGGAAGTGAGGAGGATTAGAATTCTCAAGGTTTGTACCAATAGAAAGATCAGCAAACCAAAAATGATTTTTCGGCTGTGTGGACCACAGACAGACCTTACATCTTTCTTCCATTACCTTGAAATGAAATAGTTAATTCTGGTCTTCCTTCTTTCTTTTTTTCCCTTCTACCAAGAAAGGGATCTAACAATCTCGTGGTGAGATTTTAGGATGCTGGCTGTAAATTATCATCAGATGTGATCGCTGTACATTATTCATGTGTTCTTGTTTACCTCCTCATACATGCACCTTAGTGGCTTAGTGGAGCCAGAACCTGCTCTATAGATTGGAACATTTATTTCCCCTGCCTCTGGCTTTCTCACTGTGGCCTGATAGAGGTTACAATACCATGACTTTAATGAGCAAGGAACCAAGGAATTGCATACTTGAGATCTGAAGTCCAAGCTTCAGTCTCTTTTTCAGCTTCTAGAACATCTTCCATGTGAGTACTGTCATAATTAACAGTGACCAAAGACCACAGTGTGCTTATGTTTTTTGGTTTTGGTTTTGGTTGTTGTTGTTGTTGTGTGTGTGTGTGTGTGTGTGTGTGTGTGTGTGTGTGTGTGTGTGTAGTATGAAGTTTTTGTAGTGAAGAGTAACTGTTGAAAGAGGAGCGGCCAGGCTGTGTCCCCGGCACCCGGCCGCCCGCATGGCTAGCTTATGTCCTGAAATAATTACACGGAAACTGTATTCTTTTAAACGCTGCCTGGCCCATCAGTTCCAGCCTCTTATTGGCTAGCTCTTACACATTAATCTAACCCATTTCTAATATTCTGTGTAGCCCACAAGCTTGCTTACCAGGGAGGATCTTAACCTGCGTCTGCCTGGCATGGGAACATCATGGCGACTCCTCACTCAGCTTCTCTTTCCCAGCATCCTGTTCTGTTTACTCCACCCACCTAAGGGTGGGCCTATCAATGGGCTTAGGCAGTTTCTTTATTAATAAGAAATCACTCCCACATCAGTACACAGCTTAAGTGAATTCATGATTAGCAATTATATATCATAAAGTATCATAGAGGAAAGGCAGACTGTGATAGCAACTAGGGAGACCACCTATATAAAGATGGCTTTAAATAAGGGAGTTTTAAGTGTTTTTAAAACTATTAATAAAATTATGGTTTTATTCCACTAAAAAAAGTCATGGCTTTGGTGTGAAGATTCTATGTAACTACTTCTGGGCTTCTAATAAAAGCACATACGTTATGATCTTTTTTTGTTTCCTTTGTATGGTTGGTCTGTTTTTCAATACAGGGTTTCTCTGTGTAACAGTCCTAGCTCTTATAGATTGCTGGGCACATGGGCAACAAAGATGGCCCCGAGAGGAAGTTGGACAGGCAGGTCGCAAGTGGTTTACCCTAAGACCCAATTTGACACAGAAGTCAGGCAAAGTGACATCAGCACATTAACAACTGGTGGACAATAGGGTAAATGTAGGACACCTGAGCACATGATAGGGTGACCTCTAAAATGATTGTTTGGCTCCTTTTACACACACACGATTCTGCGGGTTTTTTGCTTTAAATGATGCTTGTTGCTCGACAATGAACGAGTTCCTGCTTGACTTGACTCTGCTTCATCTGACTGTCTGGAGGATTAAGGGGGGCTTGGGAAAAGGCCCACAAGCAGTGCACTTACCTTTCCTAGGACCCAGTCCATCCTCGTTCAGGAAGCATAACTACATTGAGATTCAATTCAGGGTACAAGTCATTTCTTCCAAGGGGAAGGGGTCTAGAGATAGGCTACCTATAGTAGCTTAAGGGCCTAAGGAGCTGCCCTGTTCTAACTTATAAAGGAGGTGTAGAAATCATTTGAGCTGTTAGCCACCTATGGTCTTGGTTGTGGAAGCTTGGTGGAGCCTCTGCCTCTCAGGGACATTTAGATTACTAGCCACCTCCAGTCTTGCTTGTAAGAACTTGATATGACCTGACCCAACATATAAACAGATCACCAGGTTGATAATCACTTCCAATTTTCAGCTTTCTTGATGGAAGAACAAGATTTTCATTTTTCTCATTGGAAACACAGTCCTGTATGCTTAACATTCCTGGTTTCTCTGGAGATCTGTGGGCTCAAGGACCTTCGTGTTATGCTCCCAACAGAAAGAGAGAGAGAGAGAGACAGACAAAGACAGAGAGACATAGACAGAAACAGTGAGAAGAGAGGGAGGGAGGGAGAAAAAGGGAGGAGGGGAAGGAGAAAAGATATAAGAGGAAGGAGGAAAAATCTGTACTTTCTGACTTAGAAAATTGTTTGTTAGGAGGCAGGATAGAAAAACAGAAACAACTATGCATACACATAGTAAGGAGACTGCTTGTTTGTTCCTGGCAGCTTAGCCCTAAAATAATCACACAGAAATCATATTATTAGCAATATGTTTGGTCAATAGCTTAAGCATATTTCTGGCTAACTCATATTAAATTGACCCATCTCCATTAATCTGTGTATCACCACAAGGCTACGACATACCGGGTAAAGTTCCAGCGTCTGTCTCTGGCAGGGCTATATGACTTCTCTTTACTAGCCTTGTTTCTCCCAGTATTCAGTTTAGTTTTCTTTGTCTATCTCTATTCTGCCCTGCATAGGCCTAAGACAGTTCTTTATTAACTAATGCTATTCATAGCATACAGAGGGGAATCCCACATCTCCTCCCCTTTTCTGTTTCAATAAAAGGACGATTTTAACTTTAACATAGTAAAATAACATATAATAAAACAGGTATCAAGCAAGAATTACAGTTAAAATATTTATGTACTTTATCTTTTATCATAACTAAAGAAAACTATAACTATCTATTCTTCAACTCCATCAAAGACTCCAGAAGGATAAAATATTACAAATTATAAAATATTAAAAAGCAAAGAGGAAGTACATTGTAAGAAACTTCCAAAACTCTAGAATTGACAGAGACATTTCACTTCCTGTACAGTCACCCAAAGCTCTTCTGTAAGAGAAGAAAAAGGAAACTGCTTGCTCTTTTAGACAACAGCAACCAAGCCCACTCTAATGCAGCTGCTGACAGACTTCCACTGCCAAGCCTGTCTGCTTCCCTGCCAGAAGGGAATAATATCTCCAGGGACTAACAAGAAGGAAATTCATGGTATACATATTGCAATCTTACATTGACTATGTATTAAAAGTTAAAACTAAAGATATAAAGCTTGGTAACTGCCAATGAAAGTAACTCCAGAGTCGTGTAAAGCAGGTCATACCAGAGTCAGTGCATTTGTGTTTGGGAGAGAAAAATGTGTAGTCCAGGCTGACTTTGAACTCAGACACTCCTGCCTCTGCCTCTACTGCATAGTAGTAACTGGACTGGGTCACTAGAACCAGCATGAGCTTTCTTAGCGAGTTTAGTAGCTGAAGCTTCCTCTTTATGAAGTAGACTGCTCAAGAATTTCCCTCTGTTCTTGCTGAGGTTGAAGCAAAGGCTGGAGTGCCCCCTAGTTCCCCTACCAGGAAACACACTCCCCATGGCCTACAGGCTCCAAGGCCAGGACCCACAAACCATGCCTGCAGCACTGTGTACTTCTTCCTCTGCCCTGGCACCCAGAATTCACAGCAGGAGATCAGTGCTCAGACGAAGACTGCACACTGGGGTGGCCTTCCACAGGGGTGAATCACAGGTCTCAAAACTCAATCCTCAGGAAACTGCAGGGGCCATGACACTGGGACACTTGCCACTGACTTCTAAGTGCTGGACTCCAGGAGAGGCCAGGAAAGGCTGGGAAGAGATCTCAATAGGAACACTAATGTGTGAACACTTGTGGTCCTTGCCCAGTGGAGTGACAGCAGTGGAACTGAGGATAAGACACATGGCTCCAGAATCTTCCAACAGCTAAGTCTCATCTGAGAAACCTGCCCTCGCCTCACAGGAAGGCTATCGAATTATGAAGCCATGTGTGGATTAATCCATTGGTGGAAGCTAAACCCTCATAATCTAATCCCCTCACTATATGCATCATGACACCAAGTCTTTTTATTAATTATAACTGCTTGGCTTAGCTTAGACTCCTTCACGGCTAGCTATTTTAACATAAATTCACGTTTTCTTATATACCTTTTGCCCTGAGGCTTTTCAACCTTTTCTTTCTTTATAACTTTCACTACTTCTGACTGGATGGAGGTTGCTTGGCTTCTTGCCCTGGCATTGTATCTCATTCTCTCATCTTCGTCTTCTTATTCTTCCTTCTGTATTTTCAACCTAAACCTCCTCCTATTCTCTCTACAGCTCAGCCCTGCCTGTTTTTTCTCGGCCTAGCTAATGTCCGTTCAGCTTTCTTAGAACAATCAGGTGCCATAGGCAGGCAATGTGAAACAAGTCAACACATCTTTCCATAGTTAAACAAATGTAGCATAAACAAATTAGTACATCTTTGCCTAGCTAAAATAATATTCCACAAAAGTTTCTTTCTGAGATTATGAACGGATTGGTGTGCTCCCAGGATAAGTCAGTTTCACAATGCCATCAAGCAAGATGTTATTTGCCTTATTTGTGGCAACCTGGGGCTGAGGGATGGAGTCAGGGAGGTAGAGTACATGGTTCTTTTTCTTCACCAGTGGACACACAGTCCCAGGGGTTTTTCTCCTCTCCATGATCAAGCAAACCATCCCCCAATAGCATCTAGGTGCAATATTTTACAAAAATCTACATGAAAGGTGGGCGGTTGGGTCTTAGTAGATAGGCTGGCTATGAGCTTCCTGGTTCCAGTAATCCTTAATCTCCACAAAGAAGTTCCTGGCTTATGGATGGTTGGGGTCTTTTTCACTGGTGGCAAAACAGAGAGAATAGGACAACTGTAATATATGACCCATGTCAGTCTTTTCTTTAGTGAGTCAGAGGATCTGCTGATGACACCTCTGTCCTTATGATGTGTAGCCTACCTATGCTGGGTGTGCTGTGTGCACAGGGGACACCAGTGATGCTGTAGCAGTGTGAGGACCACAGGGTATGAGACTTTGCATACTTGCTCAAGGCTCCCTGTCAGGATCTCTTTACCCACCACACAAGGTTGCCAGGCTGGAACTTGTGGGCAGGTACCAGGCAAACATGCAGCCTCACAAACAGTCTGATGAATAGTCCCTGTGACTGTTGCAGGACAAGGATGGGACAGGGAAGGAATGATTAGTCATTTCTGTCTTAGGAGCTTCTTCATAAGGGATGCATCTCTCTCTTAGGAGAGCAAAGGTCAGGAGATTGGTCCCGTATTCACCAGTCTCAAGGACTTACTTAAATCATGTTTCCTTTCTATTTATCCTTCCTGTCTTCTCTGAGTTTCATGTCCTATATGTACAATGTGGTTTCCAATCAACATTTGGTACCTTGTACAGATTTAGGAAAGCTTTAGCCAGAAAGACCAGGCTGTTGTTAGATCTCATGGAGAAGGGAGACTGCAATCTTGGAATGATATCTGGACCTGAGTCATTCAGCAGTTATAGTTGCCTGCAGATTGGTGGCCTGGTGCAGTTTAGTGACCATCTGTCTTCTGATAAAGGCAGGAAGTATAGGTCCCTCATTCGGCAGAAACAACCACCCATTTGTCTTCTGTTGACTATCTTTTCTTCAACTTAGTTTCTTTGTACATAGATTGGGCTCTAGAACAGTTAAAGTGCAGGAAGTAAGCCAGGCCATGGTGGTGCTTGCCTTTAATCCCAAAACTAGGAAGGCAGAGACAGGCAGATCTTTATGAGTCCAAGGACAGCCAGGTCTAATAGAGCTAGTTCCAGGATGGCAAGGGCTGTTAAACAGTGAAACCTTGTCTTGAAAACAAAATAAAAAATAAAGTGCAAGGCAGGGTAACTAAGTACTAAAGAGGCCTCTCTGCTTCTAGAGCCAATTTCAGGGCATCCATATTTGCTGCATTGTTTCCTGAACCTTTGTGGATTCCCTTTTGAGGCCTTCTACACTACACAATGGCTACCTCTCTTGCCAGACTAATGACATTTTATATGTCCAGGATATTTTTGTTGTTTTTGTTGTTGTTGTTTTATGGATTTATTTATGCCCACTGTAGATGAGGAGTCCCCTCAATGGCAAGTGAACAGCAAATGTGTCCACATGTGGGGGGGGGAGGGCTTTGCCCTTCTCACAAGGAAGTGCTGGTTAAGGCCAGAAGCACAGCCCTTTATGTAGTAGCCCATCGAGTGAGGGACTGAACTCTCACTTTGTGTCCAAGGTGAAATCTGTGACACTTGCACGGCTTTTCTGACCTTGAATAAAATGTCTTCCATTCAGTATCTCCTAGGTCTGGTGTTGGACTGCACTGACCACTTTCAGAAGTGTAGAGGAGCCCAGGTTGGAGGTGAGAGACCCGTCATCCTGTTGTAAACGGGATACTCTCAGCCCACACAAGGAGACCAGGATGAGCACTTTAGAAACTTGAAGTGTGTGGCTTGAGCCACACAGATTTGGCCAGGATCACACACTCTTGGGAATGTAATTCTAGAATTATCCACGAGGTAAGTGAGCAAGGACTTTTAAAGACAAAAGCCACAAATTTGGTATATTCTACTAGCCTCAAACACTTAACAAGTCCCAAAACCTAGGTATCTCATTGCACTTCCAAAGAGTTGGAACAGCCATTCTGAATTCATGGAGCTTTGGTTATGGTTTTAGAATTTCACTGTCAATTGCATGTTTATGATTTATTCACCACTAAATTAAAAAAAACTTAATTGCATTGCTACTTTGTAACTGTATTTTGCTACTATTATGAATCATAATGTAAATATCTAATAATCAGGATATCCAACATGTGACCCCCAAAAGAGTAGAGACCTGCTGTGGAAGCACATTCAGCTACTTCAGCCAATAGCCTTTAAGATACCAGCCTGCTTGGGCGTGGTCTCTTATACTATAAAACTCAACCTTAAAGGTGTACCAGCTCTCTTGCTTCCAGCTCCAGCAGTTGCTAGACTCTGTTCCTATTCACACAAAGAACTGTTGTCTTGTGCAGTAATCTGTAAGTTTTCCTCTTAAATAAATAACCCTTTTATTATTCACAATTTTGAACTGGTATGGGATTGTTTTGTGACTTACGTCATCAGAGATCAACAGGTTGAGAAACATTGCTCTAAAGCCAGTGTAGGAATGAGGAAAGCAAGCAGGCAAAGAGCAAGTCCTGCAGGGCCTGTCACTCACCTGGCCAAGAGCCCATCCCTCAGCAAGGCTTACCCACCTAAAGCCCTGCTAAAGAGGCTGCAGGAGACAGTCTTTCTCTACTGAGATAATGTGCTTTTCCTTCCCTGGAACTACACTTTGTGGTCTCCTGTGGAGCTGCACCAAGCAGTCTGTGAAGTTCGCTGGCTTTTCTGAGTGCTAAATCAGAAGATCTGAACTTCTTCATGCTCTTATTCTCTACTTTAGGGTGCTGGACAAAGCTAGACTTTTTTAATTCTTCTCTGGACCCACCTTGCTGCTTGCTGTCATGTGACTCCTTGTTGTTCCTCATGGTGGAATGGATGTGTTTGACTTAACAGGATTTTCTCCCTGTCTTCTCCATGTTTCTTTACCCCCACAACACACCCACAGTGGCTGTGCAGCTTTGCTTCCCTTGTCATTTTCTCCAAAAATTCAAATAATATTGTCCTTCAAGGTTTTTGTTTTGTTTTGTTTTAATTTTTTTGATTTTTTTTGCATTTGTTCATTTATTTCCATTTTAAATTTAAATACAGTTTGTTTATATTTTCAAATATAACCTTTTTTAACATATAATTGATAAATATATAAGGTAAATATCCATACTGCTATTTTCTTTTTAAAAGTAAATTACAAACATCATAATCCTCAAGAATGAAAATACTTTGTCTTTTATTCCTGATACAAAAGCATAATTACATAGCTATTTTGTTGTTTTTAGATTGAAAAACTTGCCTAAAATTTCCCAAATTATGTAATATAAAATTTTTATTTTATTTGAAACAATGCTTTAAATTTTGCTTAATAAAGTAGCATTAGAATTTGAACATAGCATTTTCTATACAGCAATTTCTGGCATTTCTTTCAGGAATTTTTTTTATTATACAAAGAGTTTTCTAAAGCAGTATGTGCCCTAAATTTTGAGTCATCTCACTGGTACTTAAACATATATCTTTTGAGGACTAGAGAAAACTGGGGTTCTTATGCTGTATTAAATAATATATCTGTAAGGTCCTTTTAGCTCATGTCTATGATAGGTTTGAATTTTTTTATTATTAAGGAGACTGTAATGACAAAATGATTTATTTGATAAATGAATACAAGGAGAAATCATAAAATATACTTGCTTTATGTCTCTTACTAGCTTCCTACAATCTGAAGGTACTTCTTTTTAAGGACACAAATCTAAAGAGTCAAAACTAGCATTCATAAATGAGAAGTTGTATGAAACCTTTGTAATTTTAGGTCTAGGTAATATCACTTGCTGGAGTTGGGGTCCAGCTTCCACTGTATCTCCCCTCCCCACCTTCCCTTTGAAACACACTGGATCTGAAAACCACACGCCCCAGCCCCACAGGGAACTTCCTTAGCTGTGTACATTGAGAGCTGTGCTGTCAGAGTTACCTTTGTTTGGGGTCATAAGAAGCATGGTCTACAGCAACTTCCTGTAACTCACCAGAGTTTAAATTACCAGATCAAGAGTAGACTAGAAAGCTAAACATGCACACACACACACACACACACACACACAATATATGTGTGTATATATATACACACACATACACATATATACACACACATATATATAGACAATATATACATATATATACAAATGACTGATTCCATGCTACAATCATCCCACAATGCATGCTGGTCTCCAGGCTCACTCAGTTCCTGTGACTCCTCTCAGCTCCTCTCTCCTTGGCCCTACTCTAAACTCCAGCTCATTGGTTTCCCTTTCCCAGCCTCTCATTCCTACATAACCCTGCCATTTTGGCCATGCTCTCTCTTTGTCCTCCTCCCTTGGTCCTCCTCTCTCACTCTCCTCTGCTCTTTCTTCTCTCAAGGCCAAGTTGAATCTGCTGGCCAGGTTAGGTCTACTCCTTCCTCTCCCCACTGTGGACTCTTCCAGATGCCTCTGGTGCTCTTCTTCATATCTACAATAAAACCTTCCCCTGAAACCTACAAGGAAATGGTCATGTCCTCACTTCATTCACTGACAAAATAAAAACTATGACTCAGGGCTTGTCATTTATTCCCTGTCCATTTCCTCTTCTTCAGTTATACTTAAGTATGGCATACTCCAATAGTTACTAACATAACAGAGGCTCCAAGTCTTCTCTATATAGAAGACAGAGAGCGAGCCACTGGGCAAACCAACATTAATGAGGTTCAACTTCTCTGTGATTCCTCTGTGAATCTCCTCTCTGCTCTTTCAGTTTGATTGCATTAAATACATACCTATTTATCCCTCCTGCAGGAGCTCTGTAATGGCTTTGTCTTCAGCAAGCACACAGAAGACTTGGCAGTTTCTGCAGCACTAATCTCTGAGCGGAGTCTCAGCTACAGGAAGACAGAAGTTGAAACTAGAGAAGAAGAATTTCTGCTCTTGATCCTAGGCTGTTCCCAATAAGCCCACTTATAACTGGATCCCACTTGTCAGGTGGCTGGTTAACTTCACCCATTGGAGTAGAACAGCCACTCAGGAAGCACATAAAGCTCTTTGTCTCATAGAGAAATGGAATCACAGATACCAGGAGGATTTGAGACATGGGATGAGGCGTAGGAAGAACAAGCCTGCCTCCATCTTAGGCTAAAAAGCCATCTTATAGTAAAGTTTATGATTAAACCTCTGTTTTCATGGACTGGACTATGCCCACCTGTACCCTGAAGTACAAATGGTTCTGGACTGTCTGTTCTAGGAATGGGAATCATGTCTTAATTTCTAAACATTGTTTATAACCATCTTGCAACCCTAATTTGTTTTAAAAAGGTTACATGGCTGTAGTGATATTTCATTTGTATTTTAATGAATAATGCTTGGCTAAAGATCAGAGAGTAAAGTAGCCACACTGTTCAGCCTTACAGACCAGGCAGTGGTGGCACACACCTTCAATCCCAGTAGCCACACTAGTTAGCCATAGAGGCCAGGCAGTGGGGGCACACACCTTCAATCCCAGTAGCCGTACTAGTCAGCCATAGAGGCCAGCTGGTGGTGGTACAAACCTTTAATCCCAGCACTAGAGAGGAATATACAAAGCAGAAGACAGGTCTCAGCTCTGTCTCATTCTGAGGATTCCCAGAAGCGGGATTGCCATTTCAGTCTGAGGTAGAAGAGCGAGCCAGTTGCTGGCTGCTTTGCTTTTCATATCTTCAGGTTGAACCACAATGTCTGTCTCTCAGTTTTTATTAGTCTTGCTACATATTATTACTACCTTTTGACTCCCTGTTGCTCATGACTACCTCAATATGCCTACTTTGCAACCATGTTTTTGTTTAAGGAACCTGTGGAGCACTAATGTGTAAGCTTATGTTCTGCTCCTGTAAGTCCACCACTTTTGTCTGTCAAGTTCACCATTTGGTTAACTCCCTTGATGTGGGAAACTCCCTTGTATGCTGTGATACCATTGGCTAATAAAGAAGCTGTTTGGGACCTATGGCAGCGCTGAATAGGACAAGGCAGAAATTCCAAGAAGATAGAGGAGAGAGTACATGGAGACAGATGCTGCATACTGGACAGAACCTTACTGGTAGGCCATAGCCACGAGGCAATACACAGATTAATAAAAATGGGTTAAATTTTTTGTTTGTTTGTTTTTGTTTTTTTGAGAAAGGGTTTCTATGCAGCTTTGGAAACTGTCCCAGAACTAGCTCTTGTAGACAGGCTGGCCTTGAACACACAGAGATCCACCTGCCTCTGTCTCCTGAGTGCTGGGATTAAAGATGTGTGCCACCACTGCCCAGCTAGAAATGGGTTCATTTAAGATATAAGAGCTAGCCAATAAGAAGCATGAGCTAATAGGCCAAGAAGTGCTGTAATAATAGTTTCTGTGTGATTATTTCAGGTCTGGGTGGTCAGGGAACAAACAAGTGGCCTCCAACTACACCCCCTACCATTGAGCTTCATAAAAATCTTGTCTCCCTCACCACCTATACTTACCACTCAATCCTCACCTTAGGGGGAGACACCCCATGTACACAAATAAAAAAAGTATGCTTTGATTAATTTGGTCATGAAGATTTGGGTCAGTGATCTTTCTCCTCCAATCTCTGGGATTAACCTGTACTGTAAATAAGATAATTAAAAATGCTAATTGCAAACTATTTTCAATATGAGGAAGTAATCATTTATTTTAGAAAGTGTCATGCTGTTTATCTGAAATAAAGTGGATTAAAAAAATGAGGGGATGCTAAATGAACTAAGAACAGAACACTGAAACATGCTATTTTCCTAAATGAGATAATTTTGCATGGCCTCTGGTAGCATCGTGGGCAAGGGGTGTTAACATGGCTTGAAGAGGCAGTACAGACCATGGCCCAAGCCATGAACATCAGCATGGCCTCCAGCATGGCACAGACCACAGAAGCCCACAGAGCCCCTGGTGGTAACCAGAGTCATGGTATCCACATGACCCCCAGCAGCATCTCAGTCTACAGACACTAACAAGGCCTCGGGACAGCACAGACCACTAACATCAACATAGGCATGCACAGACCAAGAACACCCATATGGTCTCCAGAAACAGCATGGTCCATGGGTATCAACACAGATTTGTCGTGGTCCAGCTTCGACAAAAATACCTCTTGCAAAGGTAGGGGCATGGGGGTTAGAAATATAAGACTATGAAGACACATGAAAAATAATAACACAGCAGCCATAGAAGAGTACAGGAGGGTTATTTCAGTAATCACTGAAATTTATTTTTCCCAAAGGTTTTATACCCAATACAAGTGGGGGTAGGGAGGTGGAGAGAGAACGTAACAAAAACCTTTGTATACATGATAGAAAGGACAACTCAAACAGTTAATTCCTTTAACACTTTGAGACATCAAGTCATTAGCATTTTGTTGTTTAAGCAGTAAAGCTGCCTTAGACCATGAATCCTGAAGACAGCGACTGCCCAGGTGACCTCATAGTTACAAAAGAAGGAGCAGAAGTCCATTTGCATATCCTGACCACCTGTCAAGATGGCATGGACCTGATTGTATGGGCTATCTTAATGTCAAAACAATTAAGTAATCACATGCTGAGTTGGAACATGCAAATATGCTTTTCAGCGACTTTGAGCAACCTACAACTCTAACCATCAGACAAGGTGGAAACAGGCTCACATTTTTGGGCCTCCACACAACCTGTAGAGGTAGGCAGAACCAATCCAGCTGCAGCCGTAGCATGAACCATGTACAGCAACATGGCATGGTGGCAGCACACACCATGGAGGTTTTTTGAGATGGCCCAAACCAGAAAATACACTACTGTCCTTGGGCATCCCGCCACTCCTCAGAGACAGGTTGGTCATGGGGGTGCATTAGTAGGCAGAGCCTGTGAGAGATCCAGGCTGCTGTTTACCATCCTGCCAGTGTTAGGTTTTTTGAGGTCCAATCAAGAAAATAAAAAGGTCTCCATTACAGACATACTGATGTTTCTCAGAGCCAGGGTGATTTTACACTATCACTAGCACCAGTCTGGAATATGCTCTTGTTGCCCAGAGACAAGGGGATCTTTCAGATGGGCAGGGTATCTGGGACCAGAATCTACTGGAGCTCCAGGTCTCTGCACATCTCTGTGACCTCAATGAAGGCACTTTAGGTATGACCATAATACCTGCAGGCTGAGGACAGCTGCACAGCAGTAGAGATTCCAGGTTGAGAACAAAAAAGAAAGAAAAACACACGCTACGAGTCACCATCTTAAATCAATCTTCAAATATTCTTTAAAAGGTTCTGATAACAGGAATTACATACATGCCAGGGCACATTTACAGGAGATAGAGCCATTCTCTCTGCCACTCTTCGCTGACTTTCTAACAGCAGGGCCTCACTCCAGCTCTGGCTTGGGTTGCAGCAGCTGTGGCACCTAGGTCTGAGGTCCTTCTTGGTGACTGCAGACCTGTGGTGCAGCCTGCTGCAGGATTCCCAGGGCCATGGGAAGAGAGTGCAGGAGAGACTCCACTCCTGTGTCTCCCTCTAGCCCTCTCCAGGAGCCCTGTGTTTCACCCATCTTGACTCAATCCTGTCACTGTTTGTTTGTTTGTTTGTTTTGAGGGGGGATTGAGAAAGGGTTTCTGTGTGTAGCTTTGGAGCCTGTCCTGGCACTTGTCCTTTAGACCAGGCTGGCCTCAAACTCACAGCAATCCACCTGCCTCTGCCTCCCAAGTGCTGGGATAAAAAGCATCTGCCACCACTCCCCAGCACCTCCCTTCATTTTTAAAAGTACCTGTCATTCAAAGGAAAAGCTAATGAAAAAAATTTCATTGTCTGGCTATAAAAGTGGGGGTCACTAATACTGATGTGATTGTAATTCATATGGCCAACCCATAGCAAAACACTTACTTAATTTAGAATCACCCATACTCTCCCAAGTACCCGTAAGTATAGTCGTCTGTGATAATTTTCACCAATGATGTCACCACAAAATATGAATTGCTTGTGATATTTATATAAGATAAAAAAATAATGCTGTAACTATAGATGACATGTTACAGATCTCTCATGATTACTTTGACACATTCTCTACACATGCTGTGAATCTACTAACTATTGGGCTTGCTACAAATCCACCTCCTAGGTATGTAGTCCTTGCTACTGCTGATCCCTCTGTCACTCAGGAAGGCATGGTTTGCATCTCCTCGGATGGGTTTCCTAAAACAAAAAACAAACAAAATGTCTGCAGCATCGGCCACTGCATTCCCCCCAGCAATGATATCTCACTCGTGTCCACTGCTTGTTTATAGCATGGATCACAGAAAGGCAGAGGCCATGAGCAATCACCAGCACTAGTGTTACGCCCAGTGAGTTTTCCATTCTCAGGGTTCCATTTGGTGACCACACTTTTGTCACTCATCCATGTTGGACCCTGTACTGTGTGTACAAAGCATTTGACTGCTGCCCTCTGCCATGTTCACATGAACTACATTCAGCCATGGGTAGCATTGCATGGGGGTTTTCAATTCTATTTGAAGAATTTCTCACATGTACAAAAGGGGGGAGAAAATGCACTTAGGAAATTCTAAAGGTCTTTAATGAGAGACATTCACTTTTCCAGAGAATGGGTCTCTTCAAAATGTCTATGCTCACATCCAAACACTGTCCTGGGTGCTCTTTGATGATGAGACTTTAGATTAGGTTCCCAAAACCCATGGAGTCTCTGCTTCAGTAACAGAGGCAGCTGTGCACACAGCTGTCTGACAAGTCCTGTCAAGCAGTTCTGCAGTGGCTTCCTGGGGATTCAGAGCCCTTAATGGCCATCAGCTGTTCTGTCTGCATCCCACAAGGGCAGTTATCAGCAAGGAGAGATTTCCAAGTGCTGAGAGCAGACACCATCTACCCCAGATGCATCATCAGGCTAAAGATTTGGAGTGAAACAACACGAGGTGACTCTGACAGATGTAAATTTGCCAAGATGTGGATACTGGGGACTCCATGTAACACACAACCAGACTCAAGGCACACCTCCAGCCCAAGGGTTTCTCCCTTTCAAGTTGAGTTCTTTTCACATGACTCAGCCTTTCACCTTTCACAACAACTCACACAATCACAACACTTGAACACAGTAGAAGGAAAAGCATTCTGAAAACATACAAGTTGTTATATTCAGTGTTGTCTGTCCACATCCAAGGCTGCTCTGATGACTCTCTGTGCAGGCCAATCCAGGCAGCAGAATTCCCCTTATATTTATTCAGGAAATCCTGCCAAAAACACAGAAGGCAAAGACATGTGTCTCTCAGTTTCATATGAGCCTTGAGTCTCTGCCCTACAGCCTCCTCTTGGGATGGTAGCAGGTTTGAACTGAGGACCAGGAACTTTAGAGCCTAAATAACCCTCAGTTCTCAGTGAATGCATTTTCCTGTCATAAACCATAGTAAACTGACAGCTACCCATTTCTCTGGGGCTGTAAAAGTCCCTTGTTAAATCTGTAATTACAGTTATTAACAGTTGTAACCTTAAGTTTGTAACACCTGCCAGCTCAGACAAAGACTGTATGACCACCATGATTCTCAAATGTGTGTTTGGCCTTGCACGTTGACTATTATTAGCACTATAGGAGAGAATATCTTTGGAATGTCTCATTGCTACAGTCAGATGTGTTACCATCACAAATGGCACATGCTAACATGTACCCCATGTGCCCAATGCCTAGGGTGGAACCTTCCTCATGTTCCAGCTTTAAGCTCTCTATCGCAAGGCAATACATATTCTACATGAGCAAACAACAAACCAACTCCCAATCCTTTCTTACCAGCTCCTTCTGACTGTCAACTTGAGCTAGATTAGCCCCCATCTCCATGCAGGAGGTCTGGCTGGATGTCCAGTTACTTGTGTCTTCAGACAAATAAAAACATTTACTTCCAAATGCAATCCAGTGTTTTGGGCAGGTGTCATTCCCAGCTTCAGGGCTCACAATGGCCGGGTTTTTTTCTCTCACTAAAATATACACAATGCAAATACATATCATGAATAAACATTTCTGTGTCTCATCTCTTTGGCTAAGCATTCACTCTCCACTGTGAGGTGTGTGTTTGACTGTAGCTTTCATTACTGATCACTAAGAGACTCCTCCTAGCATGGTGGTTTCCCATCAAGAACCTTCATGTAGGGACTCTAAGGATATGCTTGTCCTTTTTGTATTTTGAGTTTGCAGACAGAATCTCTCTATGTCCCCCTTCCTTGCCTGGATCTCACTCTGTGAACTATACTTATCTGGATGCATTTTATAGCCCTATTCATTGCTTATGGGCCCTCGCTGCATCCTGTCCTTCCTTGTCACCTTACATTACCCTTCCTTGTTCTCCTGTCTACATGTTACACCACGCTCACACGCAGAGCTGATCACACTGTACATTATAGGCTGGGGCGTGCATATGAGGGAGTGCATGGGGTCTCCTTCTTTCAGAATTCCTGGCTGTGCCTCCTGAGTGTAGGGACTAAAGACACCATACCATAAACAAATCATAGTCACTATCCTACTAGGACTCTTCCTGATGGCTGGAATTCTACAGGTTCCTTTCCTATGATCCTACATCACATCCTGCTTTTGTAATGACCAAATAGAGAAACCGCCTCACTTCTCTGGATGTAAATATGGCAAAATACCAGCATGTACAACATGGCGTGATCTAATAGTTTTTGATACCAAAACTTTGATTGAGGCCTTCCTGGTATCATGTCATGTATACACTAAATCCATATGAATATATGCTGACTCTCATTAGAGGCTTTCAGAATGGCAATTATCAAGAAATCTCACAGCAGATATCAGAACTCTGCAGAAATAGGGAGACTTATTCACTGTTGGTGGGAGTATAAACTGATAAAGCCAGTATTGAGACACCTTTTAAAAGTTACAAACAGACCGTTTGTGACTCAGCTATGCAATTCCTGGGCATATGTGAGAGAACACTACATCATAGCACAGAGACCTGCACATCCACATCTACTGCTGCCCCATGTACAATAGCAGCAAAATGGATCTGACCTAGATGTCCATCAACTGGTGAACAGATAATGAAAATGTGGTACATGTGTAAAACAAAAAGTTATTCAGACATAAAGAAATTGAAACTTGTAGAAAAGTTGGGGATCTATAAAGTAAAATATTAAATAAAGTCACACAAACTCAACAAGAAAGAGACCCCATGCACTCCCTCATATGCTTGTCCCAGCCTGGGATGCACAGTGTGAACAGTTGTAACACTTAGAGAGGAGAACAAGGAAGGGTGACAAAAGGTGACAAGGAAGGACAGGATGCAGCAAGGACCCATAAGCCAATAATAGGGCTATAAAGAGCATTGTTTTTTCTAGTTTCAACTTTCCTGGTATTTTTGCCAATTTGTGGCTGATAAATGTATAAAAACTCAAATACAGTGAAAGTCTAAAACCATAACCAAAGCTTTATGGCTTCAGAATGTCTTTTCTAACTGTGTGGAAGTTGAGTGAGATATACAAGATGTGGGACTTGGCCAGTGTTTGAGTGGCTATGCTAATGGAGGGGTGTGATGTGTTCATTTGTGGGTCTATCACGACAGAGTAATTTGTGTGTGTGTGTGTGTGTGTGTGTGTGTGTGTGTGTGTGTGTGCGTGTGTGTGTGTGTGTAAGAATCTCCAAATGCAGGACTTGTTAAAAAGTAACATTTTTCTTTCATAAATTTGCCTTTTTCTTCCAATAACAGATAAGAACAAATGCATGGCTCTTTTCAAGGGCTAGTGAACCTAGAAATAAGTGATTGATAAGAAATATTAAATACTAGAAATGACCCACACACATTTTTTAGTGGGAGGCAATTTGGTGTAGCTGTTCCCAGCTCTTATGCCCAGTACCACGAGGCTTTAATGAAAGGAACAAATGCAACAGCACTGAGGACAACTGTCAATTCTTTTTATCTGAGTCTCTTCAGAGATACATTACAGTTTAGGTTACACTGCCTAAGTCTTGTGAGCATGTGTTTCCATGTTTGACTTGTGTATTGTTCATTGCCGTGGCTAATGTTGACTTTATAAAACAATATCATGAATTATTTACTCCACCTATTGCAAGAAAGTTGTAAAGATTTTATCACATTATTCAGAAGACTCTAGAACTAGAAGCTTGGGATCACATATGTCTGAAATAATCTACTTAGTTTTTTCACACCATAGTTGAAGATGTTAATATAAACCATGGGTTATAGGGGTTTTCTACCTCCCCAACCATACCATTTTTCACTGCCCTCACTGCCCCCAGCTCTTCCTTTGAGTTTTCCTCTCCTTGATCTCTGCCTCAAATAGTTACCCCAGGTGGACATGTCTCCTATATCTCTCTAGAGGTTGCTGAATGTGCTCTTCCCAGTGATGCTGAGTCTGGCCTCCCGTGCATACCACAGCCTGTGCTGTTCCTTCACTACATCTTCCACCTAGACCCTAAGTTCCCAGAGAACAAGAATTTCCCGTGTGTTTTCTCTCTGCCCTTCCCACAATGCCTGGCTCTCAGGGCTCAGGAAGTGTAACTGACAGTGTGGATGTGGACAGAATGCTGCAGGATCTGGAGAATGTCACTCACCTGACAAAAAAATCAAAGTTGTAATAATCACAGCTCCAGTGAGGATCACTGCACAGCACCAGCGAAGCCTAGCAGGAGACACGGGGGAGACGATTCTGAGACATTTTTCTTGGAGCTTTTTACCTGAAAAATATTAATATAAGAATGCCAACTTGGAGAATTTCTTAAGAAAAATTAAAGAAAATTAGCACAAACATCCACTTTACAATCCCCTACAAGTATCTGAAAGAGTGCTGCAAACCCCTTTCAAGGAAGGCCCTGGTCCATAAAGGATGGCCATGCTAGAAACAAGACAAGAGATGCTAGAAACAGAACTTCCCTGGGTCTTCTGGTTACTGAACTGAGGGTGAATCATGAAAGAGCAGGAACCTAAAGGAGTGAGGATCACAGTGAAAAACAACAGCAGTCAGCTGGATTTCTCTTCAGAAAGTGCTCTGGTTAGGAGTAATGAAAACATTAGGGAAAACTCAGTGTAAATAGACCTATTAACACACTAAGAAAAGAGGAAAATAGAAATATCAATACACAGCAAAATTATGCAAAATAGGAATTAGAGCAACTTCCTCAACCCTATAAAAGTTATCAATTAAAAACAAAACAATAAATCCAACTACACTCTGCTTCATTCCCAAGGGTGCAGTTATTTATGCTTTCCCAGCAATCAGGAGAAGGAGTAGGATGTCTGCTCTCTGTTCCAGGATGACTTCACAGGAGTCCATCAAGGGTAAAGAAATAGGGTCACAAAGCTGCAAAATTCCTCAGGACTTAAAATGACTCTTCCACAGGACACAGGTTCAATTCCCAGTGCTCACAAGGTAGCTTACAACTGTGCCAACTCCAGTTCCAGGGGACTCATTGCCCTCTATAGGTACCAGGCACTCATGTTATGAACAAACGTGCAGGCAAAACAGCCATATACATTAGATAAGATTCTGAAAGAAATAAAAGAAGGTTAACACTTCTTGAAAACAGATGAAGTGTTTCTCATCACAGATGATGCAGTTTTATCTGCATAAAAATTATGACAAATCTATAAAAGACTACTGAATATAAAATACGAATTTACAAAGCAGCAAGATACAATGTAAATACAAGATATATGGTAAAGTCAGTTGTATTTTCTTATCAAATGGAAATTAAAGTCTAAGACAGCACCATTTACAGTAATGACAGAAACCATACAATTATAAAGCTAAAAAAGGTTCATAATCAGCACAATAATTAACTACATTTAAAGTTATGAAGAAATCAGGACAGGGCTAGATTGTTGGGTCAGTTGTTAAGATCACTTGTTGCTCTTGCAGAGGACCTGGGTTTGATTCTAGCACCCACATAGTAGCCTACAACCATCTATAATTCCAGTTTCTGTAATCTGACATCCTTTCCTGACCTTGGTGTGCACTGGAATGTATGTGATGCACAGATATTTATGCAGGCAAAACACTCATATGCATGAAAATTTTAACATAAAAAAGGAAAGAAATCAAGACAGATCTAAACATATAATTGTTCTGAGATATTTGCTCACACTCACACTCTAAGACTGCCAATAAAGTTTAACATTGAATCAGGAGCAGAGCTAGTGACTATCTGACCTGAATTAGCCATAGAGGTTTCGGAGGACCTAGGATACAAATAGAGAGACATAGAAAGTGGAAGGAAGGGGTTGAGAAAGGTTTGCAAGCTCTTTTGTCTCTAGAAAGGAGAGAGAGAAAGGTCACTGGACACTTATCTACTGCTTCTCTGATCAATCAGGTTTTTACCCCATTATCTGACTCCCAAGTTTTATTCAATAACAGAACAATATAAGAAGTAAAGTCTTCACATGATAAAACGAAACACTCAATATTGCTCATGTGTAAACAACTCCTGAACAAGTTTATATATGCAACACAGTATCACTTCCTGGTGAAGGGGGAAGTGATTGCCTTCAGAAAAAAAAAACATAGCATGAAATTATTAAAAAATACTGAGAAGGGGCTGCAGAGATGGCTCAGAGGTTAAGAGCATTGCCTGCTCTTCCAAAGGTCCTGAGTTCAATTCCCAGCAACCATATGGTGGCTCACAACCATCTGTAATGGGATCTGGTGCCCTCTTCTGGCCTGCACGCATACATGGAAGGAATGCTCTGTATACATAATAAATAAATATTTAAAAAAATACTAAGAAAACTAAAAAGAAATTAGAATATTCAAAAATGATTATGAAGATGGGTCGAATTCAGAAAGATCACACTGCCTCATGTCATGATGTATGAGAACAGAAATAGAGACAGCCTGGTGCTAGTAAACAAGTAGACAGAACAATATAGCAGAAAAAAATGACTCCAGAAATGATATCAGGCACTCATAGTCAACAGGTACATAAGAGAGATGTAGAGTGTGTAGACAGGGAGAGTGTGGCACCGCTCCAGTATGTGCTACTGAAACCACCTGATATCTGTCTGCTGAAAACAAGACTCAAGATGAACTGTAGACCCGAGCATGAAGCTCAATATTGTAAAGTCATTGGATTCTTTAAAAAGTGGAGAGAATGTTTGTGAACTTGTCTTGGGCAAAATAAAAATCACTAAATACCAGGAGGTTGATGAATTAGATGCTGATGTGAATCTAAAGTCTTTCTTTCAGGAAGGCAAAACTATGCAGCCAGTATGAAGCTGTTTGTCCAGGAAGTCTACAATATGGTGATGTGCCCCCATCCTACCGACATACCCCATGCTGGAAGGAAAGCCTGCATTTAAGGTTTAACAAAAAGAAAAAGAAATCTTTATGTGCATATTTGTAGCAGTATTAAGGATCACTGTAAAAAAAAATTGGAACATTTGCAATCACTCAAATGTCCCCAAGCTGATGACAAGATAAACGCACCCTCTCTACAAAAGAGACAAGTTGGACCACAAGCCTGCACTTGACTAGTTCTTATACCGCTTTACCAGGGCAAATGTCCCCAAGGCTTCTGACTCAAAACATTCCTATACTAATCAGCAAGCTTAAGCAAGTTTACAGGCAGTAAGTCACAGAAAATAGTTTCCTTCTGAGTAACTTTTAAAAAAAGACACCCAACTGTCACCGGAACACCCCAATTGCCGCAACCCTCTTCCTCCTCTCACTTCTCTACAAGTTTCCTGCCAGCTTTTCATAACTTCTTTGTAGAACATTTGACTATGTGGTGTTTGCATGCTTCTGAATTCAGAGTACTGTTTCTGTATCAGTGGTGCTGTGGATACAGTGTGAGAATCTCACCAGCAGTGTATCTGACATGCTGTTCTCTGAAGAGCAGAATGTAATGCTGAGACAATGTGAAAGAAGACAAGTGTGAAGTCTCTGCTTCAGGGATCCATTTTTTGGCATTCTGGAAAAGTAAGTGTGTAATGGCTGGGGACAGACGTACAAAGTGGGAATGGGGAAGTTTGGGTAGGGGTGAAGGCGGTCTATATGTCCTTTATAAGCTATTGTTTAAGATTTATTTTATGTGTGTTACTGTTTTGTTTGGACTTTTGTATATAAGTGTGCTACATGCATGCCTAGTGTTAGGGGGCCTCTGAAAAATGTGTTGGATCCCTGGAATAGAAGTTAGGGGTATGTATTGAGCCACCATATGGGCTCTCTTAGAGGCAGGGATGCTGATTGGCGGGCTTTCTGAGGGGACCGAACCTGGAATCGGAGGTGCAAGACTAGAATGTGGATGGGGCCCCCACCTGGAGATTCCCAACAGGAATATGGATCACAATTTCCCCATTTATTCACTGATAAATGTAGGTGGGTTCCAAGTACTGGTTTTTGTGAACAGTGTTTGTAGTTAGAGACTGCTCGTTTATTTCTGGGCCTCCCAGACCCAAAATAATCACAGAAACTATATTGATTGTAATACTGTGTTACTGGTAGGATTCAGTCATTATGCTGGCCCCTGTCATCTGGCAGGATGAACCCAGGCAGTACCCTGGCCAGCCCAGGTTCCAATGGCTGTTGTGCCACTAAAGAGTCTATATTCAGTTGCTATCTCTTTAAGAGACAAGCTCTGCCAACTATCGTTTTTTTTCCAGCTCTGCCTGCATGGAGTATTTGTCTCCCATGAAGCCTCTGGCTCCCACCTGCCTCCGTGGCCCCTTGGCCCACCATGGTCTCTCTCCGGCCATTTTACAACACTCAAAATAATATACAAGCAAGTACAAATATCTCTTGGGGAGGTAGAGAGGAAGTAGAAAATATTTTCAATAAGGCCGGGTCAGATCTGGTATTAAAAGGCACAGTGGGATGAGTACAGTCCACAATAACGTAATAGCGCTTCTAAAAGTAGCTAAGGAGTTTAATATATTCACCTTTAAGAAATTTTCCTAATGTGATCTCTCTGCCAACGCAAAAATCCCAATAAGTCCTGTGCTCTGGGGTGGCCCCGAGGGGCAACCAGGAGGCCACAAATGTCACTACCAGGAGGAAGGGAAAGAGACCACCAGGGAATGTTCTGGGGAAAGCAGTTTAAGTAGACTGGGGGAGTGGTCAAGATTTTGGCGAGCTGTCTTGACCCTCCTCCAGGGAGAGGTCAAACTTGGCCAGCACAGGGATGGGGCCTCCAGAGACGGAGACCAGAGACCAGCACTTACATTCACCATAATAAAGCAATGGTTCGACATTGAGCTGTGAGCTGTTCCATCTGGTTCACCAGCAGGGGGCCCCACTGGCAGGAGAAAAAGCTTCCCAGGACTTTGTTTTAAGCAGCCCTAGGCTTCCTCTCAGGTCTGGAAGGTGAAGAAAAAGCTGCCATCTTGGAAGTTCACCGTCTTTATTGCTTAGTCATGGGCTCTCTTAAGGCCTTCACGGAATTTATCTAGCCCCTAATCCCTCAGAAATGCTTGGTTTAGCTGAGAAACAGTAGTATTGTTCGTGAGCTTTCTCTTTTGGTCAGAGGAGCCAGAGGAGGTGAAAGCTTCAGAGTGTTATTCTTTCAGTCCCTGCCCTAGCCACACCCATGGCTTTTTAACCTCTGACTCCGCCTGCAATCTCTCTTCCTGTTCTCTGTCCCTGTGTAGGGTGTACACTCGGCTTTGCCTTCTCTCTTTTCTCCTTTTCTTCTTCTTCTTCTCCTCCTCTTCCTCCTCCTCCTCCTCCTCCTCCTCCTCCTCCTCCTCCTCCTCCTCCTCCTCCTCCTCCTCCTTCTTCTTCTCTCTCTCTCTCTCTCTCTCTCTGTCTCTCTCTCTCTCTGTCTCTGTCTCTCTCTCTCCCCCATTCTCTCTCTCCCTCTTTCTCTCCCTTTCTCTCTCTCTCCCTCTTTCAGAATAAATATGTTAGCTTTATCTTTTGTGTTTATGTGTCTGTTGAACTCCGCCACCACCAGCGCGGCGCAGTGCCCTCCCGTGCCCTCCCGCTGGTGGGAAACTGAAGCCTCTTGCTCGGTCCGGTCCGGAGGCCAGCACCGCTGGGGACCCGCCGGAGTTTGCTGCTGCTCTGTGAGCCCGCCAGGGGAACCCCCCGTATTTTTAGGAATAAGACAGAGAGGCGGCAGTGAGTTCGAGAGAACTGGGTCCCCGACTTTCACCAAAGTCAGCTGCTTTATGGACTGGTCACTGCCGTGATAACTTGGCTTGCCATTTTCAGCCCATAGACAAGTCTGGAGAAGGAAGGAAAACTTTACTTTTTAATGTTCCTCAGCACAGCAGGTGCTCTGGCTTACCATGAGGAATATGTGACTTGGTGGCCCCTAAATGCTTAGCCTCAACTCTTAAAGTCAGGGCAACAGAGGACATACCTGCTGCTCTACCACAAGGAGAGGCCTGGGTGTGTGCTGAGGGAGAGTCCTTTAGGTGCACACTGGATGGCACGGGATGGGGCCGAGGGATTCAAGGAAGGTCTGGTTAGAAGGCTTTCCTCTTCAGTTTGTCCCCCACCTCTCAGACTAGTATTTCCACCACATCGGGGGGCCTGTCCACCTAGAGGAACTTAGCCTGATCTCCTGAGGCTGCCACTAGACCTTTAAGCTAACAATAATTGTGAACTCTGTGTTTCAAGAAATATTCTATTCCTAAACAAAAATATTAAAGTAGGGGTATAGTCACGACTCAGCAGTGAAAAACATTTGCTACCCTTGTAGAGAGAAGACTCGGTTCATTTCCAGCACCCACACAGTGGCTCACAACTGCGTAAGTCCAGGTCCAGGGGATTCAACACCTTCTTCTGATATCTGTGGGCGGCAGGCATGCATGTGGTGCACAGACAAGCAGGCAAAACACACATACACGTAAAATGGATTTTAAAAGTTTTAAACTAAAGGGAAAGAGATTTAAAGAATGAAATGGAAACATTTTCCAGAATGAGAGGACACGGTTTTAAAACAGCAATCTCCAATGTCCTTTTCCCATCGTTTACATAACCTGAAACTGAAGATGGATTTAGAGGTGGGATCAGTCTCCCATCCCCGACCTACTGAAAATCCTGGGATGCAGCACTAGGTAAAGTGGGACAGAGATTGCTCCCAGGTGCCACAAAATCCTTTAAGACCTGAAGGAGTACACCTGTGTCCTAAGGAAAGGGGAGAATTTCTGACAGCCTGGAGGTTAGGGATGAAAAAGCGCATGCGGGTTTGGGGGGGGGGTGTACTGTGGGAGCCCAGAAAGGAAGGTAGGGGGGAGGTGTGAGCAGGGGCACTTTAGGTATGGCAGCTACATACCTGAGCATGCCCAGGTTCCTCCAACCAGTCCTCTAGGAATCGGGACACTTACTTTGCTATATGAACTCAGAAGAGCTGTTTATCTCTCCCTGCAGCAGCAGGTATCTCACAATCAAGTATGAGTGGCTGGGCTGGGCGGCTGTAAATGTCCATCAGACTATGGGGAAATGTAATCTGATAGGCTGCTTCTTCAACCCTAACACCCACAACACAGGGCTACAGTTCTTTTAATCACAGTGAGTGAGGCAGCCTCATTGGCTACTTCAGTCCACACAGGCACTCTGTGCCTCACTCTGGCGGGAGTTTAAAGAGCGCAGATTCAAGTTCGCTGTTGGTTGCTCTTCCCCAAACATGTTTAAGTAACATTCGACATAACAGAATAATACAGAATTGAACTGCTGTGCTCCTACCCACCCTAGAATTCCCCACAGGCTGCCTCACCAATCTGGAGAGACCCCCTGTGGCAAACTAAAGGGAGGAAGATTCCACTCCCCTGGTGAAGCTCCCCTTTCTCCCTTTAATTTAACTAATGATTCATTAAATACTTACGGTTTTCTCCCACGCGACCCAGGGAGGTGAACTCCGCAGTTGACATTTTTATGAAGGCTATTCACCACTTATCGTCTTGATGAAGCAAAGAGACTCTGATGAATGAGATGGACATCTGAAAACAGACCGGAAAAAGCCTGTGGGCGCGGTTTAAATAAGCTCTGCCCAGCTGGTCTGTGATTTGTTCCCTGATTAATCATCCTGAATATTCACCTCTTTGACATTAAAAAAAAAAAAAAAGCATAAAATCTGCTTCTTGTAGGAACGGAATTATAAATTCGGAGAGGGACTCTGCAGGAAATGTATACCGTAAATGAAATGTGTACTGCAAAGGAAGCAAAGGGAACTTTGATTTGTAGATGTTTTAGATTTTGATAGCACAAATTCTTTTAAATTAGAGCACTTTTAAATTAGAACACTTTTCTCTGCTGCCAAGGTACGACGAGAGGGGGAGGTTCACTGTCCTGGGCAAATCAAACTAAAAGCAAAACAACTGCAAAAGGGTGAGGTGTAGTTGCCAGTCTCTTTTCGAGCCTTGTGAAAAGGGAAGTTTCTGGAAAGCAGCAGCACCTTCCACAGACAATTCTAAAAGGCTGATTGTTCTTCAGTGACCAGAGAGGATGTGCAAGCCTATGAGTTCAGAGCCACCTCTCGTCCTCTTCTTAAAAAATGTATATTGGGGAGGGGAGAGAAGGGAAGAGAAGCAGAGAAAAATGTATAGCTCAATAAAATCAATTTTACAAAAGAAAAAAAACATTTACTCCATCATATTGGAAAAATCTAAAAAAATGTATATTATCTTATGCATATTTGTGTTTTTCTGAACACATATATGTACACCTGTGAATGCCTAGTACTCCTAAAGGCCAAAGAGAACATCAGGTCTCCTGAAACTGAGCCCTCCTTCTAGCCCTCTCAATACTTACTTATTGCTCTTCTCTGTCTCTCACCTTCATGACCATCAGGGTACTCAGAAGACTAGCTTTCCTCGCAATATATTAACAGACAGTTCCCACAAAACCAAAGGCTAAGAGCATCATCGGGTACCATCTGACCCCTGTAACAACACCCCTCCCCCAACTTTGCTACAACTGCCTCTCTGGTATTTCCACCAATGTGCTTGAAAAGTGTCTTCACGTGTGGCTTCCACTGGTGTGACTGTAAAGAAAGACTCCATTGCCACCTCAGAAAATGGAATTTGGGGAAATCTAAATCTGTGTTCACTCATTTTGACTTCAGAGTAAACTCATACCTCCTCTGAGGTGAGAGTTGTGTTTCCGCACACAATGGGCAGTGACTCTCTGGGAATCAGCAGGTTGAGACTTCTTTATTGGAATAGGGAGGGGACCAATCTTTCCATGGCTTGAAGGTTGAGCACATTTAGAGGGGCTGGTGTGTGTGTGTGTGTGTGTGTACCAGAAAGTTACAGCTGTGTTTATGGATTGATCGGGAACACATGAGTTATTTTCATTGCCAGACATTATGTTTGTGCACATGGAACTGAACATCACTCTGGGGCTAAGGAATTCTTTATGGTTTGGGGCTACACAGCCCATTGCATCCTGACTCAATTCCTCATGACCTGAGGCTCTTATCCCAACTCTGGAAGGGTAAAAAAGAAAATAGTGGAAAGGAGTTGACATTTGGGGAGGTTGCTGGTGGATCCCAAAGGTGGAATGAGCATGTTGAGATGCTTTCAGGATAGATAAAACTTGCTAGTCTGGGGGCATAGAGAGTCCAGTGTTGCTTTGGGCCAGGAAAGCAAGGAGTCTCTGTTTGAGGAAGTTGGTGAGAAGCTAAAAAGTCAAAGACCACACAAGAAAGTTAGCACAATTATTACAATTAGGCCTGCCAAGGGGACTACTTACAGTCCCCAAGCAGAGAGGGGGCCACCAGAAAGTATTGTCTACTCTTTCTCTTGTGTTTCTTCCTAGTAATTGTCTAGCATTTCCCCTTACTAGGCCAGGTTCACTCACATCAGAACAGCATTCCTTGCCTAGTAAGAACAGGTGCCCCCTCTTTCTGCAGTTCTTAAGTCCAACCACTGTGGTTTTGGAGGACAACTAGAGTCAGGGAATCTCTGAGTTTGTAACATGGCTGTGCTTTGTTGTACCAGGGTTAAGACTTCCTTTATATGGCTGCTCATTTGGCTGTGCTGTACCTCTTGGAGTCCTATTGCTGTGCCAATGGTAGTTGTCCCTCTAGAGCCTTCTCCAGCAGTACTGAAGTAGAATGAGGCTTCTGTTTTCCCTGAAATGATGAACAAGATATTAATAGGTTTCCCATGCAGGAGAACACCGGAGTCTGGAGTGAGGAAGTCTGTGACATGTTTCCCCCCAGGGTACCTAGTGTAAGTACAGTCCTGGCAGGCAAAGTAAGTCCCATTTGATGCCCTTACCTTGGGAACCGAGTGGACATAATTTGTTTCTGGTCTTACACAGTCGGCTTCTCTGATTATCTGAACCAGGGGTCTGGCTAAGTGGCGCAATTTGTTGACTAGTCAGTTTGTGCTAAGTTAGATGTGCCTACTCTGTATATTTCGTTTGACTAGACTAGTCTTTCTAGAAATCAACAGTCAGTGGAGAAGGTGGAGGGGAAGTGGGGGTGGGGGGACAACTTCAGAGACAGTAGAGCAAAGCCTAATTAGAATAGGGAATGTAGGTAAATTAGAGTATCAGCTTGGAGGGCAGTGGTTGTGGGGAAGGAGTGTTTTGGCTTGCTAAGGGCCAATCAAAGGAGTCAAAAAAGGAAGCAATAGAGAAGCAAGCCTGACCTTCACAGAGGACCCTGTTTATATTGGTGGAAACAACTTGGGGAAGGAGTCATCTCACGTGGAAAGCAAACAGAGTCCTGCTCTGCTGACTTCCTCCCAGGGTTCGGTTAGATTGTCTCAGCATAGGGAAAGGGATCTTTGGTTAACTCTGATCTCAGCGAAAAAACTCACATGTTTACAGTTCCAGACAGATCTTTTTATTGTTTTTCTTTATTTCTAATTTTCTTGCTCTAATTGTCTATAATTTCTTAGCTCTAATTCTGTCTCAATTCTAATTCCAATTCCAATTCTCTGTTACAGATCTCTGTTCCAATTCATTCTTGTTCTAAATACTCTATCTTCTTCTTATTTTCTTTTTCGTCTTTGTCTTCATTTTCATAAATTCTCTGCAGTTCCAATCTTATTTCCTCCCAATCTTATTTCTTATACTGTTAAAAATTCCCAATTATATATATTCCCAATCATATATGTGTGTGTATATATATATATATATGTATGTATGTATGTATAACCATTCAATAGCAACTTGGTAGCGAAAAACAAAACTACAAAGAAAATTAGCAGTTACACGGGCATTTTTAAAAAATATACAACAAATATCATTAGCTAGTTTGTAGCTAATCACAGATTCTGTTGTGCATATGTTTCCACTGTCTCTTAAAGGGCTACCTACAGGTTACAGAAGGAAAAAACTAAACCATGGAAAGATCTAAGGAAAAGGCAAAGAATACAAGCATTATTTTACATATCTTAAGTGTGATTAATAATATCTGGACATGGTCTGTCAGTTAGGTGCTATTGATCTCTTCAAGGGCTTTGACACCTGTAATACCACCCTAATTTGTCATAAATCTTTAAAGCGCTTAGGTTTAGCAAGACCAGACACCTGCAGTTCTGCTCTGTGATAGTCCTCCTGTGATCACTCCACAAATTCTTATATCTGGCCAAATCATACTATGAGGGAGTTAGAGAATGGGCTTCTACATTTTATTTTATTGTAGTGTGGGACAAAATATTTGACTTTTATTTTATTTGCTAGAACACACAGTTTAGGGAAAAGTCATCGTTGTTGTTAGGCTGCAACTGGTGAGAAATAAACCACAGAGCTCAACACCCCCCTTCCCGCGTGCACGCGCACCCCTGTCAGAGTTTATTAGTACAGGGCAGGGGCAAGGGGAAGGAAGTATGGCTACCCAGAAAGAGGACCTAGAGAGGGCGAACAGGCAGTCAGAGCTTGCTTAAAAGAAAAAGCTTGCACATGCGTACAGATACTTAATTAAGCATTCGAACAACGCATAACGTAGCCATGCAATGCATAACGAAGCTATGCATCGCATAATGTGGCCATGCAACGCATGACATATCCACGCGAAACATGACGTTTCATGCTACCCATGACTTGGTGACCTATGGTCGCAGGGCCCCTGGGCTGGCTGGGTGATTGCCTGAATGCCTACGGGCTGGGAGCGGGGGTACCTGAGGTGGGAGGGAGTGTCAGTATGATGCTGGAATCCTAACGGTCGTCTTACTAAAAGAACACAGGAAAACTGTGCCCAGAATATAAGGAATGCACTTCAGAGTAGCATGTTATTGCACAAGAGAATCTGCAGTTAGAGACAGTATTCAAAAGGCAGTACTTTTAACAGGCAGTGCCTACGTGAGTTTAACCTCCATCAAGTTAACCTCTTCTTATGGGCTGAACTTCTAAATATCAGCAGATCCACTGACATGAGGACCCCACGAACTCCACTCACTCACACGGAATCACATCTCACTTGCATGGAAGGATGAACCAAGCATCCCATGCCATGTGGGTAGATGAGCTAATGTGGATGAGACAAAATTCGCATGGGAAGAAACTGGCTGCAACCTTTCTAGGGGCAGAAATGACATCCATAGTCCAGAAGCCGAGACTTACTGTCCAGTGCTGTGTGTGGTGACAGCTGTGGGAAGGAGTGTCTTAAGTGTACAAGATTGGCTCTGGAGATGGTGTTTTTGTTGCTGGAGCAGAGGTAGGATAAGACAGGGTAGTCTGTTGGGACATGGGTCAGCCTGTTTTTGAGAAAAGAATCATTTGTATTTTTTGCTATTGTCTGCGTGGGCAATGGCTGAAGGAGAACTGCTTCGTTTCTGTACGAAAAGGGAGTTCATTATTGATGTTTCCTTTTGTTTAGGAAACCCCTTTCTCTCCAGAGTAAGGTGTTGCATGTGTTATGCTGCAGATATATTTGAAACCAGTGTATATGTTGACTCTAAGACTGGAAGCAAGTGCGAGAGTCCAGGTAGGAAAATTAGTTCTGCCATTGGGAAGCTGTGTGAAGGGTAGGGATTCGCTGCTACTAAGTGTGGGCTTGTGGGACTAGTGGGGTTCTGGCAGTGCCCATGTCAGAGGAGCTACAGTCAGCAAGGGAGCTTAGGGAGTTCAAATGACCGAACAACAAAGATAAAGCCTAGAGAGGCTCGGCTCTCATTAACTGGCAGCAGGCATTCCCACACCTAGACGCCATCCCCAACCAGTGAGTGGCACAGCCTTGGGGTGCAGGACCCCGGGGCGCGCGGGTCAAGCGCGGCCCCAAGGCGCGCATCTTCGGCCGACCTTGCCTCCTGCGGCTCGGTGTCCAGCAGTCCCTAGCTCAGTTCCACGAACCGGCCTCAGCCTCCTCGGCTAAGTCTCTTCGTCCCACCCTCTGCCCAAACCACAAGAACAGCCAAGCCCAAACTACCCCTCCTCCATGCACAAGCGGGCATGCTGCGTGCTGACGTCATCACGCCGGGAACGTCTGGCCACACCCACAGCCTCCAGCCGCCAGCTTAGATGTGGCTGAACAAGCGGAAAGCAAGGGAGGAGCAGAAGTGTAAGTCGTTGTTCAGAGGTGAGGAATGCGAGGGAAGGAATTCACTGAGGGCGAATGAAAGGCAAAAGAGAGCAAACTGCCACAGAACAGGGATCCACAGTAAGCATAGCGGCTACGGAGTGCCTAGCGGAAGGGGCGGAGCTGCCTGTAGGATCTGAAGAGCATTCCCGTCGTCACTTCTCATTTATTGGTTGCCTTGAGGGAGCATAAGAGGGACAATTGGTGGGAGTGGACCTCGGTCGTAAGTTAGTTCCGCCTCCAGGAGCTTCACTTGTTCTGGCGAGCTAAAATCTTTGAAGGATCCTTGTCTCTGTGGTGACGTCACAGCGTCACCATCGCAAGGTACAAATTTCTTCACCCCTCCAGCGGTGTGGGGAAGCCAAGGGAGAGGATGAGATTACAGATGCCAGGGCTGTGGGGGAGTTTCCACCGGAACAACAGCCTTGACGGTTAAGTGAGATTTTTGTCACGCGTTGGGGTCAATTCAAAGGCCCTGTTATTTGTCATCGTCACAGTTCAGTTTTCTCGGCCTTAGAAGATCGCTTTTTGGTAAAATGGGCGAGAAAAAAAAAACATAAAAATATGAACCTGGAAAGAGTCACTGCAATCGAGTCCCTCAGCTGAACACCTTAGTGCAGGCCCTGCCGAGCGCTCCAGAAGGAAGTTCCCTGAGCACACTCGGGTGACAGAACTAGTGGCATGTGGCCACCCCTGCACGACTAAGCTTAGTGATTTCAACAAACAAAATAGGACGAGAGAATATTCCAGTCCCAACAAATTTGCAAGGTCTGGCTTAGAATTTGTTTCGGCCATTACGGTGGCAGGTTTACTAAATGTGATAATTTTTCTTACTTGGAGAAGAGTGAAAGTACCATAAGGAGGAAGTGAGGAGGATTAGAATTCTCAAGGTTTGTACCAATAGAAAGATCAGCAAACCAAAAATAATTTTGGGGCTGTGTGGACCGCGGACAGACTTTACATCTTTCTTCCATTACCTTGAAATGAAATAGAGTTAATTCAGGTCTGCCTTCTCTCTTTTTTTCCCTTCTACCAAGAAAGGGATCTAAGAATCTCGTGGTGAGATTTTAGGATGCTGGCTCTAAATTATCGTCAGATGTCATCGCTGTACAATATTCATGTGTTCTTGTTTACCTCCTCATACATGCGCCTTAGTGGCTTAGTGGAGCCAGAACCTGCTCTATAGATCGGGACATTTATATCCTTGCCCCTGGCTTTCTCACTGTGGCCAGATAGAGGTTACAATACCGTGATTTTAATGAGCAAGGAACCAAGGAATTGCATACTTGAGATCTCAAGCCCAAGCTTCAGTCTCTTTCAGCTTCTAGAGCATCTTCCATGTAAGTACTGTCATAATTAACAGTGACCAAAGACCACAGTGTGCTTACGTTTTTTGTTTTTTGTTTTTTTTTTTTTGGTGTAGTATGAAGTTTTTGTAGTGAACAGTAGACAGCTTAAGTGAATTCACCATTAGCAATTATAAATCATAAAGTGTCATAGAGGAAAGGCAAACTGTGATAGCAACTAGGGAGACCACCTATATAAAGATGGCTTTAAATAAGGGAGTTTTTAAGTGTTTTTAAAACTATTAATAAAATTATGGTTTTATTCCACTAAAAAAAGATCATGGCTTTGGGGTGAAGATGCTATGTAACTACTTCTGGGCTTCTAATAAAAACGCATACGGTATGATCTTTTTTTAGTTTCCTTAGTTTGGTTGGTCAGTTTTTCAATACAGGGTTTCTCTTTGTAAAAGTCCTAGCTCTTATAGATTGCTGGGCACATGGGCAACAAAGATGTCCCCGAGAGGAAGTTGGACAGGCAGGTCCCAAGTTGTTTACCCTAATACCCTATTTGACACAGAAGTCAGGCAAAGTGACATCAGCACATTAACAACTTGTGGACAATAGGGTAAATGTAGGACACCTGAGCGCATGATATGGTGACATTTAAAATGATTGTTTGGCTCCTTTTATACACACACACACACACACAATTCTGCGGGTTTTTTGCTTTAAATGATGCTTGTTGCTCGATAATAAATGAGTTCCTGCTTGACTTAACTCTGCTTCATCTGACTGTCTGGAGGATTAAGGGGGGCTTGGGAAAGGGCCAACAATCAGTGCACTTACCTTTCCTAGGACTCAGTCCATCCTCATTCAGGAAGCATAATTACATGGAGATTCAACTCAGGGTACAAGTCATTTCTTCCAAGGAAAAGGGTTCTAGAGATAGGCTACCGGCTACCTGTAGTAGCTTAAGGGCCTAAGGGGCTGCCCTGGTCTAACTTATAAAAGTGGTGTAGAAATCATTTGGGCTGTTAGCCACCTGTGGTCTTGGTTGTGGGAGCTTGGTGGAGCCTCTGACTCTCAGGCTCATTTAGATTGCTAGCCACTTCCAGTCTTGGTTGTAAGAGCTTGATATGACCTGACCCAACATATAACACAGATCACCAGATTTTTAATCACTTCCAATTCTGAACTTTCTGGATGGAAGAACAAGATTGTCATTTTTCTCATTGGAAAGACAATCCTGTATGCTTAACATTCCTGGTTTCTCTGGAGATCTGTGGGCTCAAGGACCTTCATGTTATGCTCCCAACAGAAAGACAGACAAAGGCAGAGAGACATAGACAGAAACAGTGAGTGGGGGGGGGCGGGAGGGAAGGAGAAAAGATATAAGAGGATGGAGGAAAAAGCTGTACTTTCTGACTTAGAAAATTGTTTGTTAGGAGGCAAGATAGAAAAACAGAAACAACTATGGGGACACGTAGTAAGGAGACTGCTTGTTTGTTCCTGGCTGCTTAGCCCTGAAATAATCACACAGAAACCATATTATTAGCAATACTGTTTGGTCAATAGCTTAAGCATATTTCTGGCTAACTCATATTAAATTGACCCATTTCCATTAATCTGTGTATCACCACAAGGCTGTGCCATACTGGGTAAAGTTCCAGTGTCTGTCTCTGGCAGGGCTATATGACTTCTCTTTACTAGCCTTGTTTCTCCCAGCATTCAGTTTAGTTTTCCCTGCCTATCTCTATTCTGCCCTGCACAGGCCTAAGACAGTTCTTTATTAACTAATGTTATTCATAGCATACAGAGGGGAATCCCAAATCTCCTCCCCTTTTCTGATTCAATAAAAAGGATGATTTTAACTTTAACATAGTAAAATTACATATAATAAAACAGGTATCAAGCAAGAATTACAGTTAAAATATTTATATCTATTTTATCTTTTATCATAACTAAAAAAACTATACCTATCTATTCTTCAACTCCATCAAAGACTCCAGAAGGTTTAATGTTACTAAATATAAGATATTAAAAAGTAAAGAGGAAGTACATTGTAAGAAACTTCGAAAAATCTCGAATTGACAGAGACATTTCACTTCCTGTACAGTCACCCAAAGTTCTTCTGTAAGAGAAGAAAAAAGGAACTGCTCGCTCTTTTAGACAACAGCAACCAGGCCCACTCCAATGCAACTGCTGACAGACTTCCACTGCCAAGCCTGACTGCTTCCCTGCCAGAAGGTAGGGCCCTCCCAATATCTCCAGGTACTAACAATAAGAAAATTCATGGTATACCTACATTGCAATCCTACATTGACTATGCATTAAAAGTTAAAACTAAAGATATAAAGCTTGGTAACTGCCAATGAAAGTAACTCCAGAGTCGTGTAAAGCAGGTCATACCAGAGTCAGTGCATTTGTGTTTGGGAGAGAAAAATATGTAGTCCAGGCTGACATTGAACTCAGGCACTCCTGCCTCTGCTCTACAGCATATCCTACTGGACTGGGTCACTAGAACCAGCCTGAGCTTTCTTAGCGAGTTTAATAGTTGAAGCTTCCTCTTTATGAAGTAGACTGCTCAAGAATTTCCCACTGTTCTTGCTGAGGTTGAAGCAAAGTCTGGACCGCCCCCTAGTGCCCATACCAGGAAACACACTCCTTATGGACTTCTTATGGTCTACAAGCTCCAAGGCCAGGACCACTCCTCTCTGCCCCACAACCCAGGGCTGCAGCACTGTGCACTTTCTCTTCCTCTGGCCTGGCACCCAGAATTCACAGCAGGAGATAGGTGCTTAGAGGAATGCTGCACACTGGGGTGGCCTTCCACAGGGGTGAATCACAGGTCTCAAAACTCAATCCTCGGAAACTGCAGGGGCCATGACACTGGAACACTTATCACTGACTTCTAAGTGCTGGACTCCAGGAGAGGCCAGGTAAGGCTGGGAAGAGATTTCAATAGGAACAATAATGTGTGAACACTTGTTCTCCTTGCCCAGTGGAGTGACAGCAGTGGAACCAACGATAAGACAGACATGACTCCAGAATCTTCCAACAGCTAAGTCTCATCTGAGAAACCTGCCCTCACCTCACAGCAAGGCTATCGAATTATGAAGCCATGTGTGGATTAATCCATTGGTGGAAGCTAAGCCCTCATAATCTAGTCCCCTCACTATATGCATCATGACACCACGTCTTTTTAATTATAACTGCTTGGCTTAGCGTAGGCTCCTTCACGGCTAGCTATTTTAACATAAATTCATATGTTTTCTTGTATACCTTTTGTCCTGAGGCTTTTCAACCTTCTCTTTCTTTATAACTATCTTTCACTACTTCTGACTGGATGGAGGTTGCTTGGCTTCTTGCCCTGGCACTGTCTCTTATTCTCTCATCTTCGTCTTCTTATTCTTCCTTCTGTCTTTTCAACCTAAACCTCCTCCTATTCTCTCTACAGCTCAGCCCTGCCTGTTCTTTCTCAGCCTAGCTAATGTCCGTTCAGCTTTCTTAGAACAATCAGGTGCCATAGGCAGGCAATGTGAAACAAATACAACACATCTTTCCATAGTTAAACAAATGTAGCATAAACAAAATTAGTACATCTTTGCCTAGCTAAAATAATATTCCACAAAAGTTTCTGAGACTATGAAGGGATTGGTGTGCTCCCAGGATAAGTCAGTTTCACAATGCCATCAAGCAAGATGTTATTTGCCTTATTTGTGGCCACCTGGGTCTGAGGGATGGAGTCAGGGAGGTAGAGTACATGGCCCTTTTTCTTCACCAGTGGACACACAGTCCCAGGGGTTTTTCTCCTCTCCATGATCCAGGAATCCATCCCCCAATAGCATCTAGGTGCAATATTTTGCAAAAATCTACATGAAATGTGGGCGGTTGGGTCTTAGTAGATAGGCTGGCTATGAGCTTCCTGGTTCCAGTAATCCTTAATCTCCACAAAGAAGTTCCTGGCTTATGGATGGTTGGGGTCTTTTTCACTGGTGGCAAAACAGAGAGAATAGGACAACTGTAATATATGACCCATGTCAGTCTTTTCTTTAGGGAGTCAGAGGATCTGCTGATGACTCCTCTGTCCTTATGATGTGTAGCCTACCTATGCTGGGTGTGCTGTGTGCACAGGGGACACCAGTGATGCTGTAGCAGTGTGAAGACCACAGGGTATGAGACTTTCCATACTTGCTCAAGGCTCCCTATCAGGATCTCTTTACCCACCACACAAGATTGCCAGGCTGGAACTTGTAGGCAGGTACCAGGCAAACATGCAGCCTCACAAACAGTCTGATGAATAGTCCCTGTGATTGTTGCAGGACAAGGATGGACTTAGGGAAGGAATGATTAGTCATGTCTGTCTTAGGGGCTTCTTCATAAGGGATGCATCTCTCTCTCTTAGGAGAGCAAAAGTCAGGAGATTGGTCCAGTATTCACCAGTCTCAAGGACTTACCTAAATCATGTTTCCTTTCTATTTATCCTTCCTGTCTTCTCTGAGTTTCATGTCCTATATGTACAATGTGGTTTCCAATCAACATTTGGTACCTTGTACAGATTTAGGAAAGCTTTGGCCAGAAAGACCAGGCCGTTGTTAGATCTCAGGGATAAGGGAGACTGCAATCTGGAAATAATGTCTGGACCTGATTCATTCAGCAGTTATAGTTGCCAGCAGATTGGTGGCCTGGTCCAGTTTAGTGACCATCTGTCTTCTGATAAAGGCAGAACATATAGGTCCCTCATTCGGCAGAAACAACCACCCATTTGTCTTCTGTTGACTATCTTTTCTTCAACTTAGTTTCTTTGTGCATAGATTGGGCTCTAGAACAGTTAAAGTGCGGGAAGGAAGCCAGGCCATGGTGGTGCTTGCCTTTAATCCCAAAACTAGGAAGGCAGAGACAGGCAGATCTTTGTGAGTTCAAAGACAGCGGGTCTAAAAGAGCTAGTTCCAGGATGGCCAGGGCTGTTACACAGAGAAACCCTGTCTTGAAAAACAAAATAAAAAATAGCGTGCAAGGCAGGGTAACTAAGTACTAAAGAGGCTTCTCTGCTTCTAGAGCCCAATTTCAGGGCAGCCATATTTGCTGCTTTGTTTCCTGGACCTTTGTGGATTCCCTTTTGAGGCCTTCTACACTACACAATGGCTACCTCTCTTGGCCTCTAACATGGCCAGAATATTTTTGTTGTTGTTGTTGTTTTATGGATTTATTTATGCCCAGTGTGAGATGAGGAGCCCCCCTCTCTATAGAAGGTCCATGGACATGGCTATGGCAAGTGAATAGCAACTGTCTGTTTCCACAGGGAGGGCTTTGCCCTTCTCACAGGGAAGTGCTGGTTAAGGCCAGAAGCACAGCCCTTGATGCAGTAGCCCATCAAGTGAGGGACTGAACTCACACCTTTGTGTCCAAGGTGAAATCTGTGACCCCCGCACTGCTTTTCTGACATTGAACAAAATGTCTTCCATTCAGTATCTCCTAGGTCTGGTGTTGGACTGCACTGACCACTTTCAGAAGTGTAGAGGAGCCCAGGTTGGAGGTGAGAGACCCGTCATCCTGTTGTAAACGGGATACTCTCAACCCACACAAGGAGACCAGGATGAGCACTTTAGAAACTTGAAGTGTTGGCTTGAGCCACACAGATTTGGCCAGGGTCACAGACTCTTGGGAATGTAATTCTAGAATTATCCACGAGGTGAGTGAGCAAGGGCTTTTAAAGACAAAAGCCACAAATTTGGCATATTCTACTAGCCTCAAACACTTAACAAGTCCCCAAACCTAGGTATCTCATTGCACTTCCACAGAATTGAAACAGCCATTCTGAAGTCATGGAGCTTTGGTTATGGTTTTAGAATTTCACCCTCAATTGCATGTTTATTAATTTGTTCACCCCTAAATAAAAAAAAAACTTATGACCGAGCTGACACCAGAAAAACCATTTTCTTCATAATGTTTTTCACGATTCACAGGTCGTTTACCTGTATCTTGTCCTTCCTTGTCACCATATGTCACTGTATTTGTCAGGGTTCTCTAGAGCAGAGAATTATAGAATGAATCTTCTCTGACTATTGGAAGAGTATTTATTAGAATGACTTGCAGGCTGTGATCCAGCTAGTCCAACAATGGCTGCCTAGAACGCAAAATCCAAGAATCCAGAAGTTGCTCAATCTATGAGACTGGATGTCTCAGATGGTCTTCTGTAGATGCTGGAATCCAGAAGAAGTAGGCTCTAATGCAGTGGTTCTCTACCTTCCTCAGGCTGTGAGCCTTTAATACAGTTTCTCATGGTGTGTTGACCCCCAACCATAAAATGAATTGCATTGCTACTTTGTAACTGTATTTTGCTACTGTTATGAATCATAATGTAAATATCTGATAATCAGGATATCTAATATGTGACCCCCAAAAGAGTAGAGACCTGCTGTGGAAGCACATTCAGCTACTTCAGCCAATGGCCTTTAAGATACCAGCCCAATTGGCATGGTCTCTTATACTGTAAAATCAGCCTTAAAGGTGTACCAGCTCTCTTGCTTCCAGCTCCAGCAGTTGCTAGACTCTGTTCCTGTTCACACAGAGGACTGTTGTCTAGTACAGTAATCTGTAAGTTTTCCCCTTAAATAAATAACCCTTTTATTATTCACAATTCTGAACTGGTGTGGGATTGTTTTGTGACTTATGTCATCAGAGATCCACAGCTTGAGAAACATTGCTCTAATGCTAGTGTAGGAATGAGGAAAGCAAGCAGGCAAAGAGTAAGTCCTGCTGGGCCTGTCACTCACCTGGCCAAGAGCCCACCCCTCAGCAAGGCTGACCCACCTAAAGCCCTGCTAAAGAGGCTGCAGGAGACAGTCTTTCTCTACTGAGATCATGTGCTTTTCCTTTCCAGGAACTCCACTCTGTGGTCACCTGTGGAGCTGCACCAAGCAGTCTGTGAAGCTCGCTGTCTTTTCTGAGTGCTAAATCAGAAGATCTGAGCTTCTTCATGCTCTTATTCTCTACTTTAGGGTTCTGGACAAAGCCAGACTTTTTCATTTCTTCTCTGGACCCACCTTGCTGCTTGCTGTCATGTGACTCCTTGTTGCTCATCATGGTTGAATGGATGTGTTTGGCTTAACAGGATTTTCTCCCTGTCTTCTCCATGTTTCTTTACACCCACAGTGGCTGCCCAGATTTGTCTCCCTTGTCATTTTCTCCAAAAATTCAAATAATATTGTACTTCAAGGTTTTTGTTTTGTTTTGTTTTACTTTTTTTGGTTTTTTGCATTTGTTTATTTATTTCCATTTTTAAATTTAAATACAGTTTGTTTATATCTTCAAAGATAACCTTTTTTCTAACATACAGTTAATAAATATATAAGATAAATATCCATACTGCTATTTTCTTTTTAAAAGTAAATTACAAACATCATAATCCTCAAGAATGAAAATACTTTGTCTTTTGTTCCTGATACAAAAGCATAATTACATAGCTATTTTGTTGTTTTTCGACTGAAAAACTTGCCTAAAATTACCCAAATTATGTAATATAAAATTTTTATTTTATTTGAAACAATGTTTTAAATTTTCTTAATAATGTAGCATTAGAATTTGAACATAGCATTTTCTATAGAGCTATTTTTGGCATTTCCTTCAGCATTTTTTTTTATCATATAAAAACTTTTCTAAAGAGTATGTGCCCAAAATTTGAGTCATCTCACTGGTACTTAAACATTTATCTTTTGAGGACTAGAGAAAACTGTGGTTCTTATGCTGTATTAAATAGAATATCTGTAAGGTCCTTTTATCTTATGTCTATGACATGTTTTAAATTTTTATTATTAAGGAGACTTTAATAACAAAACCATTTATTTAATAAATGAATACAAGGAGAAATCATAAAATATCCTTGCTTAATGTCTCTTACTAGTTTCCTACAATCTGAGGGTACTTCTTTTTAAAGACACAAATCTAAATATTCAAAACTAGCATTCATAAATGAGAAGGAGTATTAAACCTTTGTAATTTTAGGTCTAGGTAATATCACTTGCTGGAGTTGGGGTCCAGCTTCCACTGCATCTCCCCTCCCCACCTTCCTTTTAAACCACACTGGATGTGAAAACCATACGCCCCAGCCCCACAGGGAACTTCCTTAGATGTGTACATTGAGAGCTGTGCTGTCAGAGTTTCCTTTGTTCTGGGTCATAAGAAGCATGGTCTACAGCAACTTCCTGTAACTCACCAGAGTTTAAATTACCAAATCAAGAGTGGACTAGAAAGCTAAACACAGACACACACACAGACACACACAGACTAACAGACACACTATATATATATATGGACAAATGACTGACTCCCATGCTACAATCATCCCACAATGCATGCTGGCCTCCAGGCTCACTCAGGACCTGTAACTCCTCTCAGCTCCCCTCTTCCTGGTCCCTACTCTAAACTTCTGCTCATTGGCTTCCCATTCCTACATAACCCTGCCATTTTGGCCATGCTCTCTCTTTGTCCTCCTCCCTTGGTCCTCCTCTCTCACTCTCCTCTGCTCTTTCTTCTCTCAAGGCCAAGTTGAATCTGCTGGCCAGGTTAGGTCTACTCCTTCCTCTCCCCACTGTGGACTCTTCCAGATGCCTCTGGTGCTCTTCTTCATATCTACAATAAAACCTTCCCCTCAAACCTACCTGGAAATTGTCAGGTCCTCACTTTATTCACTGACCAAAAAAAACTATGACTCAGGACTTGTCATTTATTCCCTGTCCATTTCCTTTTCTTCAGTTATACTTAAGTATGGCATACTCCAATAGTTACTAACATAACAGAGGCTCCAAGCATCTCCTCTTCTACAGAGAGCGAGCCACTGGGCAAACCAACATTAATGAGGTTCAACATCTCTGTGATTCCTCTGTGAATCTCCTCTCTGCTCTTTCAGTTTGATTGCATTAAATACATACCTATTTATCCCTCCTGCAGGAGCTCTGTAATGGCTTTGTCTTCAGCAAGCACACAGAAGACTTGGCAGTCTCTGCAGCACTAATCTCTGAGGGGAGTCTCAGCTATAGGAAGAAAGAAGTTGAAACTAGAGAAGAAGAATTTCTGCTCTCGATCCTCGGCTGTTCCCAATAAGCCCATTTATAACTGGATCCCACTTGTCAGGTGGCTGGTTAACTTCACCCATTGGAGTAGAACAGCCACTCAGGAAGCAGATGAAGCTCTTTGTCTCTCAGAGAAATGGAATCACAGATAGGAGAGGGAATTGAGACATGGGAGAAAGTGTAGGAAGAACAAGCCTGCCTCCATCTAGGCTTAAAAGCCATCTTATAGTAAAGACAAAATAAATCCATTTCTGTTTATGATTATGCCCACCTGTATCCTGAAGTACAAATGGTTCTGTTGTCTGTTCCAGGAATGGGAATCATGTCTTAATTTCTAAACATTGTTTATAATCATCTTGCAACCCTACCTTTGTTTTTAAAAGGTTACATGGCTGTAGTGATATTTCATTTGTATTTTAATAAACAATGCTTGTCTCAACATCAGAAAGTAAAGTAGCCACACTGTTCAGCCATACAGACCAGACACTGGTGGCACACACCTTCAATCCCAGTAGCCACACTAGTTAGCCATAGAGGCCAGCCGGTGGTGGTACAAACCTTTAATCCCAGCACTAGAGAGGAATATAAAACAGGAGAAGACAGGTCTCAGCTCTGTTTCATTCTGAGGATTTCGGGAAGCGGGATTGCCATTTCAGTCTGAGGTAGAAGAAAGAGCCAGTTGCTGTCTGCTTTGCTTTTCATATCTTCAGGTTGAACCACAATGTCTGTCTCTCAGTTTTTATTAGTCTTACTACATATTATTACTACCTTTTGACTCCCTGTTGCTCATGACTACCTCAATATGCGTACTTTGCAATCATGTTTTTGTTTAAGGAACCTGTGTAGCACTAATATGTAAGCTTATGTTCTGCTCCTGTAACCCTACCACTTTTGTCTGTCTAGTTCACCATTTGGTAACTCTCTTGATGTGGGAAACTCCCTTGTATGCTGTGACATCATTGGTTAATAAAGAAGCTGCTTTGGACCTATTGCAGCGCTGAATAGGACAAGGCAGAAATTCCAAGCAGATAGATGATAGAGTACATGGAGATAGATGCTGCATACTGGACAGAACCTTACTGGTAGGCCATAGCCACGAGGCAATACACAGATCAATAAAATGGGTTAATTTTTTTTGTTTGTTTTTTGAGAAAGGGTTTCTATGCAGCTTTGGAAGGTGTCCTGGAACTAGCTCTTGTAGACAGGCTGGCCTTGAACTCACCTCTCCACCTGCCTCTGTCTCCTGAGTGCTGGGATTAAAGATGTGTGCCACCACTGCCCAGCTAGAAATGGGTTCATTTAAGATATAAGAGCTAGCCAATAAGAAGCATGAGCTAATAGGCCAAGCAGTGCTGTAATAATAGTTTCTGTGTGATTATTTCAGGTCTGGGCAGTCAGGAAACAAACAAGTGGCCTCCAACTACACCCCCTACCTTTGAGATTCATAAAAATCTTGTTTCCCTCACCACCTATTCTTACCACTCAATCCTCACCTTAGGGGGAGACACCCCATGTACACAAAAAAGCGTGCTTTGATTAATTTGGTCATGAAGATTTGGGTCAGTGATCTTTCTCCTCCAATCTCTGGGATTTACATATACTGTAAATAAGATAATTAAAAATGCTAAATGAAAACTAATTTCAATATGAGAAAGTAATCATTTATTTTAGAAAGTGTCATGCTGTTTATCTGAAATAAAGTGGATTGAATAAAAGAGGGGATGCTAAATGAATTAAGAACAGAACATTGAAAAATGCTATTTTCCTAAATGAGATAACCTTGCATGGCCTCTGGTGGCATCATGGGCAAGGGATGTCAACATGGCTTGAAGAGGCAATACAGACCATGGCCCAAGCCATGAACATCAGCATGGCCTCCAGTGGTAGCACAGACCACAGAAGCCCACAGGGCCCCTGGTGGTAACAGGAGTCATGGTATCCACATGGCCCCCAGCATCTCAGACTACAGACACTAACATGGCCTCAGGGGACAGCACAGACCACTAATATCAACATAGCAGAGCACAGACCAAGAACACCCATATGGTCTCCAGAAACAGCATGGTCCATGGGTATCAACACAGATTTGTCATGGTCCAGCCTCGACAAAAATACCTCTTGCCAGGGTAGGGGTATAGGGGTTAGAAATATAAGATTATGAAGACACATGAAAAATAATAATACAGAAGCCATAGAAAAGTACCAGGAGGGTATTTCAGTGAATACTGAAATAACCCACATTTATTTTTCCCAAAGTTTTTATACCCAATACAAGTGGGGGTAGGGAGGTGGAGAGAGAACGTAACAAAAAACTTTGTATACGCGATAGAAAGGACAACTCAAACAGTTAATTCCTTTAACACTTTGAGACATCAAGTCATTAGCATTTTATTGTTTAAGCAGTAAAGCTGCCTTAGACCATGAATCCTGAAGACATCGACTGCCTACTTATAAAAGAAGGAGCAAATGTACATTTGTATATCCTGACCACATGTCAAGATGGCATGGACCTGATTGTATGGGCTATCTTAATGTCAAAACAATTAAGTAATCACATGCTGAGTTGGAACATGCAAATATGCTTGTCAGCTACTTTGAGCAACCTACAACTCTCTAACCATCAGACAAGGTGGAAACAGGCTCACATTTTTGGGCCTCCACACAACCTGTAGAGGTAGACAGAACCAATCCAGCTGCAGCTGTAGCACGCACCATGTACAGCAACATGGCATGTGGTGGCAGCACACACCATGGAAGTCTTTTGAGATGGCCCAAACCAGAAAATACACTACTCTCCTTGGGCATCCCGCCATTCCTCAGAGACAGGCTGGTCATGGGGGTGAACTAGGGGGCAGAGCCTGTGAGAGATCCAGGCTGCTGTTTACCAGCCTGCCAGTGCTAGGTTTTCTGAGGCCCAATCCAAGAAATGAACAGGTCTCCATCACGGACATACTGATGTTCAGAGCCAGGGTGATTGTACACTATAACTAACACCAGTCTGGGATATGCTCTTGTTGCCCAGAGACAAGGGGATCTTTTGGCTGGGAAGGGTATCTGGGGGCAGAATAAACAAGAGCTCCAGGTCTCTGCACATCTCTGTGCCCTCAGTGAAGGCACTTTAGATATGACCATCACACCTGCGGGCTGAGGGCAGTTGCACAGCAGTGGTGGCTCCAGGTGGAGAACAAAAACAACAAAAAACCCACCCTACAAGCCACCCTACATCTTGAATCAATTTTCAAATATTTTTTAAAAGGTTCTGATAACAAAAATTACAAATGTGCCAGGGTATATTTACCAGAGATACATCTGCCACTCTTCTCGGACTTTCTAACCTCAGGGCCTCACTCCTCCTTGGTGACAATAAGACTGTGATGCAGCCTGTTGCAGGATTCCCAGGGCAGTGGGGAGAGAGTGCGGGAGAGACTCCACTCCTTTCTAGTTCCCTGCAGGAGCCCTGTGTTTTACCCATCTTGACTCAATCCTGTCCTCCCTTCATTTTTTGTTTGTTTGTTTGTTTGTTTGCAGGAAGGTGAGGCAAGGTTTCTCTGTGTAGCTTTGAAGCCTGTCCTGGCACTTGGTCTGTAGATTATGCTGGCCTCAAACTCACAGAGATTCACATGCCTCTGACACCCATTTCTGGGATTACAGTTATGTGCCACCATTGCCTGGCTCTTCCCTTCATTTTTTTAAAATGTAACAGTCATTCAAAGGAAGAGTTAATGAAAAAACTTTCATGTCTGGTTATAAAAGTGGTTGTCACTAATACTGATATGATTGTAATTCAGGTTTAAGTTATGAGTGTCAACCCATACGAAAACATTTATTTAATTTAGAATCACCCATAGTCTCCCAAGTACCAATAAGTATAGTGATCTATGATAATCTTCATCTTTAATGTCACCACAGATTGGGAATTGATTTTGATAATTATTTAAAATAAAGAAATGAAGCTATAACTGTAGATAACATGCTATACATCTCTCATGATCACTTTGAAACACTCTCTACACAAGCTATGGTACTCCTGGACACTGCAAAGCAGAGCTGTTGGGTTTGCTACAAATCCACCTCCTACGTATGTAGTCCCTGCCACTGCTGATCCCTCTGTCACTCAGGTAGGCATGGTTTCCTTCACCTCGGATGAGAGTCCTAAAACAAACAAACAAAAAAAAACAAAGAAAATTTCTGCAAAGTTGACCACTGCATTCCCCCCAGCAATGATATCTCACAGGACTGTTTGTTTATAGCACGAATCACAGAAAGGCAGAGGCCATGAGGAATCACCAACACTAGTGTTATACCCAGTGACTTTTCCATTCTTGGGGTTCCATTTGGTGATCACACCTTTGTCACTCATCCATGTTGGACCCTGTACGATGTGTACAAAGCATTTGAATGGTGCTTTCTGCCATGGTCACATGAAGTTCAGCCATGGGTAGCATCGTAAGGGTGGTTTTCAATTCTACCTTGAAGTACTTTTTACATGTATGAAAATGGGAGAAAATGCACTTACTAAATTGCTAAAGGTCTTTACTGATGGACATTCACTGTTCCAATGAAATGGGTCTGTTCAAAATGGCTATGCTCACATTCAGGTGCTGTCCTGGGTGCTCTTTGATGATGAGGCTTTAGAGAAGGCTCCCAATTCCCCTGAAGTCTGTTTCTGTGACAGGTGCAGCTGTGCACACAGATGTCTGACAAGTCCTGTCCAGCAGTTCTGTAGTGGCTTCTTGGGGTGTCAGTGCCCTTAGTGGCCATCAGCCATTCTGTCTGCATCTCACAAGGGCAGTTATTAGCAAGGAGAGATTTTCAAATGCTGAGAGCAGACAGCATCTATCCCTCTAACAGATGTAAATTTGCCGGGATGTGGAGTTACTGGGGACTGGCTGTTGCGTGTAACACACAACCAACGCCAAGGCACACCTCCAGCCCAAGGGTTTATTTTTCTTCTATACCAGTACAGTTAACTTCACATGACTCAGCCTTTTTTCTCTCATAACCACAGCTCACACATATCACAATACATGAACACAGAAGAAGGAAAAGAGGTCTGAACACATACAAGTTGTTATATTCAGTGGTGTCTGTCCACATCCAAGGGTGGTGTGATGACTCTCTGTGCAGGCCGATCCAGTGGTCAAATGGCCCCTTGTATCTATTCAGGAAATTCTGCCATAAAACATGGAAAGCAAATATATGTGTCTCTCCACATCAGATACCATTGAGTGTCTCCAAACTACAGCCTCCTCTCGGCATGGCAGTAGGTTTGAACTGAGGGTCATTGACTTTAGAGCCTAAATAACCCTCAGTTCTCAGTAGATGTATTTTACAGCCATAATCCACAGTACACTAACAACCACCCTTCCTTCTGTGGCTGAGAAAGTCCCTTGTTAAGCCTGTATTCATAGTTATTAACAGTTGTCTCCTTAAGTTTGCAACACCCGCCAGCTCGGACAAAGACATGACCACCATGTTTCTCTGTCAAATGTATGTCTGGTCAATCAGGTTGACTATAAGCACTAAAGGAGAGAATGCCTTTGGAGTATCTCAGGGTGACAGCCAGATGGGTTAATATCACAAATGGCGCATACTAATATGTGCCCCTCTACACACACACCATGATCCCTGTATGCCTGGGATGGAATCCTCCCTCATGCTGCAGCCTTAAGGTCCCTATCTCAAGGCAGTAAATATTCAACAGAACAAACAACAAACCTACTTTGATCATTTCTTACCAGCTCCTCTTGGCTGTCAAATTTAGCTAGTTGGGCCCCTCGTGCCATGCAATAGTTATCGCTAGATGTCTGGTTTTCCGTGTCTTCAGAAAAATAAAAACATTTATTTCCAAATCCAATCCAGTTTCTTGGGCAAACAGCATAGGTATTCTTACTTGAGACCTGTTCTGTCTTTCCTGCTTTTGTAATGACAAAATAAAGAGAACTTCTCACTTCTCTGGATTTAACTATGAACAAATACCAAAACATGACATTGGTTTTTCGATACCAAACTTTGATTAAGGCCTTCCTGTTATCATGTACACTTACATTAAATCCACATGAATATATGCTGGCTCTCCTTAGAGACTGTCAGAATGACAATTATCAACAAACCTCACAGTAGAGTTCAGAACTCGGCAGAAATAAGGACACTTATTTATTGCTGGTGGGATTGTAAACTGATACATCCAATATGGAGCCTCCTTTCAAAAGTTACAAACAGACCTTTTGTGACTCAGCTATGCCACTCCTGGGCATATATGAGAGAACACTACATCATAACACAGAGACTTGCACATCCATGTCTACTGCTGCCCTGTGTACAATAGCAGCAAAATGGACCTGACCTAGATGTGCATCAAGTGATGAACAAGTAATGAAAATGTGGTACATGTGTAAGCAGTAAGTTAATCAGACATAAAGAAAAATTGAAACTTGTAGAAAAGTGGAGGATCTACAAAGTATAATATTAAACAAGGTCACACAAATTCAGCGAGAAATAGACCCCATGCACTCCCTCATATGTTTGTCCCAGACTGGGATGCACAGTGTGAACAGCTGTGACTGAGGGCATGGTGTAACACGTAGACTGGAGAACAAGGAGAGTGATGTAAGGTGATGAGCAACAACAGGATGCAGCAAGGGCATATAAGCCATGAATAGGACTATGAAGAGCATTGCTTTTCTAGTTTCAGAGTTGCTGATGTTTTTTCTCATTGTGGCCAATAAGTGTATAAAAATATAAAAATAGTGATAATCTAAAACCATAACGAGTGTTCCATGGCTTCAGATTGGCTTTTCTAACTGGGTGGAAGTTCAGGGAGATTCACAGGGTTTGAGACTTGGCCAGTGTTTGAGTGGCTATGCTAATGGAGCAGTGTGATGTGTTCATTCGTGAGTCTATCATAATAGAGTGATTGTGTGTGTGTGTGTGTGTGTGTGTGTAAGCTCTGAATGTGCAAGCTTTCAGAGGACTGCTTAGAAAAACAACAAATATTTTTTTCATAATTTTGCCTTTTTCTTCCTTTAACACACGAAAACGACTTCATGGCTCTCTTGAAGCGCTACTGAGCCTTGAAATAAATTATTTGACAAGAAATATTAAATACTAGAAATCACACACACACATACACACACTTATTTTTGGTGGAGGTACATTTGCTGTAGCTGTCCCCTGTTCCAATACTCAGTACCACGAGGCTTTAATGACAGGGACAAATGCAACAGGCACTGAGGGCCACAGCCACTTCTTTTCATCTGAGTCTTTGCAGAGATACATGATAGTATAGGTTACAATGACTAAGTCTTACTGGCAAATTTTGTCCATGTTTAGACTTGTGTATTATTCCCTGATGTGGTTAAAGTTGGTTTTATTTTGTTTTTGAGACAGGGTTTCTCTGTAGGTTTGGAACCTGTCCTGAAACTAGCTCTTGGAGACCAGGCTGGCCTTGAACTCACGGAGAGAGTCACCTGCCTCTGTTTCCCAAGTGCTGGAATTGAAGGCATGCGCATCCACTTTCCAAAGTGGATTTTATAAAACAGTATCATGGTACATTTACTCCAGCTATGGCAGGAAGGCTGTACAAGATTTTATCACATAATTTAGAACAGTCTAAAAGCTTGGGAATCACATATTTCTGGAGCATTCTATTTAGTATTTTCAGACCATGGTAGAAGACATTAACGGAAACCATGAGTCATGGCTGGGATGAGATGTTCTGTACCTTCCCCAACCATATTACTCTTCACTGCCCTCACTGCCCCTAGCTGCAGCAGCTTCCTTGAGGCTCCTCCTTTGGGTTTTCCTTTCCTTGTCTTCTGCATTGAATCGTTCCCCAGGTAGATATATGTCTTCTGCACCTCTGTCTAGAGGTTGCTAAATGTCATCTTCCCAGGGATGCTGAGCCTGGCCTCCTGTGCACACCATAGTCTGTGCTGTTCCTTCTCTGCAAATTCCTTTCAAGTTCCCAAAGAACATGAATTTCCCATGTGTTTTCTCTCTGCCCTTCCCACAGTGCCTGGATCACAGTGCTCAGTACGTGTAACTGACAGTGTGGATGTGGACAGAATGCTGCAGGATCTGAAGAATGTCACTCACCTGACAATGACAGAGCCACAGGAAGTGCAATCAGAACTCCAGTGAGGATGATGATAATAACTGCATAGCAGCAGTAAAGCCCAGCAGGAGACACATGGAGGATGATTCTGAGACTTTGTCCTTGTTGCTTTTTACCTGTAAAATATGAATATAAGAATGTCAACTTCTAGATTTTCTTAAGGAAAGTAAAAGAAACTTATGACAAACTCACTTTACAATTGCCTACAAGTACCTGAAAGAGTGCTGCAAACCCCTTTCAAAGAAGGCCCTGGTCCATAAAGGATGGTCATGATAGAAAGAAGACTAGAGATGTTAGAAACAGAACTTCCCAGGGGTCTTCTAGTTACTGAACTGAGGGTGAATCATGAAATAGCAGGAACCTAAGGGAGTGAGGATCATAATGAAAGTAGTAGTAGAAGTCTTGAAGGAGCCAGGATATAAAGAGAGAGACACTGGAAGTAGTAGGAAAGAGCTGAGAAGGATTCATGAGACCATTTAGATCAGAAAAGAAGAGAGACCAATTACCAGTCACTTCTCCATTGCTTTTGTGATCAATCAGGTTTTTTGATAAGTAAAAATATAATGGTAGTGAATAACTCTGCTGATACGATAACTCAGATCAGGCCAAAGTACTAAATCCAGGTTTATTCCGAGCAAAACATACAGGACAAGTCACATATGGAAGTCTATAGGCCAGAGCTAAAATATCCTCAGGGCTAAGGCCACTGCTTGGCAGGCTTTCTTTAGGCCGGGTATGGAGAGGGCAGGTCCAGTGAAGATCCCCAACAGTTTTTACTCATTATCTGACTCATAAGTTTTGTTCAAAACAGAACACTACCTAATAAAATAAAGCACTCAATATTGCTCATATGTGAACAATTCCTGAACAAGTTATATATGCAACACAGTTTCACTTACGGGGGTGTGTGTGAGAGTGCTTTCAGAAAAAAAAATCATAGCATCAAACGTATGAAAACTAAAAATAAACTAGAATACTCAAAAATGATTCTTCTTCTGAAGAAGGGTCGAATTCAGAGAGAGCACACTGCCTAATCTAATAACTTATGGGAACAGGAAAAAAGCCAGTCTGATACTAGCAAAAGAGTAGACACTAGGACAATTCAGCAGGAAAAAAAAAAGGCTCCAGAAAAGATACCAAACACTAATGGTGAAGAGATATTTAACAGAGATGAGTGGTTTTTAGACAGGAAAGGGTGGATCACTCCATCCAGTATGTGCTACTGAAACAACCAGGTGTCTGTCTGCTAAAAACAAGATCGTAGACCTGAGTACAAAGCTCAATGTTGTAAAGTCACTGAAATTTTATAAAGTGGGGAGAATGCTTGTGAACTTGTCTTGGGCAAAAATCATCTTAGATTCAAGAGTAAAATCACTGTCTAAATAACAGGAAGTTGAACAATTAGATGTTGATATGAACTTCATGATTTTCTTTTAGAAAGGCAAACTTGTGCAGTCACTATGAAGCTGTTTGTCCAGGAAGTGTACAACACAGTGATGTGCCCCCATCCTACCCACATACTTCATGCTGGAAGGAAAGCCTGAATTTAAGGTTCAAGAAAAAAGAAAAAGAAACCTTTATGTGAATATTTGTAGCAGTTTTAAGGATCATTGTAAAACATGAAACATTTGCAATCTTTCAAATGTTCCCAAGCTAAGGCTAAGTTAAACAAACCCTCTCAACACAAGAAACAAGTTGGACACACACTTGCCTAATTAACTTTTCAACTGATTATATATGATTTATTTAATAAGTTAAGATTCAAAATACAGTGCCAGAGCATTTGCACATGCCAGCAATGTTTGTCACGAGGCACCTGTGCTCACGTTGCATTGATGGTGCCCCACAGCTGCTCGTGGTTCCTGGGATTAATGCCAGAGCAATGCTAGTGTCTGTCCTCCTGCACACTCAGTGCACACAATTCCTGCATGGCTCACCTTCCTACCCCCAACACTCAAACATGTACACATCAGGTTAAAAAAAAAAAACCTAAGAGATACCTATACACAATCACTGTACAGTAATGCTTGTTATTAAATAAGATGTAATGACCTGGTCAATCCATTCTAAACATCTTTAACATAGAGAACTACATCGGCAGCAGGTGGTTATATACATAAGCCAATGTTAATGTAATATAGAAAGTGGAGACATTTACTGATTAAAGATCCACATAGACCAGCACAATGAGGGACTAGCAATTCATTTGCAAGCTCAGAACCTTAAGTCTACACCTGGTTAGTGGCCAGCTGACTGGACAACCTGTATTCTAGATGGACAAGTACAGTCAGTGGGAAGGGAATGCATGCACCTAGTAGAAGAGCGAGACTGGTCCTGCAGTCACAGCTTCCCTGTGTGAGACCATAGACATAGAGAAGATCTTCCTCAGCAACAGTATAGCATTGGAATGACCTCTCTAGACTGACATGAACATTAGTGTTAAGTGCAGCTGAATTATGCTAGAAAAACTATATTCCAGGGCTTTAGAAGTACAAGATTATGAATACATACACTAAAATAACTTCAGCATAATTTTGGTATACCACACTAGCAACAGGAAATTCCTTTTAAAAGTGAAGTTCTGGACTGTACATACACAGGGCTAACACGTTAGGTAATGCAGACTCTTATGCTCACATGATACACATCAAAGTCTCTCAATTATCAAATAACCTATTTCATATTACAGAAGCATATCTTTCTGTATGACACACTGGTATATATTATACTGATGCAAATATTAAGTAGGCCATAAAATTAAAATGTATCAAAGGTAGATTTTTTTATGTACTCATACTTAGTCCTTTTATATCCTCTGGTTTAGCAAAGGCTATCACTAGTCCGGCATGTGCACCCCCTCAACTCCGCTATACAAGGAGAAGTGCAACCATTTCTCCATTCAGTTCAAATTCCTCGGTTCCATCTGGTGAAAAAAAGTAAGCTGGTGGCTTCCATGGAGATTTTTTTAAGACAAAATGGATATTTTCCCGCAGTGCATCGAAAATCTCTCTCTAGGTCTTACAGTACATGTTCAGATATGTGCTGCCACAGAGACCACCGATCAAGTCCCAAATCATACTGGCAGGTGACATATTTAGCTCTTTTATTTGAGTGGATTTCTCACATAAATACACAAAGGGAATTTGAAATCACAACAGCTCTAACACAGGGATCAGAGTACCTTTTAGTGGGGATGTTGGCTGCCATTTATTCCTACTCACATCATTTATTTCCACTTATTGAAGACCAGCTACAGTGCCAGAGGGGTCTCCTGTGCCAGAACTGGTAGCAATATGCAACCACCAATAGAGAAAATTTTATGGCCAAAAGCTGCAGCTGAAGCAAAAGATGTGCTAGTCTGCCCCACGCCATCTCTACCCACGAGTCAGACCTCAGAAAGTAACAGTACCTGAGGTTCAATGTCATCACATAAATGCAGTCATGAACCACAACGGCTGCTCTCCACTGCCAAGCACAGGGGAAAGGACTCCCCACTGTCCACTCATCCTTCTCAGTGTCACATCTTTCTACAGTCCTCCGATTAAGTTCTCCACCAACACTGTCTCCTCCAATTGCATAGATATAGCCTTCACAGCAAACCAAGGGTGGCTTCGTGAGGATGAAGAGCATCTCTGTCTTTGGAAACCAGGTATTTTGTTGGGCATCACATCAGTAAAAGCAATTCACAGTTCAGAAGGCGGTCTGCAGTTTCCCTGTCTTACTGTGTTTGTTTTTGTGTTTTTCAGGGGCACTTGACCCCCTGCTATGTAAATATCATCATCACGGGTTACAATTGTCCGAACTTTATGCAAATCAGCTGGCAGGCTGCATAACTTGTAAACCTTTTCTGCCCAGGGGCTATAACAGACAGAAGAGTAAAGACTACAAGGGTTTTCTGATGATGCTTCAATGAAAATCATCGTCTCCTCCTTAGTCATCCTAAGTTGGTTTGAAAAACTTGGCCATAGACTTATAAAGACCTTGAACCACAGCAGGCTTATCGCTGGGTGGGAGCCCCTGGAACCAAGCTCTCTGTGTGACTTCTGAAAGTGCATCAATTCTGATTTGGCTAAAACCAAAGACAAATACTGGGATCGTGAATTTGTGTCATACTCTAGCCACAGCATCGCAGCTTCTCCAGCTGTTTCTTCCTTTTCTGTATTTAGATTGCCATGGCTGAGAATGTCTATGAGGAGGTCGTGGGGCAGTTGCCACTGCTGAGAATGTCCATCAGGAGGTTGTGGGGCAGTTGCCACTGCTGAGAATGTCTACCAGGATGTTGTGGAGCAGTTGTCACTACTGAGAATGTCTATCAAGATGTCGTGGGGAAGCTGCATGAAGGCTTCCTGGTGGACACAGCAGTGAACTTTGCTCCACCGTTCTTTCAGCACTCTGCTTTAGCTCTTCACAGCCAAGAGATCAGCAAAACTCACCAACCGAACACAGCTCTCTGCATTCACTTTTTAATTAAATATTCCCAACAATGCAATAATACATCCTCTACCTGTAGGAAGCAAGCTGTTTGCTGGTGCTGCTCTACAGTGCTGTCATTTCTGCCAAGTTCCCCGTGTGTGCATTAGTTGCCGCACCCACATTCCTCAGGCGGACTTGCCTCTGCCTGCTTTCACTTAGTCCAGAACATGTCACTCCACCAGCCTGCACTTACAGGGATGCACGCACAGCAGGGGGCGGCGTAGCAGGAACCTAAGGCACTAGCTCCCTTCCACACACTTCCTGGGTTGGCCTACCGCCTGTGCCCTCCATGCCCTAGTCCACTCCTGCAGCCTTTCTGGCAGCTCCCAGGTGCCCAGGGCTGCCCCCACCTTCATCTGGCCCACCATGCCCTTTCCACTTGCCTAGTTCTTACACCACTTTACCAGCCCAAATGTCCCAAAGGCTTCTGACTCAGACATTCCTGTTCCTATACTAATCAGCAAGCTTAAGCAAGCTTAAAGGCAGTGGGCACAGAAAAGTCTCCTTCCAGCTTACTTTGAAAAGAAACCCCAACTGCCACAACTTGCTTCCTCTCCTCAATTTTCTACAAGTTTCCTGCCAGCTTTTCACAACTTCTTTGTATAATGTTTGACTGTGTTGTGCTTGCATGCTTCTGAATTTATAGGCTTCCTTGTGATTTCTAGTTTTGCATCATGCTTTAAAAAGAAAAATCTTTCTAAATCCAAGAAAATAATAATATAAACTCCTGTCTGATTTTAGCTAGTTCTGACTGATGTGGCAGTGTCAGACTTTCAATGCCTGACTAATTTCTCTCAACCTGTCACCAGGTCCACCCATGATAGCACCAAAGGCATCACCCCATCGTCTCTTATTGCTGCGTTATATTTGGAAGGATGGACCACAATTTTCCCCATTTATTCACTGATAGATGCAGATTGGTTCCATGTTCTGGTTATTGTGAACAGTGTTATAATACATAATCAAGTACAAATATCTCTTGGGGAGGTAGAGAGGAAGTAGACAATATTTACAATGAAGTGGTATCAGATCCGGTTTTAAAAGGCTCAGTACGATGAGTACAGTTCACAATAACACGGTGTTTCTAAAAATAGCTGAGGTGATTCCTAATATATTCATCATAATGAAACAATGAACGTGTTAATTTTAATGTGTCAATCAAAACACACATCCTACTCTGACCATGAGCTGTTCAGTCTTTCATCAGCAGGGGGCCCCATTGACAGGAGAAAGAGCTTGCCAGCCCTAGGCTTGGTCTCAGGTCTGGAAGGTGATGAAGAAGCTACCATTTTGGAAGTTCTCCATCTTTATTGCTTAGTCATGGGCTCTCTTAAGGTCTACACAAAATTTATCAAGCCCCTAATCATTCAGAAGTACTTGGTTTAGCTGAGAAACAGTAGTATTGTTCAAGAGCTTTCTCTTTTGGTATTAGTCAGAGAAGGTGAAAACGTCAGAGAAGCTGCAGAGAGTTTGAGAGAGCTGGGTCCCCAACTTTCACCTAAGTCAGTTGCTTTATAGACTTCTGCCCATTGCCATGAGAACTTGGCTGTAGTTTTCAGCCCATAGATACGTCCAAAGAAGGAAGGAAAACTTTACTTTTGTAATTTCTCCCAGAATATTAGGTGTTTTGGCTACTTTGAGGAATAAGTGACTTGGTGGTACCTGAGGGCCTACCCACAACTCAAAGCTCCCAGGGACAGCAAAGCAGACCTAGACCTGCTGCTCTACAATAAAGAGGGTAGGTCTTTCTTTATGATAGAGCAGCAGGTCTTGGTCTGCTGATTGCTCTTTGGGCTAACAAAGGAGGGGGAATTGATTGGGAGAGGGGGAGGGAAATGGGAGACGGTGGTGGTGACAGAAATCTTAAATAAATAAATAAATAAATAAATAAATAAATAAATAAATAGAGCGTGGGTTCTTCAGTCTTTTTGCGAATCCTGGGTAAGAGGTAGGGGCACTTAAGGTGTACACTATATGCACGGGCTAGGGCTCAGGGATTCAAGAGAGGCCTGGTTAGAAAGCTTTCCTCTTTAGTTTGTCCCCTACGTCCCAGAACAGTATTTCCACCACATCAGGGACCTGTCCACCTAGAGGAACTTAGCCTGATCTCCTGAGGCTGCCACTAGACCGTTGATCTAACAATAATTGTGAACTCCACTTTTCAAGAAATATTCTATTCCTAAACAGAAATATTAAAGTAGGGATACAGTCATGTCTCAGCAGTGAAGAGCATTTGCTGCCCTTTCAGAGAGAAGACTCGGTTCATTTCCAGCACCCACACAGTGGCTCACAACTGCCTAAGTCCAGGTCCAGGGGATTCAAAACCTTCTTCTGATATCTGTGGGCGGCAGGCATGCATGTGGTGCACAGACAAGCAGGCAAAACACACATACACGTAAAATGGATTTTAAAAGTTTTAAGTTAAAGAAAAGAGATTTAAAGAATGAAATGGAAACATTTTCCATAATGAGAGGACACGGTTTTAAAACAGCAATCTCCAATGTCCTTTTCCCATCGTTTACATAACCTGAAACTGGAGATGGATTTAGAGGTGGGATCAGTCTCCCATCCCCGACCTACTGAAAATCCTGAGATGCAGCACTAGGTAAAGTGGGACAGAGATTGTTCCCTGGTGCCACAGAATCCTTTAAGACCTGAAGGAGTACACCTGTGTCCTAAGGAAAGGGGAGAATTTCTGACATCCTGCAGGTTATGGATGAAAAAGCACGCAGGGTGGGTGGGTGGGGGAGATCTACTGTGAGAGCCCAGAAAGGAAGGTAGGGGGGAGGGTGTGAGCAGGGGCACTTTAGGTGTGCGCTGGATGGCATCGACATGCCTGAGCATGCCCAGGTTCCTCCAGGCCAGTCCAGTAGAAATCCAGACACCTACTTTACTATACAAACTCAGAAGGGCTGTTCAGCAAAGCCCCCGCCCCCGACCCTGGGGGTGGGAACACACTGTCTCCAGAATGCCTGCTTCTGCAGTGCTTCCTCCTGCTTGCTGTGGCCGTGTTCCGTGTATCTGGCCTTGGTGTCATTAAATTCCACTCCTCACTGGTGAGTTTACTTGATGATCTTTATGAGATCACTGATGATTTGATTTTATGAACGCTATGATGATTACTTAGATCAATGATTTAATTGGACCTTCTCAGTTAGGACAATAAAGATGGCTAGGGAAATGGTTTCGGTTATTTGGCCAAGTGTTCCAATAAGAGATACAAAAAAGGTCAAACATAGACTAAAAGTCACCTTCCTCTTTGTTAGAGGTGAGATTTGCCAAGGATGGAAACTAAGAAGAAAGTTTAATGCACTATGGACCCATGAATTCTGCCCCTGGAAAAACAGGCTGATTATCAAGAAAATTTTGCCCCTGCACCCAAGGTAGGCCAGAGTTCCTTGGTCATATAGCTTATAGAATTGATCACGGGCCCCAGGATCCACCTTGAAGAAACAAACTTGTGAAAAGAAATTAAAGGACGCTATTGTGTGTAGGGGAAAACTGATGTTTAGCTGAGCACTCCTTTAATGTTTCTCTAGAGTCGTTATGTGCACTGTGTGGAGGCAGGAATGGACTGAAGTGCCCATGGTCCACAATCCCAGGGACACACTGCTCTGCCCACGAACCCCACAGCCACCTTAACCGGGCCTGATGCCCATCCGCAAGCCTTTCTGCCCAGGACACTTCTGTCTCAGGTAAGTCTTTCCCCTGAAGGAGCCCCACCCCAGGTGCACGCCCTGTGCCTGAGTCTTGTGCCCAGAGTGCCTGCTCGTAGCCCTCGGATCTTACCTTCTACCAAATGCTGCTCTTCGTCTTCCCCGTTGATGGTCGCGGGCAGGTTCCCACCTATCTCCTCCTGTAGCTCTTCGTCTTCCCCGTTGATGGACGCGGGCAGGTTCCCACCTATCACCTCCTGTAGCTCGTCGTCGTTGCTGTTGGACAGGCCGCCGGAGCCCTCAGACATGAAGGCCACAGTGCCTGGCTCCCCACTCCGTCACTCGCGGGGCTCTAGGGATCAACTGGCCCTAGTCTCTGGCACCGACCTGTTGTATCCTTGGCAGCAAGGGCGGTCCCGGGGTGGGGAGGCGCTGCAGCGGACCAACCCTAGAGCATTTCTCATCCTCCTCCGCAACCCTGACTCTAGCTTCTCGTCGGGCCACGCCCCTCGGCTCCAGCCTTCTCCGGAACCCCAAGCAAGGACCAAAATTTCTCTACCCCCAACAACAAGCAGGCAAGCAATATGCAAATAGCTCCCGGGGAGCGGTTGTGTAAGTAAATTTCAGGGGCTGAGGTGTGGCTTCCACCGGAATAACCACCTTGACTGTTAACTGAGATTTTTGTCAGGAGCCTTGAGATCACTTCAAGCGCCCTGTCATTTGTCATCCTCACAGTTCAGCTTTCTTGGTCTAAGAAGATTGCTCTTTAGTAAAATGGGAAGGGAAAAAATGTAAATATATAAACCTAGATAACTCCGTGTAGACGAGTCCCTCAGCTGAATACCTCAGTGCAGGCCCTGCCGAGCTGGCCTGAAGGAAGTCCCCGGAAGAGAGGCATGTGGGCCAGCCCCTGCACGACTAAGGTGATTTCAACAAACAAAACCGGATGACAATATTCCAGTGCCAACAAAGTTGTAGGGTCTGGCTGTAGTATTTGTTTCAGGCATTATGAGTGGCACGTTTACTACAGGTGATAACTTTCTCTCCCTCTCTCCCTCTCCTCCTCTCTTCCTCTTTCTTTCTCTCTGTTTTGTTTTGTTTTGTTTTGTTTTGTTTTTCAAGACAGGTTTTCTCTGTTTAACAGCCCTGGCTTTCCGGGAACACACTCCATAGATGAGGCTGGTCTTGAATTCACAGAAATCCACCTACCTCTTTATCCCCAATTACTGAGATTAAAGGATTGCACTACCACCTCTTGGCCTAAATTTTTTTATAATATTTTAATCTTTTCTTACTCGTGTTATGCCCAAATACGCAAAGTTCCCCAAAAGCCAAAACAAAGACCAAGTTCCTTATGTAAAAGTAAAGAGCCTTTATTTTTTGCCAGTTGGAAATTTGTTTTCACTGCATGTCCAACATATGGGAATAAGCAGAGAGCTCTGAGCTCAGTTAGAGTTGGGTTTTTAGTAGTAAAGGTGGGGGGAAGGGGTTTCTGAGGTTCAGGACCCCTGATTGGCTGACATTTGTCAAGGGGAGTTCTGGTGAGTGTAGGTGATCCTATTTATAGTGGTTGGAATATAGGCATTTCCTTTGGATGGTCTGTTCTCGGGTGGTGCTTGGGTAATCTCAGTTTGTGGTTCTTCCTGCAGCCAGGTATTGCTTCAGTGTAAACTACTGAGACTCAGGCCTCTATTAAATTTACCGATGGCTGAGTCTTATTCTGGCAGGTGATAATGGTTGGAAGTTAAGAACTTCCTTTGGGTGATCTGTTCATATTTAGCTTATCATGGCTGGCTCCTACAACTCAAAGGAGAAAAGTGAAAGTAGCATAAGGAGGAAGTGGAGAGGATTAGAATTCTCAAGGTTTGTACCAATAGAAAGATCAGCAATCCAAAAAAAAAAAAAAAAATGTGGAGCTGTGTGGACCACGGACAAACTTTACATCTTTCTTCCATTACCTTGAAATGAAATAGAGTTAATTCAGGGCTGCCTTCTCTCTTTTTCCCCTTTCACCAAGAAAGGGAACTAACAATCTCTTGGTAAAATTTTAAGATGCTAGCTCTAAATTATTATCAGATGTCATCGCTGTATATTATTCATGTGTTCTTCTTTACCTCCTCATACATGCACCTTAGTGAATTAGTGGAGCCAGAACCTGCTCTATAGATTGGGACATTTTATTTCCCTTGTCCCATTAGTGCTGGGACACAGGCTGCACACTGGGGTAGTCTTACTCAGGGTGAATCACAGGTTTCAAAACTCAATTCTCAGGAAGCTGCAGGGGCCACGACACTGGTACATTTCACAGTGACTTCTAAGTGCAGGACTCTAAAAGAGGCCAGGTAAGGCTGGGAAGAGATCTCAACACAAACACTAGGGTGTGAACACTTTTGGTCCTTGACCAGTGGAGTGACAGCAGTGGAACCAAGGATGATGTAGTCACAGCTCCAGAATCTTCCAGCAGCTTAGTCTCATCTCAGAAAGCTGCCCTCACCTCACAGCATGGCTATCAAATGAGGAAGCCATGTGTGAACTAATTCATTGGTGGAGGCTACGCCCTCATGATCCAATGCCCCTCACAGACTGCATCCATCAGCTGAGACCTAGCCTCTCCCACTTGGCTTCTGCCTGGGCACTAGATATCTGAACACAACAGAGGCCATATCACACTATACCCCTTTGCCCATGAGTTCAGGTCATGTGACTCCTGCAGTCAACTGTAGGAATGTCTCACTGCTGGGTGTTTTAAGAACCAGGGTGCAATTTCCTTGATTTTCATACCAAAGCAGACAATGCTTTAAGTCCTGTCATCTTCCTGTGAGGCAAATCAGAGCCTCCAAACAACCTCAGTGGGCACATTGTGTGATTCCTATATATTTGAAAGGATGTCTCCAGTCTCCACACCTTCTCCTCTCCCTCCCTTCCACCCTCCCTTCCTACTTTCCTCCACCTCTCTGTCTATCTCCATTTCCTGTTTGAGTATGTGGGGGGGGGGGGGGAGGCAAACATGCATGCTCTCTGTATCAACCTCAGCACCTCACCAGCAGGAACTGTATTTGCTTATTTATCTTGGACAATCTGACTTGTATGCAATGAAATCTCAACGTAGTTTTTATTTGGATCACCCTGATAACTAAGGATATCGACCATTTCTTTTTGTGTTTCTCAGCCATTTGTGTTCATCCTTTGAACAATCTCAGAGGACCCGCTGATGACACCTCTGTCCTTATGATGTGTAGTCTACCTATGCTGGTGTGTTGTGTGCACAGGGGGCACCAGTGATGCTGTAGCAGTGTGAGAACCACAGGGTATGAGACTTTCCATATTTGCTAAAGCCTCTGTGTTGGAATCTCTTTACCCACACAAGGTTGCCAGGCTGGAACTTGTGGGCAGGCTCCAGGCAAACATACAGCCTCACCAACTATCTGATGAATAGTCCCTGTGACTGTTGCAGGACATGCATGGACATAGGGAAGAAATGATTAGTCATTTCTGTTTTAGGGGCTTCATAATGCAGAATGCATCTCTCCCTTAGGAAAGAAAAAGGCACAGAATTGGTCCAATATTCACCAGTCTCAAGAACATGCCTAGATCACGTTTCCTTTCTATTTATCCTTCCTGTCTTCCCTGAACTTTGTGACCTATATGTAGTTTCCAATTGACATTTAGGACATTAGCCAAATTTAGGAAAACGTTGGCAAGGAAGACCAGGCTGTGTTGGACCCCAGGGAGAGGGGAGACTTCAATCTGGAAATAATATCTGGACCTGAGTCATTCAGCAGTTATAGATGCCCGCAGATGGGCAGCCTGGTAGAGTCTGGTGACCATCTGTCCTCTGATAACAGAGGGAGTACAGGTCCCTCATTCAGGAAGAAACACCATCCATTTGTCTCCTATTTAGTATCTTTTCTTCCTTTCCACTTGATCTGTTTGTATATGAATTGGAATCTAGAGAAATTAAAGTTCAGGCAGGGTAATCAAGATCTGGAGAGGCCGCTGCTTCCAAACCACTTTCAAGGCAGCCACATTTGCTGCTTTGTTCCATGGACCTTTGCGGATTCCCTTTTAAGATCTTTTACACTTCACAATGGCGTCTTCTCTTGGAAGACATATGATGTCTCACATGGCTAGGATATTTTTGTTGTTCTTGTTTATTTATTCTCAGTGTGAGGTGAGTACCCCCTCTCTATATAAAGAGTCCCATGGACATAGGCTATGGCAAGAGAATAGCAACTATCTGTGTCCACAGGGAGGGCATTGTACTTCTCACAGTGAAAAGCTGGCTTAAGGCCGGAAGCACAGCCCTTTATGCAGAAGGCCCTCGGGTGAGGGACTGGACACACACCTTTGCATCCAAGGTGAAAGCTGGGCCCCAGCATAGCTGTTCTGTCCTCGAACAAAACTTCTCCCATTCCTCAGGTCTGGTGTTGGACTGCAATGACTGCTTTCAGAAGCACAAATACCACGGAGCCCAGGTGGGAGGTCAGAGACTTCAAATCCTGTTGCAGATGGGGTACTCTCACCCCAAACAAGGGGGCCAGGATGACACTTTATGAACTTCAAGTATTTATTGCGCCACAGAGACTTGGCAAGGGTCTCACACTGTTAGGAATATAAGTCTAGTATCAGCCATGAACTGATTGAGCAGAAACTTTTTAAAGCGAAAGCTGTAAGTTTGGCACCTTCCACTAGCTTCAAACTCTTACCAAGTTCAACACATATATATATATATATATATATATATATATATATATATATATATATCATTGTACTTCCACATGGTTGGAACAGCCATTCTGAAGTCATGGAGCCTTAGTTTGGTTTTAGAATCACGTTCAATTACATGTTTATGAACTCACCACTAAATAAGAAAAACCTATGTAAGAGCTGACACTAGTAAAACCATTTTCTTCATAACTTTTTCATGACTCACTTTTTCATAACTTTTTCATGACTCACAGGCCATTGGACTGCATCCTGTCCTTCCTTGTCACCATATGTCACTGTATTTGTCAGGGTCCTCTAGAGCAACAGAACTTATAGAATTAATCTTCTCTGTCTATAGAAAGGGTATTTATTAGAATGACTTGCAGGCTGTGATCCAGCTAGTCCAATAATAGCTGCCTATGAACAGAAAGTCCAAGAATCCAGAAGTTGCTCAATCTATGAGACTGGATGTCTCAGATGGTCTTCTGGAGATGCTGGAATCCTGAAGAAGTAGGCTCTAAAGTAAATATCCATAAGCAGGATATCTGATATGTGACCCCAAAGGATTAGAGACCCACGGGTTGAGAAACACTGCTCTAATGCCAATGTAGGAATGGACCTGCCAGCATGAGGAAAACAGGCAGGGAAAGAGCAAATCCTGCTGGGCCTGTCATTCACCTGGCCAAGAGTCCACCCCCAGTGAGGCTGATCCAACTAAAGCCATGGTAAAGAGGTGGCAGGAGAGAGTTTTTTTGTTACTGAGATAGAGTGCTTTTCCTTCCCTGAAATTCCTCTCTGCCCTTTTGGCCATGCTCTCTCTTTATCCTCCTCTCCTGGTCCTCCTCTCTCACTCTCCTCTGCTCTTTCTTCTCTCAAGGCCAAGTTGAATCTGCTGGCCAGGTTTAGTCTACTCCTTCCTCTCCCCACTGTGGACTCTTCCAGATGCCTCTGGTGCTCTTCTTCATATCTACAATAAAACCTTCCCCTCAAACCTACAGGAAAATGGTCAGGTCCTCACTTTATTCACTGACCAAACAAAAACTATGACTCGGGACTCTTAATTAATTCACTGACCATTTCTCTTGTCCAGTTATACTTAAGCATGACATAGTCCAAAAAAATTACTACTATGAGAGAGGCCCCCAAGCATCTCCTCTACTGCCAAGACCTAACTTTCCACGAGCTTCAGCTCCTCTGTGATTCCTCTGTGAAGCTCCTCTTGCCCTTTCAGTTTGATTCAGATTGCATTCAATGCACACCTATTCATCCTTCCTGCAGGAGCTCTGGTGTGGTGATCTGACTTCAGCAGTCGCACAGAAGACTTGGCAGTCTCTGCAGCCCTGACCTCTGACTGTCTCAGCAGCAGGAAGACAGAAGTTGAAACTAAAGAGGAAGAATTTCTGTTTTCAATCCTCAGGTGTTCCCAATTAGCCCACTTATAACTGGATTCCATTTATCAGGTGGCTTGTTAACTTTGCCCATTGGAGTAGAAAAGCCACTCAGGAAGCAGATGAAGTTCTTTCTTTCTCAGAGACACAAAATCACAAGATAGGAGGGCAATTAGGACATGGGATGAAGTATAGGAAGAACCAGCCTGCCCCTGTCTTAGACTTTAAAGCCATGTTATAGTAAAGACAAAATAGGTCCATTTCTGTTTATGATTAAACCATAAGTCTCTGTTTTCATGGATTGGGAAATGGCCACCTGTACCCTTATCTACAAATGGTTCTGGACTGCCTGTGCCAGGAATGGGAATCACGCCTTTGTTTCCAAACATTTTTTATAACCATCTTGTAATCCTATCTTGGTTATAAAAGGTTACATGAACACCCATTACCACCTTTTGACTCCCTGTTGCCAATGACTACCTCCTTATGCCCTTTTTACAGCCATGTCTTTCTTTCAGGAGCCCGTGTTGGGCTTTGTGTAACTTATGTTCTGATCCTGTAATCCCAGCTCTTTCACCTCTCATGACCACCATTTGGAAACTTCCTACCCCTGAGGTTTATAAAAATCTTGTCTCCCTCAACTGCCATGCTGACCTCTCAAACCCCACCTCAGAGGGAGGCAGTTCATGTACGCAAATAAAAAAAGCATGCTTTTTTTTTTTTTTTTGGTTTTTCGAGATAGGGTTTCTCTGTAGCTTTGGTGCCTGTCCCGGAACTAGCTCTGTAGACCAGGCTGGCCTCGAACTCCCAGAGATCCACCTGCCTCTGCCTCCTGAGTGCTGAGATTAAAAAGCGTGTGCCACCACCGCCCGGCAGCATGCATTAATTAATTAATTTGGTCATGAAGATTTGAGTAAGTGATCTTTCTCCCCTAGTCTTGGGATTAGTATGTACTGTAAATAAGAAAATTAAAACTGCTAAACACAAAGTAATTTCCATAGGACAAAATATTTACTTATTTGAGAAATAGTATCACACTGTTTATTTGAAATAAAATGGATTGAAACAGAAGGGGAACAATATGAACTATGAATAGAACACAGAGAAATGTTATTTTACTGGATTTTATGGTTGTAATTCAGGTTTATGATATGAGTACAAACACATAGCGAACACTTATTTAATTTAGAATCACCCATAGTCCTCCAAGTACCTGTAGGTATAGTCCTCTCTGATAGCTGTTATCTCTGATGTCACCACGGATTAGGTGTTGATTTTGATAATTTTATAAGATACAGAAATGAGGCTGCAGCTGTAGATAACATGCTACAGAGCTCTCATAACTGCTTTGACACGGTCTCTACACAAGCTGTGAGATGACTGGACACCGTAAAGTATATCTTTAGGGCTGCTACAAATCCACTTCCTATATATGTAGGTCCTGCCACTGCTGATCCCATTGTCACTCAGGTAGGCATTTTTTCCTTCTCCTCGGATAGGAACCCTAAAACAAAAAACAAACAAAATTTCTGCAGCATCGGTCAGTGCATTCCCCCATCAATGATATCTCACTCGTGTCCACTGCTTGTTTATAGCATGGAGCACAGAAAGGCAGAGTCCATAAGGAATCACCAGCACTAGTGTTACACCCAGTGACTTTTCCATTCTCAGGGTTTCATTTGGTGAGCACACCTTTATCACTCATCTACATTGGACCCTGTACTGTGTGTACAAAGCATTTAACTGGTGTTTTCTGCCATGTTCACAAGAACTTCATTCAGCCATTGGTAGCATCCAAAGGTAGTTTTCAATCCTATCTTGAAGAATCTCTCACATATATGAAAGGGGTAGAAAATGCACTTAGTAAATGCTAAAGGTCTTTACTGATAGACATTCACCATTCCAGAGAAATGGGACTATTCAAAATGGCTGTGCTCATAACCAAGTGCTGTCTTGGGTGCTCTTAGCTGATGAGACTTTAGAAAAGGATCCCAATGTCCGTGGAGTCTGCTTCAGTGATAAGAGCAACTGTGCACACAGCTATCTGACAAGCCCTGTGCAGCAGTTGTGCAGTGTCTTCCTGGGGTTTCAGAGCCCTTAGTGGTCATCAGCAGTTCTGTCTGCATCCGACATGGGCAGTTATCAGCAAGGAAAGATTTCCAAGTGCTGAGAGCAGACAGCATCTACCCCAGATGCCATCATCAGGCTAAAGATTTGGAGTGAAATAACATTAGGTGACTCTGACAGTTGTAAATTTACCAAGTTGTGGATACTGGGGACTCCATATAACACACAACCAGACCCACGGCACACCTCCAGTCCAAGGGTTTCTTCCTTTCCAGTTCAGTTCTCTTCATATGAATCAGCCTTTCACCTTTCACAACCACAACTCACACAATGACAACAATTGAACACAGTAGAAGGAAAAACATTCTGAAAACATACAAGTTGTTATATTCATTGTTGTCTGTCCACATCCAAGGATGCTCTGATGACTCTCTGTGCAGGCCAATCCAGGCGGTAGAATCCCCCTTATAACTTTGCAGGAAATACTATCAAAAACACAGAAAGCAAATACATGTGTCTCCCAGTTCCAGATGTCCCTTGAGTCTCTGTCCTACAGCCTCCTCTCCAGATGGCAGCTGGTTTGAACTGAGGGTCATCAACTGTGGAGCCTAAATAACACGCAGTTCTCAGTGGATGATTTTCCTATCATAACCCGTAACACACTGACAACCACCCATCCTTCTGTCGCCGAGAAGGGCCCTCGTTGAGTCTGTATTTACAGTTAGTAACAGTTGTCACCTTAATTTTGCAACACCTGACAGCTCGGACATAGACTTGCATGACCATCACGATTCTCAAATGTATATTTGGCCTTGCACATTGACTATTAGCATTACAGATGAGAATATCCTTGGAATGTCTCAGGGCTACAGCCAGATGTGTTACCATCACAAATAACACATGCTAATGTGTGTCCTGTGTCCCCCAGTACCTAGGGTGGGAATCTTCCTCATGTTGCAGCGTTAAGCTCTCTTTCTCAAGGCAATACATGTTCCACAGGAACAAACAACAAACCAACTCCCGATCCTTTCTTACCAGCTTCTCCAGACTGTCAAAGTGAGTAAGATGAACCACCAGCTCCATGCAGGAGGTCTGACTAGATGCCCAGTTACTTGTGTGTTCAGAAAAATAAAAACATTTACTTCCAAATCCAATCCAGTCTTTTGGGCAGGTGACATAGCCAACTTTAGGGCTCGCAATGGCCTTTTCTTCCTTTCTCCCTAGAATGTGCACAGTGCAAATACATATAATAGATAAACATTTCCGTGTCTTGGTTCTTTGGCTAACCATTCAATCTCCATTGTGAGGTGTGTGTTAAGACTGTACCTTCCATTACTGTTCACTAAGAGGCTCCTCCTAGCATGGTGGTCTCCCATCAAGAACCTTCATGTGGGACTTTAAGGAAATGCTTCTCTTCTTTGTATTGTGAGTTTGGGGACAGAATCTCTAAATGTCCCCCTGCCTGACTTGGATCTCACTCTGTAGACTGTACTTGTCTGGATTTTGTAATAATCCACCTGGCTGTGCCTCCTAAGAGCAGGGACTGAAGACACCATACCCTGAACAAATCATAGTCACTACCTTATGAGTACTCTCTCTGATTGCTAGAATCCTACAGATTGCTTTCCTATGATCCTGCTTCACATCCTGCTTTTATTTAATTAAATAGATTTAAAAAATACCAATCCAAGTTCTCACTCCTTCTCTTCCTTCCATTCCCTCCACACATCCTCCCATGCCCTCAAATCCTCAGAGATGGTAAGACATGTTGCTTTATGAAAGTTCCAAGGCCCTCCCTACTATATCTAGGCTGAGAAATATATACATCCAAAGAGAATTGGTTCCCAAAAGGCCAGTACATGCAATAGGGATAAATCCTGGTGTCACTGGCAGTGGCCCCTCAGTCTGCCCCAGGCATACAACCACATTCAGAGGGACTAATTTGGTCCTATGTTTGTTCCTTCCCAGCCCAGCTGGAGTTGGTGAGCTCCCATTAGCTCAGGTAGATTGTTTCAGTGGGTGAACGCATCATGGTCTTGGAGCATGGGGGCAAGGTGAGAAGGAAGGGTGAAAGTTGAAAAGGAGTGGGAAAGGGGAGGGTTGAAGAGAACTTGAGGGAATGGGATAGTCAAGATCGAGGAAGGTCAGACAAGAGCAAGGAAAGATACCTTAATTGAGGGAGTCATTATAGGGTTATCAGAAACCTGACTCTAGAGTAATTTCCAGGAATCCACAAGGCTGATTCCAGCTAAGACCCAAAGCAATAAAGGAGAGGGGCCCAATCTTGATTTCCCTCTAGTCAGACTGAGGAATATCTTAAATATCACCATGGAACTTTCATCCAGCAACTGACGGAAACAGAAACAAAACCCGCATAGGAGCACTGGATTAAGCTGCCTAAGTCCAGTTGAAGAGTGGGAGGAATGAGAACACATCCTGCTTTTATAATGACCAAATAAAGACTCCTCACTTCTCTGGATTTAAACTACGGAAAAATACAAGCATGCAAAACAAGGCATGGTCAAATAATTTTTTGATACCAAAACTTTGATTAAGGCCTTCCTGTTATCATGTGCACATACATTAAATCCACATGAATGTATGCTGGCTCTCGTTAGAGGCTGTCAGAATGGCAATTATCAAGAAATCTCAAAACAGATGTCAGAACTCTGCAGAAATAGGGACGCTTATTTATTGCTAGTGGGAGTATAAACTGAAACATCCAGTATGGAGGCTCCTTTAAAAAGTTACAAATAGGGGGCTGGAGAGATGACTCAGTGGTTAAGAGCCTGCTTGTTCTTCCAAAGGTCCTGGGCTCACAGCTATCTGTAGTGATATCTAGTACCCTCTTCTGGCCTGCAGGTATACATGCAGACAGAATACTGAGAATACTGTATATATAATAAATAAATAAATAAATCTTTTTTTAAAAAAAAAGTTACAAATAGACCTTTGGTGACTCAGCTATGCCACTCCTGGGCATATGTGAGAGAACACTACATCATAGCACAGAGACCTGCACATCCATGTCTACTGCTGCCCTGTGTACAATAGCAGCAAAATGGACCTGACCTAGATGTCCATCAACTGATGAACAGATAATGAAAATGTGGTGCATGTGTAACACAGAAAGTTATCCAGACATAAAGAAATAGAAACTTGTAGTAAAGTGGGGTGTGTACAAAGTATAATATTAAATAAGGTCACACAAGCTCAGCAAGAAGGAGACCCCATGCACTGCCTCATATGCTTGTCCCCGGCTATAATGTACAGTGTGAACAACTGTGAGGGTGGGCATGGAGTTACATGTAAAAGGGAAAACAAGGAAGGGAGACATAAGGTTACAAAGAAGCACAGGATTAAAGCAGAGGCCAAAGTCATAAAAAGTTATAAAAAGCATTACATTTCGTTTCAACTTTGCTGGGTGTTTTTTCTAATTTATGGCTGATAAGCGTGTAAAAATGTAAATACAAAGAAAATATAAAACCATAACCAAAGCTCTCTGGCTTTAGATTGGCTTCCTAACTGGGTAGAAGTTCAGTAAGATGCACAGGGTTTGGGACTTGGTCAGTGTTTGAGTGATTATGTTAATGGAGCAGGGTGATGTGTTCATTTGTGAGTCTATAACAACAGAGTGATTGTGTGTGTGTGTTTTGTGTGTGTGTGTGTGTGTGTGTGTGTGTGTAAGAATTTCTGAATGCAGGACTGATTAGAAAAATAACATTTTTCTTTCATAACTTTGCCTTTTTCTTCCATTAACAGGTAAGAATGACTGCAAGGCTCCTTGGAAGGGCTTCTGAGGATAGAAATAAATGATTTGATAAAAAATATTAAATACTAGAAATGACTATCACATATTTATTTTCAGTGGAGAGCAATTTGTTGTAGCTTCTCCCAGTTCTTGTACACACTACCATGAGGCATTAATGAAAGGAACAAATGCAACAGGCCCTGAGGGTGACTGTTACTTAGAGCCACATGACAGTTTAGATTATACATACTAAGTCTTATGGGCAAAAGTTTGTTTGTGTTTAGACTTGTACATTAGTCACTGAAATAGTTAAAGTTTATTTTATAAAACAATATCATGAATCATTACTCCAGCTATGGCAGGGAAGCTGTACAAGTCTTTATCACATTATTCTGAATAGTCTAAAACTAAAAGCTGAGGAAAAGCATATTTCTGGATCATTCTACTTAATATTTTCAAACCATAGGTTAAGATATTAAATGAAACCATGAATCATGGGGAGGTGGGGTGTTTTGTACTTTTTCCAACCATATGACTCTTCAATGCCCTCACTGCCCCTATGGAAGCTGCAGCAGCTTCCTTGAGGCTCCTACTTGGGTTTTTTCTGCTTGTGTTCTGCCTGAATTGTTCCCCTGCTGGACATGTCTCCTGCATCTCTCTAGAGGGATGCTTCTTCCCAGGGATGCTGAGCCTGGTGTTCCGTGCACACCACAACCTGTGCTGTTCCTTCACTGCATCTTCCTGTTAGACCCTAAGTTCCCAGAGAACAGGAATTTCCAGTGTGTTTTCTCTCTGCTCTTCCCACAGTGCCTGGCTCACAGTGTTCAATAAGTGCAGCTGACAGTGTGGATGTGGACAGAATGCTGCAGGATCTGGAGAATGTCACTCACCTGACAATGACAGAGCCACAGAAAGTGCAATCACAGCTCCAGTGAGGACGATGATCACTGCATAGCAGCAGTAAAACCCAGCAGGAGACACGGGGAGATGATTCTGAGACATTGCCCTTGGAGCTTTTTCTCTGTAAAATACCAATATAAGAATGCCAACTTCGAGAATTACTTAAGGAAAATAAAAGAAACTTACAACAAAAGCCCACTTTACAATCACCTACAAGTACCTGAAAGAGTGCTTCTTCCTTCAAAGAAGACCTGGTCCATAAAGGATGGCCGTGGTGGAAAGAAGACCAGAGATGCCAGAAACACAGCTTGACCCAGGGTCTTCTAGTTACTGAACTAAGAGTAATCTACTGCCTACCCTTGAGGATCCCATGAATCTCAGACCTCACTCTCTTGGAAGGATGGACCGTGCATCCCATGCCATGTGGGTAGATGAGCAAATGTCCACACCATGAGGATGGATGAGACAAAATTCCCATTGGAAAAAAAAAAAAAACTGGCTGCAACCTTTCTAGGGGCAGAAATGACATCCAAAGTCCATAAGCCGAGACTTACTGTCCAGTGACTTGTGTGTGATGACAGCTGTGGTACACTTGAAGGAGTTGTCACACAGATGCAGGAATGGACTAAAGTGCCCGTGGCCCACAATTCCACACTGCTCTGCCCACGAACCCCACCACCATTTTCACCAGGCCTGCAGCCCATCCAAAAGCCTTTCTGCCCAGAACACAAGGTCTCAGGTAAGCCTTTCCCTGTGGATGAAGCCCCACTCTGGGAAGTGCCCCAAGGCTTGTGCTCTCACCTGTCCTCTCCTGAAGCTTGCCTTTGTCCCTGTTGATTTAGGAGGACAAGTCCCCAGACAAGATGGCCACAGCACCTGGCTCCCTTATCCCTCATTCACCGTGCTCTTTGGATATACTCGCCCAGGTCTCGGCCTGCAACTACAACCTGGACCTGGTTCTTCTTTCGAGTTGCCACACATGTGCCTCCAGCCACAATGTGACTCATACTTCAATTCTGCTACTGTGGTGTTCCAGCGTCAACAGGAACTAACTCAGGCAGCTGCTTTCTCCACAGGCTGATTGGCTGAACGATGCTGTTATCTCTCCCCGATGCCTGGATGCCACCACCCACAACCTCCAGCCTCCTTCTCGGGTGTGGGTGGACAGGCAGAGAGCAAGGAAGGAACAGAGCAAAGAATGCTCTGGAAGGAATTCACTGAGCACCTCTGAAAGCCAAAAGACAGCAAACTGACATGCAAACAGACAGAGCACTCATGTCAGGTAAAAAAGGAAAAAGAAGAGAAAATTTGTCTTAGGTATAACAGAAATAAGAGGAAAATAAAAATAGAAGGAAAAATAAGGAGAGATGTAAAGGGAACATAACGGAAGAAGTAAAAGAAAGAACATCTCAAAGAATTAGAAGGGGACAGCTAAGAAGATGAATACAGGGAAAACAAAAGGATAAAAAGAACAGAACACGCCAGGCATTGGAGGTGCACACCTTCATTCCCAGCACCCGGGGGGCAGAAGCAGGTGGATTTCTGTGAGTTCAAGGCCAGCTTGGTCTGCAGATCAAGTTCCAGGAAAGCCAAGAATGTTACACAAGGGAAACCCTGTCTCAAAAAACCATAAATAAATAAGTAAATAAATAAATTAGAAAAAAAAGAGTAGGTAGAGGAAGAACAACCAACAGAGAGGAAAATAAAATAAACTAACCTTTGGCCCTCAGGTACAGTTTCTGTGTGTGTCTGGACATCTTCAATAGTTTGCCTACCCACATCTCCAGTTTCTCTGACTTCCTGGGAGCCTGCTCTGGGCTGGGCCCCTCAGCAGTAGGGTTCCCTTGAAGTACAGCACATCCTGCTGGGTAAGGGGTTTATTTTAGGCTGTTTCCATCTGTAAAACAACCTGGGGCTTTTTCAAAGGGTGATCCAATATATGGGCAAAAGTGTCTCAAGACAGGGCAAGTGTCTCAAAGCAGAGGGAAGGAGATCAGAGGACATGGAGGGGTTATTGGAGAAGTGTTGTGGGGTGGATAGTGGGTGTGGCCCAAATACGAGGCTGTGATTTATTATTAGTAAGTATGGAGCAGCCTGACCCTTGATGGAGGGAATGTTAGGAAATCTCAGTGGCTGATTGAGGCCCTTGAGTGAGCGTGTACTGAGCATGTGTAGGGGGCTGTGGAGTGAGATTTTCTTTGTCTCAGGAATAAGCAGTTCCACCGTGGCCAAGATCTAGGGGCAAATGTCCAGCCTACAGTGACTATTTTAACTATTTAGAGAAATAGAACAGTGGGTAATGGTGGCCTCTCCCAACTTTTGGCAGTGTTTTGAGGACTTGTCCTTGTTTAGCATGTGAAATGCTAGTGAGGACAATTGAGACATGGGATGGAGTGTACCAAGAACCAGTCTGCCTCCATCTTAGGCTTAAAAGCCATCTTATAATAAAGACAAACTGTGTTCATTTCTGTTTATGATTAAACCTCTGTTTTCATGGACTGTGCTATGCCCACCTGTGCCCTTATTTACAAATGGTTCTGCACTGCCTGCTCGAGGAATGGGAATCATGTCTTTTTTTCCAAACATTGTTTATAACAATCTTGTAACCCTATCTTTTTATAAAAGGTTACATGACCACCTCTAACCACATTTTGACTCCCCTATTGCTAATGACTATCCCCTTATGTCCATTTTACAGCCATGTCTTTCTTTCAGGAGCCTGTGTTGGGCTATTGTTTAATTTATGCTCTGTTCCGGTACCCCACCTCTTTCACGTGTCACATCTACCATTTGAAAAGTCCCTACCCCTGAGGTTTATAAAAATCTTGTCTCCCTCACTTCCCATGCTGACCTCTCAAACCCCACCTTAGGGGGAAGAAGTTCATGTACACAAATAAAAAAATCATGCTTTGATTAATTAATTTATCATGAAGATTTCAGTAGTGATCTATCTCCCCCAATTCTTGGTATTAACATATACTGTAAATAAGATAAATAAAACTGCTAAACACAAAATAGTTTCCATAGGACAAAGTATTTATTTATTTATTTGAGAAATAGTGTATCACTGTTTATCTGAAATAAAATGGATTGAAACAAAGGGGGCACTAAATGAACTATGAACAGAACAGAAAGAAATGTTATTTTACTGATGATGTGATTGTAATTCAGGTTTCTGATATGAGTACAAACCATACCAAACACTTATTCAGTGTAGAATCACCCATAGTTTTCCAAGTACCTGAAAATAAAGTCCTCTGTGATAGTTTGATCTCTGATGTCAGCACAGATTAGGTGTTGGTTTTGATAATTATATAAGATAAAGAAATGAGGCTGCAGCTGTAGATAATATGTTACAAATCTTTCATAACTGCTTTGGCACTCTCTCTAGACAAGCTGCGAGACTCCTGGACACTGTACAATGTAGCTGTAGGGTTTGCTACAAATCCACCTCCTACGTATGTAGTTCCTGCCACTGCTGATCCCTCTGTCACTCAGGTAAGCATGTTTTCATTCCCCTCAGTTGGGAACCCTAAAACAAAAAAACAAACAAAATTTCTACAGAATCGACCACTGCATTCCCCCCAGCAATGATATCTCACTCGTGTCCACTGCTTGTTTATAGCACGAATCACAGAAAGGCAGAGGCCATGAGGAATCACCAGCACTAGTGTTACACCCACTGACTTTTCATTCTCAGGGTTCCATTTGGTGACCCTCTTCTTTGTCAGTCATCCATGTTGGACCCTGTACTGTGTGTACAAACCATTTGACTAGGTTTTTTTTTTTTGCCATGTTCACATGAACTTCATTTAGACATGAGTAGCGTCCCAACGGTGGTTTTCAATTCTATCGTGAAGAATCTCTCACATGTATGAAAGGGGGAGAAAATGCACTTAGTAAATTCTAACGGTCTTTAATAATGAACATAAACCGTTCCAGTCATGTGGGTCTGTTCAAAATGGCTATGCTCACATCCAAGTGCTGTCCTGGGTGCTCTTTGATGATGAGACTTCAGAGAAGGTTCCCAATGCCCCTGGAGTCTCTGCTTCAGTGACAGGAGCAGCTGTGCACACAGATGTCTGACAAGTCCTGTCCAGCAGTTCTGCAGTGACTTCCTGGAGTTTCAAAGCACTTAGTTCTGTCTGCATCCGACATGGGCAGTTATCAGCAAGAAGAGATTTCCAAGTGCTGAGAGCAGACAGCATCTACCCCAGATGCCATCATCAGGCTAAAGATTTGGAGTGAAACAACACTAGGTGACTCTGACAGATGTAAATTTACCAAGTTGTGGATACTGGGGACTCCATGTAACACACAACCAGACCCAAGGCACACCTCCAGTCCAAGGGTTTCTTCCTTTCCAGTTCAGTTCTCTTCATATGACTCAGCCTTTCACCTTTCACAACCACAACTCACACAATTACAACAATTGAACACAGTAGAAGGAAAAACATTCTGAAAACATACAAGTTGTTATACTCAGTGTTGTCTGTCCACATCCAACTCTCTGTACAGGCCGATCCAAGAAGCAGAATCACCCTTGTATCTATGCAGGAAATTATGTCAAAAACACAGACAGCAAATACATGTGTCTCTCAGTTTCAGATGAGCCTTGAGTCTCTGTCCTACAGTCTCCTCTTGGGATGGTAGCAGGTTTGAACTGAGGACCAGGAACTTTAGTGCCTAAATAACCCTCAGTTCTCAGTGAATGCATTTTCCTGTCATAAACCATAGTAAACTGACAGCCACCCATTCTTCTAGGGCTGTAAAAGTTCCTTGTTATGCCTATATTTACAGTTATTAACAGTTGTCACCTTAAGTTTGCATCATCAGCCAGCTCTGCCAAACCAGACTTACCACCAGAATTCTCAAATGTGTATTTGGCCCTGCAGGTTGTCTATTAGCACTACCGGAGAGAATATCTTTGAAATGTCTCAGGGCTACAGTCAGATGTGTTACCATCACAAATGGCACATGCTAATATGTACCCCATGTCCCCGAATGCCGAGGGTGGAACCTTCCTCATGTTCCAGCTTTAAGCTCTCTATCTCAAGGCAATACATACTCCACAGGAACAAACAACAAACCAACTCCTGATCCTTTCTTACCAGCTCCTCCAGACTGTCAAAGTGAGTTAGATGGGCCTCCAGCTCCATGCAGGAGGTCTGGCTAGATGTCCAGTTACTTGTGTGTTCAGAAAAATAAAAACATTTACTTCCAAATCCAATCCAGTCTCTTGGGCAGGTGGCATAGCCAGCTTCAGATATCGGAATCATTTTTTTTTCCACTAAAATGTACACAGTGCAAATACATATCATAAATAAACATTTCCATGTCTTGTCTCTTTGGTTAACCATTCAATCTCCATTGTGAGTTGTGTGTTTTGACTGTACCTTTTATTACTGAGAGATTCCTCCTACCATGGTGGTCTCCAATCAAGAATCCTCATGTGGATCCCTAAGGAATGCTTCTCTCCTTTGTTTATTGGGTTAGGAAACAGAATCTCTCTATGTCCCCTAGCCTGGCCTGAATCTCACCCTGTGGACTATACTTTCCTGGATTTTGTAGTAATCCTCCCAGCTGTGCCTCCTGAGTGCAGGGACTAAAGAAACCATACCCTGAACAAAATCATAGTCATTACTCCATGAGGACTCTTTCTGATTGCTGGAATCCTACACATTCCTTTCCAATAATCCTACATCACATCCTGCTTTAGTAATGACCAAATAAAGAAAACTCCTCACTTCTCTGCAGTTAACTATGGAGAAATACCAGCATTCAATACACGGCATGGCCAAATAATTTTTTTTCTGAAGTTCTCTTATTTAACGAGAGAGAGTCAAATAACAGATATTTTTAATAAAAATTTCACTGTTTTTCTATTTCTACTTCCCATGTAGATTAGGTCTATGTAAGTCTCTCTTAGTTTCTTCATTGTTGTCTAAGTTCTCTGGTATTGTGGTTTGTAGGCTGGTTTTCTTTGCTTTATGTTTAAAAACCACCTATGAGTGAGTGTGGCGTAATAACCAGGCTAGCTTAATATGAAATAGTAAGTTTTAATGAGGTAATAGCTTACAACACCAGGGATCCAGCAATGAAACCAGAAGTACAAAAGGGACCAGCGGGGCTCACACCTGCCAGATTTATACATAAACATTAGCCTGAGGCGAACATACCCCCTTGGGCTGGGCTTCCCCCACAAGTGAGTACATGTAATAATTGTCTTTCTGTGTCTGGGTTACCTCACTCAAAATGATGTTTTCTAGCTCCATCCATTTTTTCCTGCAAATTTCAAGCTGTCATTATTTTTTTCTGCTGTATAGTACTCCATTGTGTAAATGTACCACATTTTCCTTATCCATTCTTCGATGGAGGGGCATTTAGTTTGTTTCCAGGTTCTGGCTATTACAAACAATGTTGCTATGAACATAGATGAGCACACGTCCTTGTGGCATGATTGAGCATCCTTTGGATATATATCCAAAAGTGGTATTCCTGGGTCTTGAGGAAGGTTGTTTCCTAATTTTCTGAGAAATCATTACACTGACATCCAAAGGGGTTGTACCAGCTTGCATTCCCACCAGCAATGCAGAAGTGTTCCCTTTTCCCCACAACCTCTCCAGCATAAGTAGTCATCAGTGTTTTTGATCTTGGCCATTCTTACAGGTGTAAGATGGAATCTCAGAGTTGTTTTGATTTGCATTTCTCTGATGACTAAGGATGTTGAACATTTCTTTAAGTGTCCTTCAGCCATTGTAGATTCCTCTGTTGAAGTTCAATATTTAGGTCTGTACTCCATTTATTTTAGTGGGTTATGTAATCTTTTGGTGTCCAATTTCTTGAGTTCTTATTTTAGAGATCAGCCCTTTGTCTGATGTGGGGTTAGTGAAGATCTTTTCCCATTGTGTAGGCTGTCATTTTGTCTTGTTGACCGTGTCCTTTGCTTTACAGAAGCTTTTCAGTTTCAGGAGGTCCCATTTATTAATTATTTCTCTTGGTTTCCGTGCTGCTAGGGTTATATTTAGGAAGCAGTTCCCTGTACCAATGCTTTCAAGTGTACTTCCCACTTGCTCTTCTATAAGGTTGAGTGTGGCTGGCTTTATGTTGAGGTTTTTGATCCATTTGGACTTGAGTTTTGTGCATTGTGAAAGATATGGGCCTATTCTCATTTTTCTACAAGTTGATGTCCAGTTATAGCACAAATAATATTTTTCTATTTTTTTTATTGAGAAAAGGAAAAAAAAGTTTCCGCCCCCTCCCAGCCTCCCATTTCCCTCCCCCTCCACCCACCCTTCTCCCCCTCCTTCCACTCTTCTCCCCCTCCCTCTCCAGTCCAAAGAGCAGTCAGGGTTCCCTGCCCTGTGGGAAGTCCAAGGTCCTCCCCCTCCGTCCATGTCTAGGAAGGTGAACATCCAAACTGGCAAGCTCCCACAAAGCCAGAACATGAAGTAGGATCAAAACCCCGTGCCATTGTCCTTGGCTTCTCATCAGCCCTCATTATTTGCCATGTTCAAAGAGTCCGGTTTTATCCCATGCTTTTTCAGTCACAGTCCAGCTGGCCTTGGTGAGCTCCCAATAGATCAGCCCCACTGTCTCAGTGGGTGGGTGCACCCCTCGTGGTCCTGACATCCTTGCTCATGTTTTCCCTCCTTATGCTCCTCATTGGGACATTGGGAGCTCAGTCCAGTGCTCCGTTGTGGGTCTCTGTCTCTTTCTCCATCCATCACCAGATGAAGGTTCTATGGTGATATGCAAGATATTCGTCAGTATTGCTATAGGATAGGGTCATTTCAGGTTCCCTATCCTCAGCTGCCCAAGGAACTAACTAGGGACATCGCCTTGGGCTCCTGGGAGCCACTCTAGGTTCAAGTCTCTTGCCAACCCTAAGGTGGCTCCCTTAACTAAGAACTGTGCTTCTGTGCTCCCCTATCCAACATTCCTTTATAACAATCATCCTGGCCTGGGAGGTGGGGCCCACGCGGAGTCAACATGAGGATCGAGAAATGTTATTTCTGTTCCGGGCCGATCTACCCTGGCCACGGCATGATGTTCGTCCGCAACGACTGCAAGGTGTTCCGATTTTGCAAATCCAAGTGTCATAGAAACTTCAAGAAGAAGCGGAATCCACGCAAGGTCAGGTGGACTAAAGCCTTCCGGAAGGCAGCCGGCAAGGAGCTCACGGTGGACAACTCATTTGAATTTGAAAAACGTAGAAACGAACCTGTGAAATACCAGCGAGAGTTATGGAATAAAACTATTGATGCAATGAAGAGGGTTGAAGAGATCAAGCAGAAACGGCAGGCTAAGTTTATAATGAACAGGTTGAAGAAAAACAAAGAGCTACAGAAGGTTCAGGATATCAAAGAAGTCAAACAGAACATCCATCTTATCCGGGGCTCCTCTTGCAGGCAAAGGAAAGCAGCTGGAGGAAAAAATGGTACAGCAGTTACAGGAGGATGTGGACATGGAGGGCACTTCCTAATGGTGCCGCCTGCAGCCAGCCCTGTGCACACTGGAAACCAGTGGAGACTGTCGGTCCCTAAGTTATTGATTGGTTACATAATGTCCCCCAGGCAAAGGTGACTCACGTGCTTCTTTCTACAGTGCAGCCTGTAAAAGCATCCATTGCGGGTATTAGGTCTCAACTCAATGTTCTGCTTCACTGTGTTATGCTCACAGAAACATGAAAGTTTGTGTATAGATGAAGGTGTGAACCCTGGGCATAACATGGTTGAATTGTTGCTTAATGGCACCAGGCAGCATTTCTGCACTGACTATCATGCTAGTGTGAAATTTGTAATAAAGTAATATTTTCCTTGCACTAGGATAGTCTGTTTATTAGGGTTATTGATGCAGAGCTCACAGCAAGGAACTAACCGTTCTCATGACAACCCCAGTCTCTTGTTTTGGGTGGGGCGGGGCTCCAAGTTGGGACTTCTGCTCCCTCCACCCCAGTTCTCTCCAGCCCAGCAATGGTCTAGAAGCAGAAGAATCTTGGTGCCTTTTAAAATTTATTTTGTGGTTTTCTTTTTTTTTTTTTCTTTTTTCTTTTTCTTTTCTTTCTTTCTTTTTTTTTTTTTTGAGACAGGGTCTCTCTTTTGTGCAGCTTTAGCTGTCCTGGAACTCATAGAGATCTACCTGCCTCTGCCTCCTGTATGCTGGGATTAAAGGTGTGCACCATCACACCAAGCATTTTTGATTTTCTTAAAAAAAAAAAAACCCAGCCAAACAAAAACCTCTTTGTTTTTGGAAAACAGAATGGAAAGAATGTTGCCTATTAATTTGTACATAAATAAATACCATTTCTAAAAAAAAAAAAAAAAAAAAAAAAACAATCATCCTGTTTCCCCAAGTCCCCCCCCATCCTCCCCTTCTCTCTTCTCATCCCCATCCCACCCCACTCCCAAGATCCCAATTTTCTCCCCAGAAATTTTGTCTACTTCCCATAGCCAAGAGGATAATTATATGTTTTTCCTTGGGTTCACCTTCTTATTTAGCTTCTTTAGGTTCACCAATTATATATTCCGTGACCTTTATTTATGGCTAGAAACCAATTATGAGTGAGTACATCCCATGTTCATCTTTTTGGGTCTGGGTTACCTCACTCAGGATAGTGTTTTCTATTTCCATCCATTTGCGTGCAAAATTCGAGAAGTCATCATTTTTTACCTCAGCGTAGTACTCTAATGTGTATATATTCCACACTTTCTTCATCCATTCTTCCATTGAAGGGCATCTAGGTTGTTTCCAGGTTCTGGCTATTACAAATAATACTGCTATGAACATAGTAGAACAAATGCTTTTGTCATATGATAGGGCATCTCTTGGGTATATTTCCAAGAGTGGTATTGCTGGGTCCAGGGGTAGGTTGATCCCAAATTTCCTGAGAAACCAAAACACTGATTTCCAAAGTGGTTGTACAAGATTGCATTCCCACCAGCAATGGATGAGCATACCCCTTCCTCCACAGCCTCTCCAGCAAAGGCTATCATTGGTGTTTTTGATTTTAGCCATTCTGACAGGTGTAAGATGATATCTCAAAGTTGTTTTGATTTGCATTTCCCGGATTGCTAAGGAGGTTGAGCATGACCTTAAGTGTCTTTTGGCCATTTGAACTTCTTCTGTTGAGAATTCTCTGTTCAGTTCAGTGTCCCATTTTTTTTAATTGGGTTAATTAGTATTTTAAAGTCTAGTTTCTTGACTTCTCTATAAATTTTGGAGATCAGACCTTTGTCTGTTGCGGGGGTTGGTGAAGATCTTCTCCCAGTCAGTAGGTTGCCTTTTTTGTCTTAGTGACAGTGTCTTTTGCTTTACAGAAGCTTCTCAGTTTTAATAGGTCCCACTTATTCAATGTTGCCCTTAATGTCTGTGCTGCTGGGGTTATACATAGGAAGCGATCTCCTGTGCCCATCTGTTGTAGGATACTTCTCAATTTCTCTTCAATCAGGTTCAGTATGTTAGGACAGATATTGAGGTCTTTGATCCATTTGGACTTGAGTTTTGTGCATGGTGATAGATATGGGTCTATTTTCATTCTTCTACAGGTTGACATCCAGTTGTGCCAGCACCATTTGTTGAAGATGCTTTCTTTCTTCCATTGTATACTTTTAGCTCCTTTATCGAAAATGAGGTGATCATAGGTTTGTGGGTTAAAATTCGGGTCTTCTATGTGATTCCATTGGTCGACTTCTCTGTTTTTTATGCCAGTACCACACTGTTTTCATTACTGTAGCTCTGTAATAGAGTTTGAAGTCAGGGATGGGTGCCTCCAGAAGATCCTTTATTGTATAAGATTGTTTTGGCTATCCTGGGTTTTTTGTTTTCCCATATAAAGTTGATTATTGTCCTCTCAAGATCTGTGAAGAATTTTGATTGGACCTTGATGGGGATTGCATTGAATCTATAAATTGCCTTTGGTAGAATTGCCATTTTTACTATGTTGATCCTCCCAATCCAAGAGCAAGGGAGGTCCTTCCATTTTCTGGTATCCTCTTCAATTTCTTTCTTCAATGCCTTAAAGTTCTTGTCAAATAGATCTTTCACTTCCTTGGTTAGAGTTACCCCAAGATATTTTATGCTGTTTGTGGCTATCGTGAAAGGTGAAGCTTCTCTGATTTCCCTCTCTGCTTCCATATCCTTTGTGTATAAGAGGGTGACTGATTTTTTGGAGTTGATCTTGTATCCTGCCACATTACTAAAGGTGTTTATCAGCTGTAAAAGTTCTTTGGTGGAGTTTTGGGGGTCACTTATGTACACTATCATATCATCTGCAAATAACGAAAGTTTAACTTCTTCCTTTCCAATTCGAATCCCCTTGATCCCCTTATGTTGCCCTATTGCTATTGCTAGAATTTCAAGCACTATATTGAAGAGGTATGGAGAGAGTGGACAGCCTTGTCGTGTTCCTGAGTTTAGTGGGATGGCTTTGAGTTTCTCTCCGTTTAATTTGATGTTAGCTGTCGGCTTGCTGTAAATAGCTTTGATTATATTTAGGTATGACCCTTGTATCCCTAATCTCTCCAAGACTTTTATCTTAAAGGGATGTTGAATTTTGTCAAATGCTTTTTCAGCATCTAATGAAATGATCATATGGTTTTTTTCTTTCAGTTTATTTATATGATGGATTACATTGATAGATTTTCGTATGTTGAACCAGCCCTGCATCTCTGGGATGAAGCCTACTTGATCATAATGGATATTTTTTCTAATGTGTTCTTGGATTCTGTTTGCCAGTATTTTGTTGAGGATTTTTGCGTCGATGTTCATGAGTGATATTGGCCTGTAATTCTCTTTCCTGGTAGAGTCTTTGTGTGGTTTTGGTATCAGAGTAACTGTAGCTTCATAAAAGGAATTTGGTAATGACTCTTCTGTTTCTATATTGTGAAATACATTAAGGAGTATAGGCATTAGGTCTTCTTGGAAGTTCTGGTAGAATTCCGCATTGAAACCATCTGGTCCTGGGCTCTTTTTGGTAGGGAGGTTTTTTGATAACCGCTTCTAATTCTTCGTGACTAACAGGTCGATTTAGATTGTTCACCTGGTCCTGGTTTAACTTTGGTATATGGTACTTATCTAAAAAGGTGTCCATTTATTTTACATTTTTCAGTTTTGTGGCATACAGGCTTTTGTAGTAAGATCTATTGATTCTCTGAATTTCCTCTGTGTCTGTGGTTATGTCCCCCTTTTCATTTCTGATCTTATTAATTTGTGTATTCTCTCTCTGCCGTTTTATTAGTTTGGATAGGGGTTTATGAATCTTGTTGATTTTCTCCAGGAACCAGCTTTTTGTTTCATTGATTCTTTGGATTGTTTTCTGTGTTTCTATTTTGTTGATTTCAGCCCTCAGTTTGATTATTTCCAGTCTTCTACTCCTCCTGGGTGAGTCTGTTTCTTTTTTTTTTCTAGAGCTTTCAGGTGGGCTGTTAAGTCTCCAATGTGTGCTTTCTCTGTTTTCTTTAAGTGGGCACTTAGTGCTATGAACTTTCCTCTCAAGATTGTTTCACAGTGTCCCATAAGTTTGAGTATGTTGTTTCTTTATTTTCAATGAATTCAAGGAAGTCTTTAATTTCTTTCTTTATTTCTTCCTTAATCCAGGTATGGTTCAGTAGTTGACTGTTCAGTTTCCATGAGTTGTAGCTCTGGGGGTAGCATTGTTGTTGAATTCTAACTTTAATCCATGGTGATCTGATAAGACACAGGAGGTTATGGATATTTTTTTGTAACTGTGGAAGTTTGCTTTGTTACCGAGTATGTGGTCAATTTTCGAGAAGGTTCCATGAGCTGCAGAGAAGAAGGTATATTCTTTTCTTTTTGGGTGGAATGTTCTATAGATGTCTGTTAATTCCATTTGCTTCATTACCTCCAATAATTCTCTTAATTCTCCGTGCTGCTTGGGTAGCTCGTAAACAAAGGGCCTACCTTGCTTGCTGCAGGCAGGCTATTGAGACAAAGGAACTACCGCCCTCCCGGTTGCCCTCCCGATTTGGATTAGGTTCCAGCGCCCGAACAGGCTGAGCTGGGAGATGCTATGTGACCAAAAAGGGGAGGGAGGCAGACGGGGGGGGGCACAAATAATTTTTTGATACCAAAGTTTTGATTAAGGCCTTCCTGTTATCATGTACACATACATTAAATCCATATGAATGCAAGTTGGCTCTCATTAGAGGCTGTCAGAATGGCTATTATCAACAAACCTCACAGCAGATGTCAGAACTCTGCAGCAAAAGGGGCACTGTATTATTGCTGGTGGGAGTATAAACTGATACATCCAGTATGGAGAATCCTTTAATAAGTTACAAACAGACCTTTTGTGACTCAGCTATGCCACTCCTGGGCATATGTGAGAGAACACTACATCATAACACAGAGACCTGCACATCCGTGTCTACTGCTGCCCTGTGTACAATAGCAGCAAGATGGACCTGACCTAGATGCCCATCAACTGATGAACAGATAATGAAAATGTGGTACATGTGTAACACAGAAAGTTATTCAGACATAAAGAAAAATGGAGTTTGTAGAAAAGTGGGGGATCTACAAAGTATAATATTGAATAAGGCCACACAAACTCAGAGAGAAAGAGACCCCATGCACTTCCTCATATGCGTGGAATGCACGGTATAACATGTAGACAGGAGAACAAGGAAGGGTGATGTAATGTGATGAATAGGGACAGAATGCAGTAAGGGCCCAAAGTCATGAAAAAGTTATAAAGAGTATCAGCTTTGCTGGTGTGTTTTCTAATTTGTGTCTGATAAGTGTATAAAAATGTAAATACAGTCTAAAACCATAACCAAAGGTTCATGGCTTCAGCATGACTTTTCTAACAGGTGGAAGTTCAGTGAGGTACATAAGGTTTGAAACTTGGCCAGTGTTTGAGTGGCTATGCTAATGGAGCTGTATGATGTATTCATTTGTGAGTCTTTTACAATAAAGTGTGTGTGTCTGTGAGTGTGAGTGTATGTGTGTGTGTGTTTGTGTGAGTGTTAAGAAGTTTGAATGCAGGACTGCTGAGAAAAATAACATTTTTCTTTCATAACTTTGCCTTTTTCTATTCTATAACAAGTAAGAATAACTATAGGCTCTTTGGAAGGGCTACTGAGGCTAGAAATAAATGATTTGATAAGAAATACTTAATAGTAGAAATGACACACTCACACATTTATTTTTAGTGGAGGGCAATTTGTTGTAACTGTTTCCAGTTCTTATACACACTACAATGAGGCTTTAATGAAAGAAACCAATGCAACAGGCCACATGACAGTTTAGATTATACATACTAAATCTTGTGGTCAAATGCTTGTCCATGTTAAGACTTGTGTATTATTCATTGACATAGTTAAAGTTGATTTTATAAAACAATATCATGAATCATTACTCCAGCTATGGTAGGGAAGCTGTATAAGACTTTATCACATTATTCTGTTTAGTCTAAAACTAAAAGCTCAGGAACAGAATATTTTTGGAACATTCTACTTAATATTTTCAGACCATGTGTGAAGACATTAACTGAAACCATGAATCATGAGTGGTAGGTTGTTCTATGCCTTCCTCAACCATATGACTCTTCACTGACCTCACTGCCCCTAGCTGCAGCAGCTTCCTTGAGGCTCCTACTGGGGCTTTTTCTGCTTGTCTTCTGCCTTCAATTGTTCCCCCAGGTGGACATGTCTCTTACATCTCTCTAGAGGGATGCTTCTTCCCAGGGATGCTGAGCCTGGCCTCCCGTGCACACCACAGCCTGAGCTGTTCTTTCACTGCATCTTCCTGCTAGACCCAGACAAGAGAAAGTTCCAGTGTGTTTTCTCTCAGCCCTTCACACAGTACCTGGCTCACCATGTTCAATAACTGTAACTGACAGTGTGAATTTGCACAGAATTCTGAAGAATCTGGAGAATAGGTCACTTACCTGACAAGGACAGAGCCACAGAAAGTGCAATCACAGCTCCAGTGAGGACGATGATCACTGCATAGCAGCAGTAAAGCCCAGCAGGTGACATGGGGGAGACGATTCTGAGACATTGTCCTTGGAGCTTTTTGCCTGTAAAATACAAATATAAGAATGCCAATTTTGAGAATTTCTTAAGGAAAATAAAAGAAACTTAAGATAAAAAAAATTTACAATCGCCTGCAAGTACTTGAAAGAGGGCTTTTTCCTTCAAAGAAAGCCGTGGCCCATAAAGGATGGCCATGGTAGAAAGAAGAGCAGAGATGCCAGAAACACAACTTGACCCAGGGTCTTCTAGTTACTGAACTAAGAACAATCTAATACATAACCTTGAGGATCCCATGAATCTCAGATCTCACTCTCATGGAAGGATGGACCATGCATCCCATGCGACATGCATAAATGAGCAAATGTCCAAACCACAAGGGTGGATGAGACAAAATTACCATTGGAAGAAACTGGCTGCAACCATAGGGGCAGATATGACATCCATAGTCCAGAAGCCGAGACTTACTGTCCAGTGCCTGTGTGTTGTGACAGGTGTGGGAAGCAGTGTCTTGAGTGGACAAGATTGACTCTGGAGATGGTGTCTTTGTTGTTGGAGCAGAGCTAGAATATGGTAGGGTAGTCTGTTGGGACATTGGTCAGCCTGTTTTTGAGAAAAGAATCATTTGTATTTTTTGCTGTTGCCTGCAGTGGGCAATGGCTGAAGGAGAACTGCTTCATTTCTGTACGAAAAGGGAGTTCATTATTCATGTTCCCTTTTGCTTAGGAAACCCCTTTCTCTCCAGAGTAAGGTATTGCATGTGTTATGCTGCAGATGTATTTGAAACCAGTGTATATGTTGACTCTAAGACTGGAAGCAAGTGCAAGAGCCCAGGTAGGAACACTTAGTTCTGCTATTGGGAAGCTGTGTGGAGGGTACTACTACTAAGTGTGGGCTTGTGGGACTAGTGGGGTTCTGCCAGTGCCCATGTCAGAGAAGCTACAGTCAGCAAGGGAGATTAGGGAGCTCACTTTACTGAATAGTAAATCCAAACCCTGGAGAGACAAATCTTGGTGGGGGGGAGTTTTGGAGAGGGGAGGGGAGGATGTGGGGGAGATAGGGAGGGAGTTCCAAAATGCCCTTTGCTTCTGCTGTCCTTCCTCCTGATTGCTATGGCAGTGTTCCTGCTGTATCTGACCATGGTATCATTAAATTCCACTCCTCACTGGACACTTTACTTATGGATTATAGTGAAGATTATTTTTTGTGAGAGCAGTGATGCTTAGTTAGATCAATGATTTAATCAAACTTTCTGAGTTCGCCTAAAAGATACAGGTAGTTAAGACAGTAAAGATGATTAGGAAAATGGTTTAGGTTATTGGGACAATTGCTCTAATAAGAGACATAAAAAGAGGCAAAAACAGACTAAAAGTAACCTTTCCCTTTGTTTGATGTGAGATTTGTCCTGGATGGATACTAATAAGGAAGTTTCACGTACTATAGACTCGTTATTCTGCCTGTGGAAAAACAGGCTGATGATCAAGAAAACTTTGTCTCTGTACCCAAACTTAGGCCACAGTTCCTTGGTCATGTAGCTTACAGAATTAATCACAGGCCCCAGTATGAACCTTGAAGAAACAAACTTGTGAAATGAAATTAAATTACGCTATTGTGTGTAAAGGAAAACTGATGGTTAGCTGTGCACTGCTGTAAACTTTCCCTGAGTCATTGCAATTCGCTTGAAGGAGTGTCATCCTATGATTGCAGGAATGGACTAAAGTGCCCATGGTCCACAATCCCAGGGACACACTGCTCTGCCCAAGAACCCCACTGCTACCTTGTAACCTGCTGAACATCCACGTGCCTTTCTGCCCAGGACACTTCTGTCTCAGGTAAATCTTTCCCTGAGTAGGAAAGCCCACTCCAGGAAGTGCCCTCAGGCTTGTGACCAGAGTCCCTGCCCATCTTCCCTGTCTCCTGGCTCTCACCTGTTATCTCCTGCAACTCCACCTTGTCTCCTTTGATGAAGGAGGACAGGTGGCTCAAGTCCTCAGCCTTAGCGCCTGACTGCCCCATTCACCAGGCTCTCTGGATCAACTCATGTGGGTCTCAGCCGGCAACTCTGACTTAGTGTCTGCCATGCCAGCCAACTGCCAGCGGACCAGACCTCCAGGCACAACTTGACTGGAGCAGCCTTACAACCTAAAAGGCAGCGAACTCTGCCTGCTGCTCTCCACAGGCCTGTGGGCTTCCAGCTAAGGGTTGGTCCTCTGGACAGGAGCCACTTGCCTCCACCCACAGCCTACAGCTGCCTTCTCAGGTGTGGGTGGACTTTCAGAAAGCAAGGGCGGAACAGAGGGGGAAAAATGTTCAGGAAGGGATTAATTCACTGAGGGCATCTGAAAGCCAAAGGACAGTAAACTGATCTACGTACAGACAGAGCACTCATATAAGTAAAAAAAGAAAAAAGAAGGGAATTTTTGTTTTAGGTATAACAGGAACAAGAGGAAAACAAAAATAGGAGAAAGAAAAATAAGGAGAGATGTAAAAGGAACATCAGGAAGAAATAAAAAGAAGAACACCTCAAAGAATTAGAAGGGGGACAACTGGGAAGACGAAGCAAGGGGAAAACAAGAGGATAAAAGAACAGAACAGGCCGGATATTGGAGGTGCACGCATTAATTCCCAGCATCTAGGGGGCAGACACAGGTGGATTTCTGTGAGTTCAAGGCCAGTCTGATCTACAGATTGAGTTCCAGGACAGCAAAGGCTGTTACACAAGGGAAACCCTGTCTCAAAAAACCGCAAATATATAAGTAAATAAATAAATTAGAAAAAAGAGTAGAAAGAGAAAGAATAACCAACAGAGAGAGAGAGAAAAAAAAAACTAACCTTTTGCCCTCAGGTACAGTTCCCGTGTGTGTCTGGACATCTGTTCAATAGTTTATCTACCCACATCTCCTCTCCAGTTCTCTGACTTTCTGGGAACCTGCTGGGGACTGGGTCCCTCAGTAGTAGGGTTCTCTTGAAGTACAGCACATCCTGCTGTGTAAGGTTTTTTTTAGGCTATTCCCATCTGTAAAACAATTTGGGGCTTATTCAGGGGGTGATCCAATATATGGGCAAAAGGTTTAGAAGACAGGGTAAGTGTCTCACAGTGGAGGGAAGGAGGTCGGAGGACGTGGAGGGGTTATTGGAGAAGTGTTGTGGGTTGGATAGTTGGCTTGGCCAAAATAAAAGGCTGTGATTTATTATTACTAAGTATGGGGCAGCTCTGGATGGAGGGAGAGTTAGGAAATCTCAGTAACTGATGAGGCCCTTGAGTGAGTGTGTACTGAGCATGTGTAGGGCACTATGAAGTAAGATTTTCTTTCTCAGGGATAAGCAATTCCACTGTGGCCAGAGTCTAGTGTCAAATGTACAGCCTACAGTGACTGTTCTAATCATTTAGAGAAATAAACCATGGGGTAAATGGTGTCCCCTCCCAATTTTTGGCAAAATGTTTTGAGGACTTGACTTTGGTTAGCACATGAAAGGCTAGTGTGAAAGCCAGAGACTTAAGTGTGTTTATGGAGGAAAGGAGGGATAGAGGGGGAGGGTGACTGCTTTAGGGGCCCCTTAGTGCCAAAGTAGTGGGGCTGCCTCAGAATCCCTAGAACAAAACCATCCAGGTGAGATGCTGGGCAGGCAGGGTATCTATATCCTCCCATGTGAAGGCTAAAGGGGCTTGGGAGGATGGGTGCAGAAGGATAGTAAAGAAGACATCTTTAAGATCAAAGATGGAAAAGATGGCAGCAGAGGAGGGGATGGAGGTCTGGTATGTGTATGAGTTAGCAACCACAGGGAAAGTGTGAACAATTAATGGTTTTTTTCTTTTTGTTTTGTTTTATTTTGTATGTTTGTTTGCTTGTTTTTCAAGACAGGATTTCTCTGTATAGCTTTGGTGCCTATCCTGAAACTACCTCTTGTAGTCCAGGCCGACCACAAACTCTCACAGATACACCTGCCTCTGCCTCCCGAGTGCTGGGATTAAAGGCATGTGCCACCAGGGCCTAGCAACTCTGGTGTTTTTCTGGAAGTCCTGGACCAGGTGATAAGCACATTTGAGCCTATTAACACTTATCTGGGGGCATTATGGAGAGAGCTAGTGAGAGTGTAAAAGGGCTGCTTATAGAGATCAGGGAAGCGGTCAAGCTCAACCATGGAAATCAGCAATCATGGGGGTGGGAAGTCTTCAGGAGATGGAGATTGCTAAGTGAGTCAGTAAGCAAGTTTAGGATTTGGCATCCAAAGAAAGATATAAGAGAAACCTTGTCTTTAAAAACAGGACAAAATAAAAGAGGGGCCCCTGCAGGTATCATCCAGGGAAGGGAACCCTATGAAGAGATAAGAATGAAACCCATGCAGATTGACTTCATCAACCTGGATCAGATTTCAGGGAGTCTAACAACAGGTGATTTATTCCCAATGTATTTAATCCCAGTATAGTTTGGAAAAGAGCTTCCTGGTGCAATAAAATCCCCATTGCACAAGGAAGCATAATTATACTAAGACTCAATTCAGGGTACACATCATTTCTTCCAAGAAAATAGGTTCTAGAGATAGGCTACCTATACTAGCTTAAGGGCCTAAGTGTCTGGCCCAGTCTCAGTCATAAGAACAGTGTAGGGATCATTTGACTTGTTAGCCACCTCTGGGTCTGGTTATGGGATCTTGGTGGAGCCTTTGGCTATCAGGGTTATTTAGATTACCTGCTACATCCAGTCTTGCTTGTAAGAACTTGATATGGCCTGACCCAACAGATCACCAGGCTGTTAATAACTTCCAAGTCTCAGCCTTCAGGATGGAAAAACAGAATTTTCATTTTTCCCACTGGAAAAACTATCCTGTATGCTGTGAGATTCCCTTCTGTAAGCTATGAGTATGTTTTATTAGCACTGGTTATTAAAGAATCTTTTTTGGCCAATGGCTTAGTAAAGTAAAACCTGGCAGAAAATCTGAACAGAGACATATGGGGAATGTAGACAGAATCAGGGAGACACCGTGTAGTTGTGGAAGGAGGCAGACTTCAAGTAACTTCCGAAGAAGATAGATGTCCAAAAATCCTACTGGTGAACCCCAAGCCTTGTGGTAAAATATAAAATAATAGGAATGGGTTAATTTAAAATGTAAGAGTGTAAGCTATTGGCCAAGCAGTGTTGTAATTAATACGGTTTCTGTGTAATTTTTCAAGTCAGGGTGGCTGGAAAGGTCAAGTTGTCTCTGCCTATAAAATGATGCCCATTGTGAGGCAACAACATCTACATAAAACCTGAGAGAGCTTTAGAAGGAATTCTAGACGCAAAAGACAGAGTTAAGCACAGCTTTTTGGTAGCAGCATTTTCTCAGCATTTACTCTGTTTGCTAGAAGCAAGCAAGGACATGATTCTTTTAAGAGAAGGCTTCTTGAGGTAACAGTAGCAGCAAAAACTGTGCAGCTCCCTTAAGAAGACTTTCTGGTTCATGCTCTATACATGAAGAGCTCTGGCTCTTTCAAGAGGACAAGCACTTGAATGGGATTTGGGGAAAGCAGGTTGCAATATACTTGGTTGCAGCATGGGCCAACTGCTTCCCAAAGTTGGGGTGGTACACAGGACTCGCAGTAGGTGGTCCCAGAGCTGGCAGTAAGGGTACCTCCACCATATTGAAAGGCTGAGAGAGGCAGAGTCAGCCTCTAGGGCCATTGAAACATCTCTGCTTATCATTTTAAAACGCTTCTTGTAAGAAAAGGATTTCAGATACACAATAAAGACAGATTCAGATAAAAATAAACCTTGGAATAGGTCATATGTGTTTTTAAAAATGTACGTAAGCTTGGGAGAGAGAAGAAAAAAGCATAGATAGTTATAAAAAGCAAAAGTTTTTTTGTTGTTTTTTTTTTTGTTTGTTTGTTTGTTTTTTGTTTTTCGAGGCAGGGATTTGCTGTAGTTCTGAATCCTGTCTTGGAACTAGCTCTTGTAGATCAGGCTGGTCTCGAACTCACAGAGATCCACCTACCTCTGCCTCCTGAATGCTGGGATTAAAGGTGTGCACCACCACTGTCCAAAAAAAAAGAAATAGTTTTAAAAAAACCAAAGTCTTTAAGGAGACAATAAAAGTAATATAAAAGAGTACAGCCAGTCATATATTAAAGGACTAAGGAAAAATAAGCCACATAAAGGTGGAATGTACACAGAGAGTCTGGATTGTGTATATTATTGTGTTTTCTTTGAATTTTTTGACTTCAGGAAGACATTTTATTGTGGGGCTGCTAAACTAAACCAACATATAAATTTTAAAAGTATCATAATTTCAAAATTTAGATCTAAGGATATGTTACTTTTGAAAAAAGGTTCTTTTTTTGCTTCCACAGAAAATTGAATGCTATGAATTTCTTACCGGCTGCTGTGGGGCAATGGTCTTGTACTCTTAATGCTTTGTCACTTGTGTTGGTTTAATAAAACGGTGATTGGCCAGTAGCCAGGCAGAAAGTATAGTCAGGATGTCTTCTTGCCTAAGTATTCTACCTTGTTGGGAGAAGGAAAGGGTTTTTTCCCCTACTCCTTTTTAAGGACACTTTTCTCCTCCCCCTTAAGGACACTTTCTCCCCTCCGCCTTGAGGACAAGGACAGGACAAGATTACCTGGAAAGGCTTGCTTTCTTCTATTCTTGTCCCACCATCATCTGGGGGGCTGATGGCCTGGACATGTGAGGTGTGGATTAATTTTATCTCTTTCTCTCCCCTTCCACACGACTTTATGTGTGCTTTGGATCCCTTACACTTGCTCCAAGTGTATTTCCTTTTTAACCAAGAGGAACCCCGGTAGTGTTTTCTGGGGTCCCTACTGGTGATAAGGCCAGTTCATTTCTTCTACTGGATCGAAAAAGTAATATTGACTTCAAATTTTGAGTTATTCCATTTTTGAAATGTTACTTTGCATAATATATATATATTGTGTCCTGAAAGAAATCAGGAGATTCTCTTGTGAACATTCACCTTGTTAGTGGCCAGCAGAATAACTGTGTGGAGTCGGAATGGGAGGGAATCCTCCCATAATCTGTAGTGACTTACAGGAAGGAAATTCACAGTATACCTGAGACAATCCTACCTTAACTATGCGTTAAAAGTTAAAACTAAAAATATAAAGCTTAGATTCTGCAAATGAAAGTAACTCCAGAGTCACCGTCTGTGTTTAAAAGCAAAAAAAAAAAAAGTAAAAAATAAAATAAAAATAAAAAATAAAAAAAATGTGCAACACAGGCTGGTCTCGAACTCAGATACTCCTGCCTCTGCCTCTTCAGCATACGACACTTGTCTGGGCCATCAGAATGGACACTAACTATATTTGCAGTTTTTCTAGTTGAAGCTTCTTCATGATTACTTAACCTGATCAGTTCTACATTGTACTCAGAGAGGAAGAAAGAAGCACAGGGCTGGGCGCCCCCTGGCTCTCCTTCAGGGTATCAGGGTATTGCACTCTTACATGGCCTGCCAGCTCCCAGCCAGGATCAGTCTACTCTAAGACATACCCCAGGCTTGCAGCCCTCTACACTCTTCCTCTGCCCTGCCACCACACATTCACAGAGGGAGATCAGTGCTCAGACAAAGGCTGCACACTGAGATGGCCTTTTGGGGCCTCAACACTGGGACCCTTGTCATTGACTTCTAAGTACAAGGACTACAGCAGAGGCCAATTCAGGCTGGGAAGAGATCTCAGCAGGAGCGGTAGTGCCTGAAGATTCAGGGTGTTTGCCCAAGGGAGTGACAACAGCAGAACCAAGGATAATGTAGACATAGCTCCTGAATCCTCCAACAGCTAGGCCTGGTCTCAGAACATTGCCCTCACCTCACAGCAAGGCTATCAAATTAGAAAGCCATGTGTGGATTAATTCATTGGTGGAGGCTGAGCCTTCAAGATCCAATCCCCCTAACTGACTGCTTACATCAGCTAAGACCTAGCCTCCCCCGCTCAGTCTGCAGGGCCCTAGATTTGTGAACACAACAGTGGCCATATAGGACTATCCCCTGTGCCCATGAATTCAGGTCATGTGACTCCGGCAGTCAACTGTAGGAAAATTTTACTGCTGGGTGTTTTAAGAACTAGGGTGTAGCCGGGTGGTGGCGCACGCCTTTAATCCCAGCACTTGGGAGGCAGAGGCAGGTGAATCTCTGTGAGTTCGAGACCAGCCTGGTCTACAAGAGCTAGTGCCAGGACAGGCTCCAAAGCCACAGAGAAACCATGTCTCGGAAAAAAAAAAAAAAAAAAAAACAAGAACTAGGGTGTAATTTCCTTGACTTTCTATTACCTAAGCAGACAATGTTGCAAAACAGACCCTCCAAGCAACCTCAGTGAGCACAGTGTGTGATTCCTATGTAATAGAAAGGAAGTCTCCAATTCTCCCCCTCCTCTCTCTCCCTTCTTCCCTTTTCTGTGGTGTGTGTGTGTGTGTGAGTGTGTGTGTGTGTGTGTGTGTGTGTGTGTGTGTGTGTGTGTGTGTGTGTGTGTGTGTGTGAGAGAGAGAGAGAGAGAGAGAGAGAGAGAGAGAGAGAGAGAGAGAGAGAGGCAAACATTCATGCTCTCTGTATCAACCTCAGAACCTCACCAGCAAAAGCTGTTTTGCTTATTTATCTTGGTCATTCTGACTTGTATACAATAAAATCTCAATGTAGCTTTTATTTGCATTGCCCTGATAACTAAGGATATTGATCATTTCTTTAAGTGTTTCTCAGTCATTTGTGTCCATCTTTTTGAAAAATCTCTGATTAGATGTATACAACACTTTTAAAATTGGGTTATTTGTTCATCTGATGTCCAGTTTTAAGAGTCCTACGCATATTTTAAATATTGGCAATATATCAGATGTGTGGTTGGTAAAAACATTTTTATTCTGCAGGCTGCCACGTTGTTGAATGGCAGTGTGCAGAAGCTTCTCAGTTTAATGGGGCCCCATTTATTTATTATTGACTTAGTGCCTGTTCTAACAGTATCCTGTTCAGAAGGTCTCTTGCTGTGCCAATGAGCTCAAGGCTATTAAACACTTTCTCTCCTGCCAGGTTCACTGTATCTGGTTTATGTTGCCATCTTTGATCCAATTGGAGCTAAGTTTAGTGCAGAGTGGTAAGAATGAATAAGACTGCATTTCCTGATAGGCAGTCATTCAGTTTGACCAAAATTACCTGTTGAAGATGCCGTCTTTTTTCTCATGCATATATATGGTTTCTTTATCAAAAATCAGGTGTCCATAGGTGTGTGGACTTCAGTTCAATGCTGATGCTCAATGTATCTGTTTTTATACCAAACTCATGCTGTTCTTATTACTATATCTCTGGAGTAGAATTTGAGATCTTAGATGTTAATACCTCCAGCAGTTCTTTTTCTCTTCAGGACTGTTTCTGCTATCCCGGGGGGTTTGTGCTTCCATACACAACTGAGAACTGTCATTTTAAGACTTGTGAAGGATTGTGTTGGGATTTTGATGGGGAGTGCATTGGATCTGTAGGATTGCCCTATGGAGAAGAGTCATTTACATTATATCAGTCCTACTAATCCCTGAGTATGCAGGAACTTTCTATTTTCTGATACCTTCTTCAAATTCAGTCTTCAGTGTTTTAAGGATTTTTATCATTTGAGTCTTTCACTTGTTTGGTTACAGTTGTCACAAGATGTTTTAAATCTTTCGAGGCTTTTATGAAACGTGTCGTTTACATGTATGTTAATTTTTTGTCCTGCTACTGCTGAAAGTGTTCATTATCTGTAGGAGTTTACTAGTAGAATTTTTAAGATCACTTGTGTATATGATCATATCATAAACAACTAAAGATGTGTTTACTTCTTCCTTGCCAGTTGGTATCCCCTGATCACCTCAGTTATCCTCATTGTCCTAGCTAAGAGCTCAAGTACTAGATGGACTAGGTATGGCCAGATGGGTGTCCTCTTCTTATTTATGACTTTACTGTGGATGTTTTAAGTTTCTTTCCATTCACTTTGGTGCTGGCTGTGGGTGAGCTATAAACTGTCTTTGTTGTGTTGACATATGTCCCATGTACCCACAGTCTCTCCAGGACTTTTACAATGAAAAGATGTTTGATTTTATCAAAGGCTTTCTCTACAGCTAATGTGATGATCAAATTTTTTTTCAGTCTGGATATCTGGTAGATGAATTTATTGATTTATGTATACTGAATGATCCCTGCATCTCTGGGATGAAGCCAACTTGATCATGGCAATTGATCTTCTTGATACTGTTGGGATTCTGTTTGCAAGTATTTTATTGATCATTTTTTTCATCTGTGTTCATAAGGGAACTTGTTTTGCAATACTCCTTTTTAGACAGATCTTTATCTAGTTTAGATATCAGGGTAATTGTGGCCATATAAAAAAGTATTTCTTATGTCTTAATTTTGTGGAATAATTTGAGGAATGCTGACATTAATTTTTTTATTTTTTCTCTTTTTTAATATTTTTTAATTGAGAAAAGGAAAAAAATTCCCGCCTCCTCCCAGCCTCCCATTTCCCTCCCCCTCCTCTCCCCCTTCTCCCCCTCCCCCCCCAACTCCTCTCCCCTTCCCTCTCCCGTCCAAAGAGCAACCAGGGTTCCCTGCCCTATGGAAAGTCCAAGGTCCTCCCCCCTCCGTCCATGTATAGGAAGGTGAACATCCAAACTGGCTAGGCTCCCACAAAGCCAGAACATGAAGTAGGGGAATGCTCTCTTGTGCAACCACTTTGGAAATCAGTGTTTCGGTTTCTCAGGAAATTTGGGATCAACCTACCCCTGGACCCAGCAATACCACTCTTGGGAATATACCCAAGAGATGCCCTATCATATGACAAAAGCATTTGTTCAACTATGTTCATAGCAGTATTATTTGTAATAGCCAGAACCTGGAAACAACCTAGATGCCCTTCAATGGAAGAATGGATGAAGAAAGTGTGGAATATATACACATTAGAGTTCTACGCTAAGGTAAAAAACAATGACTTCTCAAATTTTGCATGCAAATGGATGGAAATAGAAAACACTATCCTGAGTGAGGTAACCCAGACCCAAAAAGATGAACATGGGATGTACTCACTCATAATTGGTTTCTAGCCATAAATAAAGGTCACAGAGTCTATAACTGGTGAACCTAAAGAAGCTAAATAAGAAGGTGAACCCAAGGAAAAACATATAATTATCCTCTTGGCTATGGGAAGTAGACAAAATTGCCGGGGAGAAAATTGGGATCTTGTGGGTGGGGTGGGATGGAGATAAGGGAGGATGGGGAGAGAAAAGTGAGAAGGGGAGGACTGGGGGAACTTGGGGAAACAGAATGACTGGGATAAAGGAAGGTTGGATACGGGAGCACCGAACCACAATTCTTAGTTAAGGGAGCCACCTTAGGGTTGGCAAGAGACTTGAACCTAGAGTGGCTCCCAGGAGCCCAAGGCGATGTCCCCAGTTAGTTCCTTGGCCAGCTGAGGATAGGGAACCTGAAATGACCCTACCCTATAGCAATACTGACGAATATCTTGCATATCACCATAGAACCTTCATATGGTGATGGATGGAGATAGAGACAGAGACCCACACTGGAGCACCGGACTGAGCTCCCAAGGTCCCAATGAGGAGCAGAAGGAGGGAGAACATGAGCAAAGAAGTCAGGACCATGAGGGGTGCACCCACCCACTGAGACAGTGGGGCTGATCTATTGGGAGCTCACCAAGGCCAGAAGGACTGTAACTGAAAAAGCATGGGATAAAACCAGACTCTCTGAACATGGCGAACAATGAGGGCGGATGAGAAGCTAAGGACAATGACATTAATTTTTTTAAAAAGTCTTTTAGAATTCTGTACTGAATCCATCTGACCCTTGGGTTGTCACTTAGTAGAGTTTTTAATTATTGCTTCTATTTCACTAGGGATTTTGGGTCTGTTTCAATGCTTATCTGCTTTTGATTTTAGTTTGGTAGGTGATATACAACAACAAATTTATCCATTTCTTTTTGGTTTCCTAATTTGGTGGATTACACATTTTTAAAGTATTCCTTATTACTGTGGGTTTCTTCACTGTCTGTTATTATATCCTCATTAGTCTACAATTATATGACTTGGGATCACCTCTGTGTGTCTTTTTGTTAATTTGGGTAAGGGTTTATGAATCTTAAACTGATTTTTTCAAAAAACAGACTCTGTTTCATTGATTCTTTGAACGATTTTTGTTTGTTTGTATTTTATTGTTATCAACACTGAGTTTGATTATTTCTTCCCATCTACTTGCTAAGTATTATAAAGTATCCACCAGGGAAGAACACTCAGACATGGGTTCAAATGAACAAAAAGTCTTTATTGGCTTTTCAGTGACTAAACTGGGTATTCAGAATCCTGGTACAGCAGTAAGTCTTCCTCATGATAAGAGACTGACCAAAAACAAAACAAAACCCCTCACCTACTGGGTTGACACACCAAACTTAGCAAGAAGTGGTAGCTAGAAGCAAACTACAAAAGTCAAAAACCAAGATAGAGACTTTCCCAGAACTGTGCACTTGATGGATTGTATGCTCTCATTTTGGAAGTAATTGCTGCCTCCATGTTGGCTTCCAAGACCTAAAAGGTACTTACATCATGGTGTCAGTTGAGCTTAGGCTTAATAACCTGATAAGTTCTGGGAAACTCCTACATTCCTCATAGATCCCCAGGATCTTTGTGCATTTGTCAAATCACGGATTCACCTGGGTACAGAGGGTTATTTTTGTCTCCTTAGCACAATGTTTCAACATAATTTATTCTGTTTTCTGTAGCTGAGAAGAAAGTTGAGCAAGCATGGTCCTGTAGTGAGAGTTGGGAGCAAAAGAATTAATTGCCCAGCCATAGCCTTAAGTAGATTAAGAGAGCATAGATTGGTATCAGGTGTTAGATTCTCGATATCTCTGCCCTTTTAATTTTCCTAAATGTTATTTCTGACCATGGCTAAACTTTCTCTAATTATCAGATCAGCATAAAAGCAACAAGTTTCTCCCAGTGCCATACGGAGACCTATTTGTCTCATAAAGAAAGGTTCAATCCTCTTCAATTCTGAAAAACAACCCTGGTTAAGGAATTTCCTGATAGGAAACAATTATTTGAATAATCTAACTGTATGTCTACTTGAACACTGAGTTTCTGAAAGTATTTATGCCACACAAATAGGGCTGAAGTTCCAACAGCAATGGAGGCTGTGATGGCTGCCCCCACCTACAGGGGAATGAAAATGGAGATGGCTCACAGGACAGAGGAAAGTCCAAGTCCAAGACTGACTCGGGCACTGTTTCCTTCTCCAGTATAGATGAACACCTGTGGTATAATATGTGCAAGGTCACAACAGAGTGGGTTCTCCAGTGCAGGCAATACTGATGATATATACTTGATCGAGTCCTAAATTAGTACAAGAATGCCAGGTAGTCTCTGGGCCTAGAAATACACTTGATGCCATTCCTGGAATTGACCTGATATATATGGTTACATAAATCTGCACAGAGGAAATACCTGGGGGTATCCTGCTATCATTAAAAAGGCACCATTGCCCCTACGATTCGTCCAGGGTGGGATTAGTTGGTCCATTTACAGCTGTTAGGTTTGAAAACAGAACTTGTTGATTTGTTCCATTCCCAACATATATGTAGACTTGGGATCCAGGGATAGCTATTTATCCTGACCTGTGTATAGTTGTGGACGGTTAAGTAACTGTTTTATTCTTCCTAGCATCCTCAACACTGAGGGGCTGGCTTATGTTGCCTACTGAATCTTTATGTTTGTAGTTGCCAAAGGAATTCATAGTGAAATTGGAGTTTGGAAGCTTGCCGTCACTGAAGGCTTGTATTCAGTTTGGGTCAGTGGACTGGATGATGATGGTTTCCTCTACTTTTTCTATTGGGCCACCAACCAGGTCCCAATTCACGACACTGAGAGTTTTTTATTAATTATAAATGTTTGACATAACTTAGGCTTGTTTCTGGGTAGGCTCTTTTAACTTAAATTCAGCTGTTTCTCTTTATCTACCTTTTGCCTTGGAACTTTTTAACTTTTTCTTTCCTTACACCTATCTTTCACTGCTTCTGTGTCTGACCGGGTGGAGGTGACTGGCTTCTTGCCCTGGGGTTGTCTCTCATTCTCCATCTTATTCTTCCTCTTAGTCTTCCTTCTTCTCAGCCTAGATTTCTCATCCTATTTATTCTCTGTCTGCCAGCCCTGCCTGTCCTTTCTCTGCCTAGCTAATTGCCCGTCAGCTCTTTCTTAGAACAATCAGGTGCCATAGGCAGGCAACGTGAAACAAATGCAGCATAAACAAAAGTTTAACGCCTTTAGTCAGCTAATGTAATGTTCTGCAGCATAAACAAATATAATACATCTTTGCCTAGTTAAAATAATATTCTACGAGGCCCAGCAGCAGAAGAGCATCTGAAAAGCCACTGCTGCAGCTAAGCTACTCCAGCCAGTGCTCACTGGAGCTACTGACCACGAGAAGCCCCCCCCCCAGGGCTTCCTCTCCAGCATCTTCACAAGAGCTGCCCACTAGTACTACAGAAGACTCCAGAAAGGAACCCATATGTCAGCCTTGATGCTATGAAACACTCAGGTTGTGCTGTAAACAAAGGGAGACTCGTTTCTTGCGAAGACTGTGATGAAAAAGTCAGCGAAGGATTCATTGCTTCAATGTCTAAGACAGTTTTGTTCCAGAATAATATCCGAAGTCAGGCTCAAATGAGTTGAGTCATCACCCACAAGCTCATTCATGTGTTCAATCATTGTTGGGCTCATGTCCAGTGGTTTACCAATGTTAGACATTTGGCTGTGAGGTCCAACTCTCTGACTTCTTGTTACAGAAGAAATTGTTTGTCTATAAAGCTACAGGTTCAAGCCACAAGCCTCAGTGGAGACTGTTCGCTTGTGAACGAAAGCTTCAGGTTGCATTTTAGTTTAAAACAACACCAAGAACATTGAAGAAGAAAAAAAAAAAAAAACAAAAACAGAAATGGATCTGATAGAATGAGCTGTTGGAAACACCATCGAGCAGTAGAGGGCAGAAGTGCACCACGGAGGAGCTTCCAGTCAAGCCTGACCAGGTCATTTTCACAACACTTTCTATGTGCAGCTCAGATTATATTTAAATGTTTACTTGAATCAAATTTGGCATGCAGCGGTGCAAACAGATTAGAAACCAAATGCAGGTCTAGTGTACTCTCTAGCGACTGCATTTCCCTAAAGGATATATTGCTCTTGCTTAAGCTCCATTACTTAGGACGTCGTTCAGCACATTTTTGGCACATGGCAGTCCTATGTTTCTACTTTATATTTAAATCCCAGCGTTTTTTCTTGGATCTTGGGCTGTCCATGAGAGGCAGGAATGGGTGAGGATTTATCAAAGTAAGGAAGCAATAGTCCTAAACAGGGTGAAACTTGGCTCCCTACCCTAAGCAGGAGTCAAATGCAACAGTTCTGTTCCCAGGGGTAAAGCCATACAGAGGGTGTCTGAAAGTAGTGAGAGTCAGGATGATTTAAAATTTCCCCCAAGAGCTGGATGCTGCTTTCATGGACAGAAAAGCATTTGTGTTGACTTTCTTAGTGCAAACCTTGGCATTTTACAGCCATCTGAGAGCCTGGGAACAATGAGGGCTGATTCCTAGAAGTGCATTTGTGAGTGTTTTTGTCTTTGTGCAAGCAGCACAGAGTGCACTCACACAGCTTCCCCAGCACAGCCTATGTCACACCTAGGGCTGTGGATCCCAAGCCACAAACCTGTACAGCATAGTACATGCTTAATTCTGTGCTGTGTTGAAACACAGGGTGTTTGTATATCAAAACATTTCTAAATACAGAAAAGCTACACCCAAAAAATAATAAAATAATAATAATAATTCACAACAGTTTTATTTCTAGGACTATGAAGGGACTAGTGTGCTCCCAGGAGGATTCAGTTTCACAGTGCCATCAAGCAAGATGATATATGCCTGGCTTTTGGCAGCTTCGGGCTGAGGGGTGGAGTCAGGCAGGCAGGGTACTAGATAGATCATGGCGCTTTTTCTTCACCAGTGGACCCACAGTCCCAGGGGTGTCACTGCTCTTCATGAAAAAGCAAACCATCCCCCAATAGCATCTAGGTACAATATTTTACAGAAATCTATTGGGATTGTGGGTGGCTGGGCCTCAGGGGTTAGACTGTCTATGAACTGACTGATTCCAGTCATCTTAATCTCCATAAATAAGTTTCTGGCTTATGGAGGGTTGGGGTCATTTCACTGGAGACAAAAAAAAGAGAAAACATAATTATAGGGCCATGTCAGTCTTATCTTTTGGGAATCAGAGGACCTGCTGATGACCCCTCTGTCCTTATGATGTGTAGCCTACCTATGCTGGGTGTGCTGTGTGCACAGGGGACACCAGTGATGCTGTAGCAGTGTGAGGACCACAGGGTATGGGACTTTCCATACTTGCTCAAGGATCCCTGTCAGGATCTCTTTACCCACCATACAAGATTGCCAGGCTGGAACTTGTGGGCAGGTTCCAGGCAAACATGCAGCCTCGCAAACTGTCTGATGAATAGTCCCTGTGACTGTTGCAGGACATGGATGGACAGAGGGATGGAATGATTAGTCCTTTCTGTCTTAGGAGCTTCTTCATATTGGATGCATCTCTCTCAGGAGAGCAAAAGTCAGGAGATTGGTCCAATATTCACCAGTCTCAAGAACATGCCTAGATCATGTTTCCTTTCTATTTATCCTTCCTATCTTCCCGGTGCTTTGTGTACTATATGTAGTTTCCAATCAACATTTAGGACGTTAGCCAGATTTAGGAAAACGTTGGCAAGGAAGACCAGGCCATTGTTAGATCTCAGGGAGAGGGGAGACTGCAATCTTGGAATGATATCTGGACCTGAGTCATTCAGCAGTGACAGATACCCGTAGATGGGCAGCCGGGTAGAGTCTGGTTATCATCTGTCCTCTGATAAAGGCAGGGAGTAAAAGTCCTTCATTCAGGAAGAAATACCATCCATTTGTCTTCTGCTGAGTATCTTTTCTTTTTGTCCACTTGGTCTCTTTGCATATAGATTAGGCTCTAGAGAGATTAAGGTTCAGGCAGGGTAACCAAGATCTGGAGAGGCCTCTCTGCTTCTAGAGCCACTTTCAGGGCAGCCACATTTGCTGCTTTGTTCCATGGATTTGGGGATTCCCTTTTGAAGTTATTACATTTCACAATGGCTACCACTCTTGGCAGACATAGGATGTCTCACATGGCTAGGATATTTTTGTTGTTGTTCTTATTTATTTATTCTCAGTGTGAGGTAAGAACCCCCTCTCTATATAGATGGTCCCATGGAAATGAGCTATGACAAATGAATAGCAATAGTCTTTGTCTACAGGGAGGGCTTTGTTTTTCTCACAGTGAAGAGCTAGGTTAAGGGCAGAAGCACAGCCCTTTATGCAGAAGCCCCTCGGGTGAGGGACTAGACCCACACCTTTGCATCCAAGGTGTAGTCTGTGGTCCCAGCATAACTGTTCTGATATTGAACAAAACTTCTCCCATTCCTCAGGTCTGGTGTTGGACTGCACTGACCATGTTCAGAAGTGCAGACACCATGGAGCCCAGGTGGGAAGTCAGAGACTCCTCATCCTGTTGCAAACAGGGTACTCTCACCCCAGATGATAGGGCCAGGATGATGCTTTATAAACTTGAGGTTTTTATTGAGCCTTGCAGACTTGGCCAGGGTCCCACACTCTTGGGAATGTAAGTCTAGAATCATTCACAAACTGAGTGAGGAGAGACTTTTTTTTTTCTTGCTAAGAAATTGAGCTTTATTTATTTGTTTTATTTATTTATTTATCTTTAATTCTTTTTTGTTTGTTTGTTTTTATTAATTAATTAATTTATTTATTAAAGATTTCTGTATCTTCCCCACCGCCGCATCCCAATTCCCTCCCCCTCCCCCAATCAAGTCACCCTCCCTCGTCTGCCCAAAGAGCAATCAGGGTTCCCTGCCCTGTGGGAAGTTCAAGGACCACCCACCTCCATCCAGGTCTAGTAAGGTGAGCATCCAAACTGCCTAGGCTCCCACAAAGCCAATACGTGCAGTAGGATCAAAAACCCATTGCCATTGTTCTTGAGTTCTCAGTAGTCCTCCTTATCCGCTATGTTCAGCTAGACCGGAAGATCTTCACCAACCCCGCAACTGACAAAGGTCTGATCTCCAAAATATATAAAGAACTCAATAAACTAGACCGTAAAAGGCTAATCAACCCAATTATAAAATGGGGCACTGAGCTGAACAGAGATCTCTCAACAGAAGAAGTTCAAATGGCCAAAAGACACCTAAGGTCATGCTCAACTTCCTTAGCGATCAGGGAAATGTAAATCAAGACAACTTTAAGATACCATCTTACACCTGTCAGAAGGAGAGACTTTAAAGACAAAAGCTGTAAATTTGGCACATTCCACTAGCCTCAAACACTTAGCAAGTCCCAAACCTATGTATCTCATTGCACTTCCACAGATTTGGAACAGCCATTCTGAAGTCATGGAGCTTTGGTTATGGTTTTAGAATTTCACTGTCAATTGCATGTTTATGAACTCACCACTAAACAAGAAAAACCTATGGCAGAGCTGACTCCAGAAAAAACATTTTCTCCATAACATTTTTCATGACTCACAGGCCCTTTTCCAACATGTTGTTCTTCTTGTGAAAGCAAAATAAGAACCAACATGTTGTTCTTCCTTGTCACTATTTGTCATTGTATTTGTCAGGGTTCTCTAGAGCAACAGAACTTATAGAATGAATCTTCTCTGTCTATAGAAAGGGTATTTACTAGAATGACTTACAGGCTGTGATCCAGCTAGTCCAACAATAGCTGCCTATGAACAGAAAGTCCAAGAATCCAGAAGTTGCTCAATCTATGAGACTGGATGTCTCAGATGGTCTTCTGGAGATGCTGGAATCCCGAAGAAGTAGGAGCTAATGCAGTGGTTCTCAACCTTCCTAATGCTGGGAGCTTTAATACAGCTTTAATACACTCATGATGTGGTGACCCCAATCCTAAAATTATTTTCATTGCTACATCATGACTGTATTTGCTACTGTTATGAATCATAATGTAATTATCTGATAAGCAGGATATCTGTTATTACGTGACCCCCAAATGAGTAGAGACCCACGGGTTGAGAAACACTGCTCTAATGCCAATGTAGGAATGAGAATAGCAAGCAGGCAAAGAGCAAGTCCTGTTGGGCCTGTCACTCACCTGGCAGTAGCCCACCCTTCAGCAAGGCTGATCACCTAGCAAACCTTGCTAGAGAGAAATGCTAGAGGCAGGAGACAGTCTTTCTCTACTGAGATAATGTGCTTTTCCTTCCCTGGAACTCCACTCTGTGGTCACCTGTCGAGCTGCACCAAGCAGTCTGTGAAGCTCGCTGGCTTTTCCGAGTTCTAAATCAGAAGATTTGAGCTTCTCCAAGATCTCATTCTCTATCTCTTTAGAATACTGGCGAAAGCCAGACTTTTTCACTTTTTCTCTGGATCCACCTTGCTGCTTGCTGCCATGTGACTCCTCTTTAATCCTCATGGTTGAATGGATGTGGTTGACTTAACAGACTGTTTTTCCCTACTTCTCCATGTTTCTCTCCCCCAAAACACACCCACAGAGGCTGCCCAGATTTGTCTCCCTTGTCACTTTCTCCAAAATTCAATTAATATTGTGCTTCACGGCTTTTGTTTTATTCTGCTTTGTTTTGATTTTTCAAATTTCTTTATTAATAAAACAAACCAATAAGTGACCTCCAATTAACAAGTTGACAAGTGTTGTGAACCATGAGGCTCCCCAGTGTTTCTATCTGGTAACATCATAGTCAGTGTCTTTTAGAGTTGGCTCCACAGAGAATTCTCAGCCCTCCTTCCTTTTAGCTGCACATTAAACAAAGGCATCCTCTGTATTTAGTGCATTAGAATTCTCACAGCGTCTCTCATCTTTAATCAGGTAACTCTTACTTTCAATGTCCCCAATAAAGACCCATTTGGCTGTTTCACTCCTGAAAGTTGTTTGTTTCTTTACCCACATATGGAGATTTTCTCACTTGTTTTTCTTACTATTTTTTTAAAAATTAAATTCAAAGTGTTTATAAAGGAAAATCTAAGGTATATACACACCAGACAAAATAGTATGATCAATTTCATCTGCGCTAGCTTCTCTCACAGAACTCTGAGTTGTGGAAAATGGAAAAAAAGAAAATGGCTTCAGTTACAAAATATTTGGCTTATCTGAAAACATCTATGTTCCTCACGAACATGCCTCTTTGCATTGTATGAGCACTGTTTCCCAGGATACCCAATATTCTTTACTCAAACAAGCAAGTGCACAAAGAAAAATCAAAGTAAGGACAGTGGGAATAAAGTAATAAAATAAAATAGTGGAACAGACTGTTTTCAAAATCTAGAAAACAGTTTCCTTTCTGTAGACTGAAACAGGAATTCCATGAGATCCTTCTTTTCCATAATTTAACACAAACAAGAATTCCAGAGAACTTGCTGGAGTGGGGTTCAACCTCCACTGCACCTCCTCTCCCCACCTTCCCTTTGAACCACACTGGATCTGAAAACCCCAGGCCCCAACCCACAGGGAACTTCTTTAGCTGTGCACATTGAGAGCTGTGCTGTTAGAGTTTCCTTTGTTCTGGGACATAAGGAGCATGGTCTACAGCAACTTCCTGTAACTCACCAGAGTACAAATTACCAGACAGTGTAGACGAGAAAGCTAAACACACACACACAAGCACACACATGTACCCACTAATGGACACACATGAAAACACACACACACACTAAAAACAAACCAAAAATCAATGAAAACCCCAAGACAAATAAACCAACTCTCGGGTCCAGAAGAAACTCAGGACAAATGATAGATTTTCATGCTACTACCATCCCACAGTGCATGCTGGCCTCCAGGCTCACTCAGGACCTGTAACTCCTCTCAGCTCCTCTCTCCTTGGCCCTACTCTAAACTCCAGCTCATGGGTTTCCCTTTCCCAGCCTCTCATTCCTACATAACCCTGCCATTTTGGCCATGCTCTCTCTTTGTCCTCCTCTCTTGGTCCTCCTCTCTCACTCTCCTCTGCTCTTTCTTCTCTCAAGGCCAAGTTGAATCTGCTGGCCAGGTTTAGTCTACTCCTTCCTCTCCCCACTGTGGACTCTTCCAGATGCCTCTGGTGCTCTTCCTCATATCTACAGTAAAACCTTCCCCTCAAACCTACCTGGAAATGGTCCTGTCCTCACTTTATTCGCTGACTATGACTCGGGCTTCTTAATTAATTCACTGCCAATTTCTCTTGCCTGGTTATACTTAAGCACGACATAGTCCAAAAGAGTTACTCATATAGAGAGGTCCCCAAGCATCTCCTCTACTGCAAGGAGAGACCCACTGTGACAAACTAACTTTCAAGAGCTTCAGCTCCTCCGTGATTCCTCTGTGAAGATCCTCTTGCTCTTTCAGGTTGATTCAGATTGCATTGAATATTTACCTATTCATCGCTCCTGCAGGAGCTCTGGTGTGATGACTCTGACTTCAGCAGGCACACAGAAGACTTGGCAGTCTCTGCAGCACCGACCTCTCAGTGACCAGAAGATAGAAATTGAAACTAAAGAGTAAGAATTTCTGCTCTCGATCCTCGGCTATTCCCAATAAGCCCACTTATAACTGGATCCCATTTGTCAGGTGGCTTAACTTCACCCATTAAAGAAGAAAAGCCACTCAGGAAGCACATGAAGCACTTTGTCTCTCAGAGAAATGGAATCACAGATAGGAGGGAGAATTGAGACATGGGATGAATTGTAGGAAGAACCACCCTGCCTCCATTTTAGGCTTAAAAGCCATCTTATAGCAAGGACAAAATAGGTTAATTCCTGTTTATGATTAAACCTCTGTTTTCATGGATTGGGCTATGACCACCTCTAAGCCTAGCTACAAATGCTTCTATACTGTCTGTTCCAGGAATGGCAATCATGTCTTTTTTTTCCGAACGTTGTTTATAACCATCTTGTAAACCTATCTTTGTTTTACAAGGTTACATGACCACCTATTTACTACCTTTTGCCTCCCTGTTGCTAATGACTACCTTGATATGCCCTCCTTTTCAGCCATGTCTTTCTATCAGGAGCCTGGGTTGGACTATTGTGTAATTTATGTTCTGCTCCTGTAACCCCACCTCTTTCACCTGTCAAGTCCACCATTTGGAAATGCCCTACCCTGAACTTTATAAAAATCTTGTCTCCCTTACCTCCCATGGTGACCTTCCCACCTCAGGAGGAAGCAGTTCATGAACACAAATAACAAAGCCTGCTTTAATTGATTAATTTGGTCATGAAAATTTGGGTAAGTGATATTTCTTCCCCAGTCTTTGGATTAACATATACTGTAAATAAGATAATTAAAACTGATAAACACAAAGTAATTTTAACAGGAGAAAGTATTTATGTATTTGAGAAATAGTGAAATAAAATCTGAAATAGAATGGATTGAAACAAAGGGGCACTAAATGAACTATGAATAGAACAGAGAAATGTTATTTTACTGAATGATGTGATTGTAATTCAAGTTTTGGATGTGAGAACAAACCCATACCAAACACTTATTTAATTTAGAATCACCCATAGTCTTCCAAGTACCCATAAGTACAGTCCTCTATAATAGTTTCGAATCTCTGATGTCATCACAGATTATGAGTTGATTTTGATAACTTCATGATTTTAAAGAATTGAAGCTGTCATTGTAGATAACATGTTACAGCTCTCTCAAGATTATGTCAACACACAATCTAAACAATCTGTTAAACTCCTTGCCACTGGAAAGTATAGTTGTTGGGTTTGCTACAAATCCACTTCCTATGTATGTAGTTCCTGCCACTGCAGATCCCTCTGTCACTCAGGTAGGCGTGTTCTTCTTCTCCTCTGATGGGAACCCTAAAACAAAAAACAAACAAAATTCCTGCAGAGTCGGCCACTGCATTCCCCCAACAATGATATCTCACTCATGTTCACTGCTTGTTTATAGCACAGATCACAGAAAGGCAGAGGCCATGAGGAATTACCAGCACTAGTGTTACACCCAGTGACTTTTTCATTCTCAGGGTTCCATTTGGTGACCCCACCTTTGTCACTTATCCATGTTGGACCCTGTACTATGTGTACAAAGCATTTGACTGGTGCTCTCTGCCATGTTCACATGGGCTTCATTCTGCCATGGGTAGCATCCAAAGTTAGTTTGCAATTCAATCTTGAAGAATCTCTCACAAGTATGAAAGTGGGAAAAAAGACACTTAGAAAATTCTAAAGGTCTTGAACGATAGACGTTCACTGTTCCAGTGAAATGGGTCTGTTCAAAATGGCTATGCTTACATCCAAGTGCTGTCCTGGGTGCTCTTTGATGATGAGACTCTAGAGAAGGTTCCCAGTGCCCCTGGAGTCTATGCTTCAGTGACTAGTGCAGCTGTCCACAGAGCTGTCTGACAAGTCCTGTTCAGCAGTTGTTCAGTGGCTTCCAGGGGTTTCAAGGCCCTTAGTGGCCATCAGCAGTTCTGTCTGCATCCTACAAGGGCAGTTAGCAGCAAGGAGAAATTTCCATGTGCTGATAGCAGACAGCATCTACCCCAGATGACATCATCAGGCTAAAGATTTGGAGTGAAACAACTCTAGGTGACCCTAACAGATATAAATTTGCTGGGATGTGTAGTTACTGGGAACTGGCTGTTGTATGTAACACACAACCAGCACCAAGGCACACCTCCAGTCCAAGGGTTTCTCCCTTCCCAGTTCAGTTCTCTTCACATGACTCAGCCTTTCACCTTTCACAACCACAACTCACACAATCACAACACTTGAACACAGTAGGAGGAAAAGCATTCTGAACACACACAAGTTGTTATATTCAGTGTTGTCTGTCCATATCCAAGGCTGCTCTGATGACTCTCTGTGCAGGCCGATCCAGGTGGCAGAATCACCCTTGTATCTATTCAGGAAATTCTGTCAAAAACACATAAAGCAAATACATGTGTCTCTCAGTTGCAGATGAGCCTTGAGTCTCTGTCCTACAGTATCCTCACAAGATGGCAGCAGGTTTGAAGTTAGGGTCACCAACTTTGCAGCCCAAATAACCCTCAGTTCTCAGTGGATGCATTTTCCTACCATAACCCATAGTACACTTACAACCACCCCTCCTTCTGTGGTTGAGAAAGTTTCTTGTTAAGTCTGTAGGTACAGTTATTAACAGTTGTCACCTTAAGTTTGTAACACCTGCCAGCTGGGACAAACACTTGCATGACCACAATTCTCAAATATATGTTTGGCCTTACAAGTTGTCTATAGCACTACAGACAAGAATGTCTTGGGATGTCTCAGGGCTACAGCCAGATGTGTTATCATTACAAGTGGCACATGCTAACATATGCCCTATGTACCCCAATGCCTAGGGTGGGACCCATACTCATGTTTCAGCTTTAAGCTCTCTTTCTCAAGGCAATACATATTCCACAGCAGCAAACAACAAACCAACTCCCGATCCTTTCTTACCAGTTCCTCCAGACTGTCAAAGTGAGTAAGATGGGCCCCCAGCTCCATGCAGGAGGTCTGGCTGGATGTCCAGTTACTTATGTGTTCAGAAAAATAAAAACATTTACTTCCAAATCCAATCCAGTCTCTTGGGCAGGTAGCATAGCCAGCTTCAGGGATCTCAATTGATATTTTTTCCTTTCTCACTAAAATATACACAGTGCAAATACATATCATAAATAAACATTGCTGTGTGTTTGACTGTACCTTTCATTACTGATCACTAAGAGACTCCTTCTAGCATGGTGGTCCCCAGTCAAGAACCTTCATGTGGAACTCTAAGGAAATTCTTCACTTCATGTATTTTGAGTTTGGGGACAGAGCCTCTCTATGTCCCTCTGCCTGGCTTGCATCTCACTCTGTGGACTGTACTTGTCTGGATTTTGTAATAATCTTCCTGACTGTGCCTCCTAAGAGCAGGGACTAAAGACATCATACCCTCAACAAAATCATAGTCACTACCCAATTAGGACTCTTCCTGATTGCTGGAATGCAACAGGTTCCTTTCCAATAATCCTGCTTCACGTCCTGCTTTTTTTTTTTGGTTTATTAGATTTAAAAAATGCCAATCCAAGTTCCCACTCTCTCCTTTCCTCCCATTCTTTTCACACACCGTTCCACACCCTCTAATCCTCAGAGATGGTAAGACACATTGCTTTGTGGCAGGCCCTCCCTACTATATCTAGGCTGAGCAAGATATTCATCTAAAGAGAATCATTTCCAGAAAAGCCAGTACATGCAGTAGGGATAAATCTTGGTGTCACTGCCAGTGGCCGCTCAGTCTGCCCCAGCCATACAACTGTCAACCACATTCAGAGGAACTTGTTTGGTCCTATGCTTGTTCCTTGCCAGTCTGGCTGGAGTTGGTGAGCTCCCATTAGCTCAGGTAGACGTTTCAGTGGGTGAACCCATCAAGGTCTTGGAGCACGGGGGTGAGGGAAGAAATATGTGAAAGATGAAAAGGAGAGGAGAAGGGGAGGGTTGAGGAGAACTTGGGGAATGGGATAGTTGAGATGGAGGAAGGACAGATGAGAGCAAGGAAAGATATCTTGATTGAGAGAGTCATTATAAGGTTAGCAGAAACCTGTGTCTAAGGTAATTCCCAGGAATCCAGAAGGCTGACTCCAGCTAAGACCCTAAGCAATAGAGGAGAGGAGCTCAATCTTGATTTGCCCTATAGTCAGAATGATGAATATTTTAAATATCACCATGAACTTTCATCTAGCCACTGACAAAAACAGAAACAGAAACCCACATTGGACAGTCGACTAAGCTGCCAAAGTCCAGTTGAAGAGTGGGAGGAATGAGAACACATCCTGCTTTTGAAATGACCAAATAAAGACTCCTCACTTCTCCGGATTTACCTATGGAGAAATAATAGCAGGCAAAACAAGGCATGGTCAAATAATTTTTTGATACCAAAACTTTGATTAAGACCTTCCTGTTATCATGGGCACATACATTAAATTCACATGAATATATGCTGGCTCTCGTTAAAGGCTGTCAGAATGGCTATTATCAAGAAATCTCACAACAGATGTCAGAACTCTTCAGATATAGGGACACTTATTTATTGCTGGTGGGAGAATAAACTGAAACATCCAGTATGGAGGCTCCTTTAAAAAGTTACAAACAGACTTTTTGTACTCAGCTATGCCACTCCCGGGCATATGTGAGAGAACAGGACATCATAACACAAGGACCTGCACATCCGTGTCTACTGCTGCCCTGTGTACAATAGGAGCAAAATGGATCTGACCTAGATGCCCATCAAGTGATGAACAGATAATGAAAATGTGGTACATGTGTAACACAGAAAGTTATTCAGACATAAAGAAAACTTGAAACTTGTAGAAAAGTGGGTGATCTACAAAGTATAATATTAAATAAGATCACACAAACTCAGCAAGATAGAGACCCCATGCACTCCCTCATATGCTTGTCTCAGTCTGGTATGCACAGTGTGAACACCTGTGAGTGTGAGTATGGTGTAACACGTAGAAGGGAGAAAAGGAAGGGAGACTTAAGGTGACAAGGAAGGACAGAATGCAGGCAAAAATTCAAAGTCATAAAAATGTTATAAAGAGGATTGCTTTTATAGTTTCAACCTTGCTGGTGTTTTTTTTTTTTCTTATTTGTGGCTATAAGAATGTAAAAATGCAATTACAATGAAAACATAAAACCATAACCAAAGCTCTATGGCTTCAGAGCAGCTCTCCTAACTGGGTGGAAATTGAGTGAGATGCACAGGGTTTGGGACTTGGCCAGTGTTTGAGTGATTATGTTAATGGAGCAGTGTGATGTGTTCATTTGTGAGTCTATAACAACAGAGTGATTGTGTGTGTGTGTGTGTGTGTATGTGTGTGTAAGAAGTTCTAAATGCAGGACTGCTTAGAAAAATAATATTTTTCTTTCATAACTTGGCCATTTTTTCCATTAACAGGTAAGAATGACTACATGGCTCCTTGGAAGGGATACTGAGAATAGAAATAAATGATTTGATAAGAAATATTAAATATTAGAAATGATGCTCACACTTATTTTTAGTGGAGGCCAATTTGTTGTAGCTTTTCCCAGTTCTTATACACACTACCATGAGGCTTTACTGGAAGGAACCAATGCAACAGGCCCTGAGGTGACTGTTACTTAGAGCCACAGGACAGTTTAGATTATACATACTAAGTCTTGTGGGAAAATGTTAGTCCATATTTAGACGTGTATATTGGTCATTGATGTGGTTAACGTTGATTTTATAAAAAAAATATCACGAATTATTACTCCAGCTATGGCAGGGAAGCTGTACAAGTCTTTATCACAGTATTGAGAATATTCTAAAACTAAAAGCTCAGGAAGAGAATATTTCTGGAACATTCTATTTAATATTTTCAGACCATAGGTGAAGATAGTAACTGAAATCATGAATCATAGGGTGGTGGTGTGTCCTGTACCTTCCCCACCCATATTACACTTTATTACCCTTACTGCCTTTAACTGTAACAGCTTTCCTGAAGGTCCTACTTTGCTTTTTTCTCCTTGTCCTCTGCCTTGAATTGTTCCTCCAGGTGGACATGTCTCCTCCATCTCTCTAGATTGATGCTTCTTCCCAGGGATGCTGAGCCTGGTCTCCCGTGCACACCACAGCCTGTGCTGTTCCTTCACTGCATCTTCCTGCTAGACTCTAAGTTCCCAGAAAACAGAAATTTCCAGTGTGTTTTCTCTCTGCCCTTCACACAATGCCTGGCTCACAGGGCACAGTAAGTGTAACTGACAGTGTGGATGTGGACAGAATGCTGCAGGATCTGGAGAATGTCACTCACCTGACAATGACAGAGCCACAGAAAGTGCAATCACAGCTACAGTGAGGATGATGATCACTGCATAGCAGCAGTAAAGTCCAGCAGGAGACATGGGAGAGACGATTCTGAGACATTGTCCTTGGAGCTTTTTCTCTGTAAAACATAAATATAAGAATGCCAACTTCAAGAATTACTTAAGAAAAATAAAAGAAACTTACAACAAAAACCCACTTTACAATCACCTAAAAGTTCCTGAAAGAGTGCTTCTTCCTTCAAAGAAGACGCTGGTCCATAAAGGATGGCCATGGTGGAAAGAAGACCAGAGATGCCAAAAACACGACTTGACCCAGGGTCTTCTATTTACTGAACTAAGAGTGATCTACTGCCTAACCTTAAGGATCCCATGAATCTCAGATTTCACTCTCATGGAAGGATGGATCATACATCCCATGCCATGTGGGTTGATGAGCCAATGTCCACACTATGAGGGTGGATGAGACAAAATTCCCACTGGAAGAAACTGGCTGCAACCTTTCTAGGGGCAGAAAAGACATCCATAGTCCAGAAGCCGAGACTTACTTTCCAGTGCCTTGTGTGTGGTAACAGCTGTGGTACACTTGAAGGAATCTTCTCCCGGATACAGGAATCGACCAAAGTGCTCATGGTCCACAATTTCAGGGGCACGCTGTTCTGCACACAATCCCCACTGCCACTTGGAAGTGGCCTGCTGCCCATCCACAAGTGTTCCTGCACAGAACACAAGGGTCTCAGGTAAGCCTTTCCCTGTAGAGGAAGTCCCACCCCAGGAAGTGCACTGAGGCTTGTGCCCAAGTCCCCTTGCCCTTGGGCAATCACTTGTCATCTCCTGAAGCTTGTCACCGCCCCTGTTGATGGAGGAGGACAAGTCCTCAGAAATGACAGTCCCAGCTCCTGGCTCCGCAATCCCCCAATTACCGGGCTGTCGGAACCAACTGGCCCAAGGCTTAGTTAGGAACTTCCTCCAGGTCTCCAGGACTTCAGGCTGTAGCTTGCACCCCCAGCCACAACAGAACTCATACTTCACGGTTGCTACCTCAGCGGGAACTAACTCAGGCAGCTGCTCTCCACAGGCTGACAGACTGCAGGTGCAGTCATCTGGTGCCTTCATCTGGCCTGATACCTATTCCTGGGGCCACTACCCAGTGCGTCCTGCTGCCTTCTCAGGTGTGGATGGACTGGCAGAGAGCAAGGGAGGAGCAGAGGTAAGAAACTCTTCTGGAAAAAAGGCCAGGACACTACTCTCAGATTGCAGAGATAAGCTCCACCCTTGTAAATAGAACAGCCAGTTGTAAAATCAAATGACCTTAGATAATGGAGGCTTCATAAGCATCTGTGAACGATTAATCCTTGATCTACTAAGAAAGCTGCTAAGAGTCTGTTCTCATTCTCCTAGACTTAGAACTTTATACTTCTTTATTTCTACATTCTTATTTCTGGAATCTACATTTTTATTTTCTTATTCTTAGACTCTTCACAAACTGACATACATAAAGACAGAGCACACATATGAGGTAAAAAGGAAGAAAGAAGGGAATTTTTGTCTTAGATATAACAGGAGTAAGAGTAAAATAAAAATAGGAGAAAAAAGACTAAGGAGAGACGTAAGGGGACTATCAGGGAAGAGGTAAAAGGAAGAACATCTGAAAGAATTAGAAGGGAGACAGCTGGGAAGTTGGGGGGGGGGGGGGACAGAGAAAACCAAACAGAACAGGCCAGTGCTTCATTCCCAGCACCTGGGACGCAGAAGCAGGTGGATTTCTGTGAGTTCAAGGCCACTCTGATCTATAGATCGAGTTCCAGGACAGCCATGGCTGTTACACAAGGGAAACCCTGTCTCGAAAACCACAAATAAATAAGTATATAGATGAATAAGCAAATAAGTAAATGAATAAATAAAAATAGGGAAAAAAAGAGTAGGAAGAGGAAGAAAAACCAACAAAGAAGAAAATAAAATAAACTAAGCTTTGGCTCTCAGATACAGTTCCCATGTGTGTCTGGACATCTGTTCAATAGTTTGTCTACCCACATCTCCTCTCCAGTTTCTCTGACTTCCTGGAAGCCCGCTGGGGGCTGGGCCCCATGGCAGCAGGGTTCCCTTGATTACAGCACATCCTGCTGTGTAAGGGGTTTATTTTAGGTTGCTCCCATCTATAAAACAATCTGGGGCTTTTTCAGGGGTGATCCAATTTATGAGCAAAAGGGGCAAAAGGGTTAGAAGACAGGGTAAGTGTCTCAAAACAGAGGGAAGGAGATCAGAAGATGTGGAGGGGTTAGTGTAGAAGTGTCGTGGGGTGGATAGTGGGCGTGGCCCAAACAGAGGCTGTTATTTAATATTAGTAAGTACAGAGAGGCAGACTCTAGATGAAGGGAAGATTAGGAAATCTCAGTGGTTGATGAGGCCCTTGAGTGAGTGTGTACTCAGCAAGTGTAGGGGGTTGTGAAGTGAGGTTTTATTACCAGGGACAAGCCTCAGCAGAGAAGTGGGTCTTGAATCTGGGATGTCTGGAAGGCAGAATGAATACATGAACTTATGATTCTGATGTTAGCCGACAACAGGACAAGTTCATAGCTGCAGGGCAAGTTCTTCTGCTTCTTCCTCTACTTCTGCTGTTGTTGCTGCTTCCTTGACCCTCAAACCTCAGTCTTTTATTGCAAATTTTACACAAGGAAAATGATTCTTTTTTTCTTCCACAGGTTAATCATTACCTGAGCAAATCAGTTCACAAAAAGTAAAAGATTCTTTGAAGTCACAACATCATCATTCATTATGACATTTTCCCAGTTCCCAAGTCCCATGCTACTATATTGTTAACTCTTAGCTGAGTTAATCATAAAACAACTTCTGAGGCTTTCACCTCAGAGGCTATTTGCAGTTTACAGAAGCACAGTTCAGTGGGTTTTACTCCATTGTCGTACCTTTCCCATTGTTGTTCCTCACAATTCCAGTTTTGATTTATAAGACCATAAACAGTCAACCCTAAAAGCCCTACATTCCTCAGAAACTTTATTCATCATAGCCAAGTTCTTTTCTATTTCAGTATAATTGTTTTGCCAAGTTTTATAATCAGATAAAAAAATCTGCACTTTTTCTAAATTTCCCCAATTATTTTATCAGTCAGGTTTTCCCCGTAACCTGTTTCACAGCTTCAATGTCTGCCCACTCTATCAGATCAGGAAGATTCCTATTATCATACAGCACATGCATATTTTCAGAAGCCACTGGTGTGGAAAGAGAAAACAAAAGTGAAGAACAAGTACACTAATAGAATTGCTATAACCAGAATTGTCTGTTACATTGCCAAATTCATATGCAGACGCCATAGAAGCAGTCCTAGGACATGTAGGTGTTTTATTCTAGGCTATCAAGTAACAGGGTCACTTGACTGCCACTGGGTTGCCTGGGAGAATTGCTTTCTGCATCAAGAACTGCACCTGGAGGGGGCTATGCTTTGCCTTCTCCTGCATTTTCATTGTCTCGGGGATAAGCAGTTCGCTGTGGCAAGGGTCTAGGGGCAAATGTCCACCCTACAGTGACTATGTCTAACTGTTTAGAGAAATAAACTGGGGGTAATTATGTATGCCCTCCCAACTTTTGGAAAAGTATTTTGAGAACTTGTCCTTGGTTAGCATGTGAAAGGCTAGTGTAGAAGCCAGAGGACAGAACTAAGTGTGTTTATGGGGGAAAGGAGGGATGGGGGGGAGGGTGACTGCTCTAGGGGCCCCTTAGAGCCATGATAGAGAGGCTGAGCAGCAAGAGAAATGTTGAGGATCTTTATGCAGAGGAATTAAACAGGCCTAGTAATGCAAGCAGCTCACATTTGGTTTGTGGGTGGGGAAGGCAAGGAGTTCCTTTAACCTGACTGTGAGAATAGTTCTCCCTCTCCTGAGATTGACAGGTCCAGATAGGTGACTGATGGCTGGCAGATCTGGTCCTTGTCTCTGGAAATCTTATAATCACCAGAGTCCAGTTAAGAGAGTCATGGAGTGTTTGGAGATCTGTCTGTGGAGAAGGCTACATAAGCGGAGATGGTCTGCGTAGTGGAGAAGGAGATGAGGGGACAAGTCCAGGTTGCTGAGTTCCTTCTGTAAGACCTGGCCAAAGTAGCGGGGCTGTCTCAGAATCTCAAGAAAAAAACATGCAGGTGAGTTGCTGGGCATAGTGGCTATGTCCTCCCATGTGAAGGCCAAAGGGGCTTGCCAAGAAGATGGGTGCAGAGGGATAGTAAAGAAGGCATCTTTAAGATTAAAGACAGAAAAGAGGGGATGGAGAGATGGCATGTGTATAATTAGCAACCACAAGGAAGCTGTCAACAACTGCCTGGATGCTTTTCTTTTCTTGTTTTGCTTTTTTGTTTTGTTGTTTGTTAGTTAGTTTGATTTTTGAGACAGGGTTTCTCTGTAGCTTTGGTTCCTGTCCTGGAACTAGCTCTTCTAGACTAGGCTGACCTCAAACTCTCAGAGATCTGCCTGTTTTTTCCTCTAGAGTGCTGGGATTAGAGGTGTGTGCCACCACTGCCTGGCAACCTGGGTGTTTTTTAGGAAGCCCTGGTCCAGGTGATAAGCACACTTGGGCTTACTAACACCTAGTTGGGGGCATTATGGAGAGAGCTAGTGAGAGTGTAAAAGGACTGCTTGCAGAGATCAGGGAAGCAGTCAAGCTCAGCCATGGAAATCTGCAAGTATGGGGTGGGAAGTCTTCAGGAGATGAAGAGTACTGAGTGAGTCAAAGGAAACAGGTTTAGGATTTATGTTAACATGAAAGGAAAGATATAAGAAAAACCCTGTCTTTAAAAAAAAAAAGGAAGAAATAAAGATGGGGCCCCTTGCATGTGTCATCCAGGGAAGGGAACCCCATGAAGAGATAAGAATGAAAACCATGCAGATTGACTTCAACAATCTGGATCAGACTTCAGGAAGTCTAATAAGCGGCTTATTCCCAATGCATTTAAGCCCAGTATAGTTTGGAAAAGAGCTTCCTTGTGTGATACAATCCCCGTCACACAAGGAATCATAATCACATTAAAACTCAACTCAGGGAGCATGTCATTTTTTCCAAGAAGATGTGTTCTTGAGATAGGCTACCTGTAGTAGCCTAAGGGCCTTAGTGTCTGGCCTGTTCTCATTCAAAAGGATAGTGTAGAGATCATTTGGGTTGTTAGTCAGCTGTGGTCCTGATTGTGGGAGCTTGGTGGAGCCTCTGACTATTAGACAACTAGCCATCTCAGGACTTGGTCTAAGATCTTGATATGACCTGACCCAACAGATAACGTCAATCATTAATGTCAGAACAGGATTTTCATTTTTCACATTGGAAAGACAATTCTGTATGCTTAACATTCCTGGTTTCTATGGAGCATAGTAACCTTGTTACATAGTAACAGAGAGAGGAATAAAGAAACAGGGACAATGATAAGGATGTGAAAAGCAAATAAAACGGAACTGCTTGCTCCTTTAGACAAGGTGAGAAGACACACTTGAAGACACAGAAGCTGAGAGAACTAACCATCTCCTTAACACAGAAAGCATGAACACACCCAAGATCCCGTCCCCTAATGCAGTCCCTTGCAGATAACACTGCTAAGCCTGCTTACAAGTATGCCCACCCCCATGCAGCTGCTGGCAGACTCCCACTGCTCAGCCTGACTGCTTCCCCAATCTCTAAATCAACAGAATTTTCCTATTCTTATTTATTCTTTTCTTTGTCCTGGAAACTGCCCTCCACCTGACCTGCATCTGTAAAAAACCGCATTCCGTTTGAACCGAGGGGGGAAGGGGTGAGGAGCTTCACTTGAGGAAACCTGAAGTGGTCCTATAGCTCCCATGCCACTTCAAGACCAGTATGGAAGCTTCCAGAACGGACCCTGCCAATTTAAAATCATACACACACAGAAAGACAGACAGAAAGACAGAGACACCAAGACACGGACAGAGGTCACCCTTGATAAAAAAAAAATGCCAAATGCTCAACTTTATTGTGCTCAGGGGCTGCTTATATAGGGATAACTAATAGCCATGCCCAGCCCTCAGGATCTTTCAATTTCAGGCCTCCTGCTCAGAGCAGTTGCAGGCAAGGTCTCCTACAGGCACAGGTGTTTTGCTCGGTTCACTCCAGCAGGCAAAGAAAATGAAGGAGCCCAGGATCTATAGCTCCCAACATGTATTTTCTTTTTCCTTTTCTCTCTCTCTGAAATGTCAATGAGATAGTCTGAAGTTTCTGTCTGAAGCATTTTTCAATTCTTTTATCTTTTTTATCTATAAAACTAGGAACTCTCAAAGGTACCTTAGGGTTCTGGGTAATATACTGGGTGGTCATAGGTAAGCTCTTGGTCTCTTTCTTCAGACTTTTCTTTAACTGCCATTTCTAGCTCTCATGTTTTTGGATATTTAACTGATAAACATCACACTCTATGGGCAAGACATTTGACAGTCATGACTCAATAACATGCAAGGGCTCCTAGGGTTAAATAAAGAGCAACACAAGGTTCCTCTGGACTACAGCAGGAAAATGCCCTTCAAAGAAACTCACTGCCATGGGCCACATTGATTGCCTGTTGGAAAATTTCTTTTCTGTGGTTAATTTCTAGGATGTCTTTTTCTCGATTTAATATTTTGCCACCCTGGTAGAAAGAAAGCAATCTCTTTTCTCTCTCCCCTGTGAGGAAAGTACAGAACAAAATGACTACGTGGCTTGCTTTCTTCTATTCTTGTTCCACCGTCATCTGTGAGGCTGAAGGCCTGGAGGCGTGAGCTCTGAATTAAGAATTTTATCTCACTCTCTTCCTTCCACATGGCTCTATGTGTGTTTCTGGTCCCTTATACTTACTCCATGTGTATATCCTTGTTAAACAAGAGGAAGGAGTAGCTACACCCTGGTAGTGTTTTCTGGGGTCCCTACTAGTGATAAGGTCAGTTCATTTCTTCTACTGGATCAAAAAAGTAATATCAGACTTCAGATTTTGAGTTCTTCCATTTTTGAAATGTTACTTTGCATAATATATATCAATGGAATCAAGAGATTCCATTGTGGACATTTGCCTCGTTTGTGGCCAGCACAATTATTGTGTGGTGACCAGAGGGTGAGGAATCCTCCCAAAATCTCTAGGTACTTACAAGAAAGAAATTCAATGTATACCTGAGAGAGGCAATCCTACCTTCACTATGCATTAAAAGCTAAAACTAAAGATATAAAGTTTGCTCCCTGTCAACGAAAGTAACTCGAGAGTTGTAGTCAGTACATCTGTGTTCGGGAGCGAAAAATGTTAAGTCCAGGCCTCAGTTCAGACACTCCTGTCTTGATGGAGGAGGGTCATCTGTCTATGTATTACTTTCATTGGTTAATAAAGAAACTGCCTTGGCTTTTGATAGGGCAGAATTTAAATAGGCAGAGTAAACCGAACAGAATGCTGGGAGAAAGAAAGCAGTGAGGCAGACGCTATAGCTCTCCTCTCCAAGATGGACACAGGTGAAGATCCTTCCTGGTAAGCCACCACCTCGTGGTGCTACACAGATTATTAGAAATGGGTTAAACAAGATGTGAGAACTAGCCAGTGAGAGGCTAGAGCTAATGGGTCAAGCAGTGTTTAAAAGAATACAGTTTCTGTGAAATTATTTCAGGTAAAGCTAGCCGGTGGCCGGGAGCTGAGCGGCAGGAAGCGGCCCACCGCTCCTACTACACTGCTTCTTCCTCTATAATATCCTACCGGCCTGTGCCACCACAAAGGGAGGTAGTTCTATTCGCAGTTTTTGGAGTTGAAGCTTTTTCTTGATAACATAAACTTCTCAGAAGTTCTTCACTGTACTTGAAGAGGTTGAGTAAGGGGCTGGTTGCCCCCTCCTGCTCCTTCCAGGAAATGCACTCCACATGGCTTAGCTCCCAGGCCAGGACAAGTCTGCTCTGCCCCTCAGCCCACACTTGCATCCCTGTACTCTGTTGCTCTTCCTCTGCCCTTGTGCTCCCCACATTCACAAAGGAAGATCAGTGCTCAGACATGAAGGTTGCAACACCTGCCATTACATACAAACACTGACTACCACTATTCTCAAAAGTATGTTTGAACTTTTGGGTTTACTGTTAGCACTACAGGAGAGAATATCTTTGGAATGTCTCAGGACTACAGCCAGATTGTTACCATCACAAATGGCACATCCTAACATGTGCCCCATACACTCCACAGTCTAGGGTGAAAACCTTCCTCATGTTCCAGCTTTAAGCTCTCTATCTCAAGGCAATACATATTCCACATGAGCAAACAACAAACCAACTCCCGATCCTTTCTTACCAGCTCCTCCAGACTGTCAAATTGAGTTAGATGGGCCTCCTGCTCTATGCAGGAGGTCTGGCTGGATCTCCAGTTACTTATGTGTTCAGAAAAATAAAAACATTTACTTCCAAATCCAATCCAGTGTCTTGGGCAGGTGGCAAAACCACCTTCAGGGCTCTCAATGGTTGTTTTTTACTTTCTCGCTAAAATGTACACAATGCAAATAAATATCATAAATAAACATTTCCATGTCTTATTTCTTTGGCTAAGCATTCAATCTCCAGTGTGTGGTATGTTTTTAGACTCTCCCCTATATTATTGATTGATGTGGGAGTGTCATATATCAATCTGTTGATTTCATTGGTTAAAATAAACTGCTTGGCTGGTTCTGATAGGTTAAAACATAGGTGGGAGGAGTAAACAGAATAGTATGCTGACAGGAAGAGGAAGTGAGGTCAGAAATCATGCAGCTCCGCTCAAAGAAGCCAGGCTCCTGTCTCGCGGGCAGACGGGATAGCTCTGCTCTCTGAAGGACTCAAGATGAAGCTCCAACCCAGGATGGATGTAGGCTAGAATCTCCCCAGTAAGCGCACCTTGGGGTGCTAACACAGAATATTAGAAATGGGTTAGACAAGGTGCGAGAGTTAGCCCGTAAGAGCCTAGAGCTAGTGGGCCAAGCAGTGTTTAAATGAATACAGTTTGTGTGTTGTTATTTCGGGCATAAGCTAGCCAAGCGACCGGGGTGTTGGGGACGCAACCCCGGCACCCCCAATTTCAACAATTGATCACTAAGAAACTACTCCTAGCATGGTGGTCTCTAGTCAAGAAGCTTCATGTGAGACTCTAAGGAAATGCTTCTCTTCTTTGTATTTTGAGTTTTGAGACAGAATCTCTCTATGTCCCCTGCCTGGCCTGGATCTCACTCTTGGACTATACTTGTCTGGATTTTGTAGTAATTCTCCTGACTAAGCTTCCTGAGTGGAGGGACTGAAGACACAATACCCTGACTGCTTCCTTGGTCTCTACATCATGTAATTTTCTTATCCTTATCTATTCTTTCCTCTATCCTGGAAACTGCCTTCCACCTGACCTACATCCTCTTTTTCCTTTTCTTTCTCTCAAATGTCAGTGAGATAGTCCTGAAGTTTCCGTCTGAACCCTTTTTCAATTCTTTTATCTTTTTATCAGTGAAACTAGGAACTCACAAAGGTACCTTGATTCCCAGGTAATATCTTGGGTGTTCATAGGAAAGCTCTTGGTCTCTGTCTTAAGAGTTTTCTTTAATTGCTGTTTCTAGCTCTCATGTTTTGGAGATTGAACTGACAAACATCACACCCCATGGGCAAGACGTTTTACAGTCATGACTCAATGACATGCAATGACTCCTATTGTAAAATAAATAGCAACATAAGATTCCTCTGGACTACAGCAGGAAAACTTCCTTCAGACAAACTCATGGCCTCAGAACCCAGCAGTTGCCCATTGAAAGATTTTTTTTCCTGTGGTTTTATTTCTAGGATGTCTTTTTCTTGCTTAAGTATTCTGCCTCCCTGGGAAAATGAAAGGGGTCCCTTTTCCCACTCCTCGTTAAGGACACTTCCTCCCCCTCTGCCTTGAAGATGACAGGACAAGATCACCTGGACGGAAAGGCTTGCTTTCTTCTATTCTTCTGCCACCATCATTTGTGGGGCTAAAGGCCTGGACATGTGAGGTGTGAAATAATACTTTTATCTCTTTCTCTACCCTTCCACATGGCTCTAGTGTGTTTTGGGTCCCTTACACCTGCTCCACGTGTATATCCATGTAAACCAAGAGGGGGAAGTGGCTACACCCCGGTACTGTTTTCTAAGGTCCCAACTGGTAATAAGGTCAGTTCATCTCTTCTACCGGATCATAAAAGTGACATTGGACTTCAAAATTGAGTTTGTCTGTTTTTGAAATGTTACTCTGCATAATATATACAGTGTCCTGAAGGAAATCAAGAGATTCCATTGTGAACATTCACCTCCTTTGTGGCCAGCAGAAGTATTGTGTGGTGACAGGAAGGCAGGGGAATCCTCCCAAATATCTAGGTACTTACATCAAGGAAATCCACAGTATACCTGAGACAATCCTACCTTAACTATGTGTAGGCCCATATTTCTATATGGTACGGCAGTCAGGCTATCAAGCCATAGGACCCTTCTGAGGAGTCATGGACCCTTTTAGACAAGCTGTCACTAATCTAACAAAAGGTCAGGATATTGTTTTGTTCTTTTTCTTTTTTTGTAATTTGGAGGATGTCTGATAGAAATGCAGATTTAAGCCTATGGGACAGCTAGCATACAGAGCAGACAGGTAGTTGTGACTGTGACTAAAAGCCATTTACCTGGTTACCTAGGAAGCTAATGTATTTTACCCCTCAGTTTATGTTTTAGTATAAAATCTGTTTGGAAAATAAAGCGAGAGGAATTCTTCAAAATGTGAACTCAGGACTTCCTGAGGGACCACTGAGAATCTCCCTCCCAATAAAGCCATGTGAGTTTTATCTTTTTATATCTGCACCTCCATGCCGGTCCAGAAAGAGATAGTTTATGTCAGAGTTTATGTTGGGGTCTAGTTGAGAAAATAACATAGGATGTGGGCTAGCACCGGTCCCCAACAACTACGCATTAAAACTAAAGATATAAAGCTTAGTTTCTGCCAACAAAACTCTAGAATCACAGTCTGTGATTGGAAACAAGAAATGTGCAGTACTGGCTGGTCTCGAACTCAGATACTCCTGCCTCTGCCTCTTCAGCATATGACACTGTCCTGGGCCACCAGAACAGACTAAGCTATGTTTGCCATTTTTCAAACTTCTTCTTGATTACTTAACCTGCTCAGTTCTACACTGTACTTTGAGAGGAAGAAGCACAGGGCTGGGCGCCCCCTTGCGCTTTTTCCAGGTAATGCACTCCAACAGGGCCTGCCAGCTCCCAGCCAGGACCAGTCTGCTCTAAACCACACCCCAGGCTTGCAGCCCTCTACACTCTTCCTCTGCCCTGCTGCCCCACATTCACAGAGAGAGATCAGTGCTCAGACAAAGGCTGCACATGGAGATGGCCTGTTGGGGCCTCAACACTGGGACCCTTGTCACTGACTTCTAAGTGCGGGACTACAGAAGAGGCCAATTCGGGCTGGGAAGAGATCTCAATAGGAACAGTAGTGCCTGAAGATTCAGGGTCCTTGCCCAGTGGAGTAACAACAGTGGGACCAAGGATAATGTAGACATAGCTCCAGAATCTTCCAACAGCTAGGCCTGGTCTCAGAAAGCTGCCCTCACCTCACAGCAAGGCTATCAAATTAGGAAGGCATGTGTGGATTAATTCTTTGATGGGGGCTGAGCCCTCATGATCCAATCCCACTACTTACTGCATCCATCAGCTGAGAACGAGCCTCCCCTGCTCAGCCTCTGCAGGGCACTAGACATCTGAACACAACAGAGGCCATATAGGACTATACCTTGAGCACATGAATTCAGACCATGTGACTCCTGCAGTCAACTGTAGGAATGTCTCACTGCTGAGTGTTTTAAGAATGAGGGCTTAAAAAAAAGAATGAGGGTGTAATTTCCTTGACTTTCTTTACCAAAGCAGACAATGTTGCAGGTCCTGCCATCTTCCTGTGGACCGTGGAGTGAAATAGAGGCGAAGTAGATCCTCCAGGCAATCTCAGTGGGCACTCTGGGTGATCCCTGTATATTAGAAAGGAAGTCTCCAATTGCCCCCTCTGCACTTTTTCTTCCTTCCTTCCTCTATCCCTCCCTCAACCCACCTGTCTTTCTCTCCCCTCCGTGTGTGTTTGTATGTATGTGTGTGCAAACATGCATGCTCTCTGTATCAACCCCAGAATCTCACAAAGAGGTGCTGGTTTTTCTTTATTTATCTTGGTCATTCTGACTTGCATACAATGAAATCTCAATGTATGTTCTATTTGCATCGCTATAATAACTAAGGATATTGACCATTTCTTTAAGTGTTTCTCAGTCATTTGTGTCCATCTTTTGAAAATTCTCTGGTGAGATGTATACAACACTTTTTAAATTGGGTTATGTGTTTCTCTAATGTCCTGTTTTTGGAGTCCTATACATATTTTAATTATTTGCAATATATCGGATGTGTAGTTGGTAAAAATATTTTTATTTCTGCAGGCTGCCACATTGTTGAATGGCAGTGTCCACTACTGTGCAAAAGCTTCTCAGTTTCAAGGGGCCCCATTTATTTATTATTGATTTTCATGCCTGTTCTAACAGTATCCTGTTCAGAAAGTCTTTTCCTGTGTCAATGAGCTCAAGGCTATTCAACACTTTCTCTCCTGCCAGGTTCATTGTGTCTGGTTTACGTTGCCATCTTTGATCCAATTGGAGCTGAATTTAGTGCAGAGTGGTAAGAATGAATGAGATTGCATTTCCTGACAGGCAGCCATTCAGTTTGACCAGCACTATTTGTTGATGATGCCATTGTTTTCTCATGTATATGTGTTGATGGGTAGAGTCCCCTTGTTCTGGCCGCCCTGACTAGCTTACACCCGAAATAACCATACAGAAACTGTATTAATTTAATTACACTTTGGCCCATTGGCTCTAGCCTGTTATTGACTAACTCTCACATTTTGATTAAACCCATTTTTAATAATCTTTATATCACCACAAGGATGTGGCTTACTGAGAAAGATTTAGCATGTCTGACCTGGTGTCACCATGGCGGTTCTCTGTCTGACTTTGCTTTTTTTCCTCCAAGAATTTAGTTCTGTCTTCCCACCTACCTAAGTTCTGCCCTATCACCAGGCCCAAAGCAGTTTCTTTATTAACCAATGAGAGCAACACAAATACAGAAGGACCTCCTACACCATTTCCCCTGTTTAAACAAAAAGGAGGGCTTCAACTTTAACATAGTAAAATCACATATAACAAAACAGGTATCAAGCAAGAATTACAGTTACAATATTTATATCTCCTTTTCTTTTATCATAACTGAGGAAAACTATAGCTATCTATCTATTCTTCAAGTCCATCAAAGCCTCCAGAAGGATATAATATTACCTAAGTAAACAGAAAGTGCATTGTAAGCAACTTCCAAAACTCTAGAAATAACAGAGACATCTTGCTGCCAAAGTTCTTCTATACTGTTGGGGCATCCATCTTTAGCCTACAGCCCATAGTATCCAGCAGACTCTTCCATGAATCAGGAAATTTTAAAGACAGTTCAGTCACTTTCTTCTGTGTCCTCCAGAATGTCTCAGACTCTCATGAAACAGGAGCCCAGAAGAATCATCTCAACTTTAGGCAAGTTTAGCAGACATCTCTCTGTAGGTTCTTTATGTTCAGTTTATGCATCAGTCCAGGCAAGAGCAGTTTCTTAGCCAAATGGCTAGCAAACTCTATAAGGAGCCTCTTTGATGCCCATCTTTTTTTGAAGTAGATTGGTGCTGCCAGAGCAGATGTGTCTCATTGTCATGAAAAGTCCTAACATATTAGAACATTTTAAATGCCATAATCTGTAGTCTTTGAAAGATATAAGAAATGCCTATCTAACTGAAATATATCTCTATATATCTAGAAAATCTAACTAACATAACTACAAACTTGACTATTATAGAGATTATCTATTAACCTATATTTCTTAATTATACATTACATTTTTAAATGAACTACAAAATCACAATACCTTAATCAAGATCAGAAATACATATGCATGTAACAAGACTGATCTTTAATTTATATCAATAAAGCAAGATTTATACCAATGTAAATTATTCATATCTGTATCACATATGTATGGTTTCTTTATCAAAAATCAAGTGTCCATAGGTGTGTGGACTTACATCTCTGTCTTCAGTTCAATGCTGATGATCAGTGTGTCTGCTTTTACTTCAACACCATGCTGTTCCTATTGTTACAGCTCTGGAGTAGAATTTGAGATCTCAGATGGTGAGACCTCCAGCAGTTCTTTGTCTCATCAGGACTGTTGTAGCTATTCTGAGCTTTTGTGTTTCCATATACAACAGAGAACTGTCCTTTCAAGCCTCGTGAAGAATTGTGTTGGGATTTCCTGGTAAGTGCATTGAATCTCTAGATTGCTTTATGCAGAAGAGCCATTTTCATTACATCAGTCCTACCAATTCATGAACATACAAGAACTTTCCATTTTCTGATACCTTCTTCAATTTCTTGTTTTAGGAATTTTTTATCATAGAAGTCTTTCACTTGCTTGGTTAGAGTTATCACAAGATAAATTAAATTTTTTGAGGCTTTTGTGAAAGGTGTCATTTCCATGTGAGTTAATTTTTTGTCCTGTTATTGCTGAAAGTGTTCATCATCTATAGGAGTTTCTTAATAGAATTTTTAAGATCACTTGTGTATATTATCATATAATTTACAACTAAAGATGTATTTACTTCTTCTTTGCCTATTGGTATCCTTTGATCACCTCAGTTGTCTTCGTTGTTCTAGCTAAGAGCTCAAGTACTAGATGGACTAGGTATGGGCAGATGAGTGTCCTTTTGCTCATTACTTTACTGTGAATGTTTTAAGTTTCTCTCCATTCACTTTGGTGCTGGTTGTGGGTGAGCTATACACTGCCTTTGTTGTGTTGATGTATATCACATGTAGCCACAGTCTCTCCAGGACTTTTACCATGAAAGGATGTTCAATTTTATCAAAGGTTTTTCTTCATCACATGAGATGGTCATGTGGTTTTTGTTTTTCAGCCTGAATTTAGTAGATGACATTTATTTATTCTTGTATACAGAATGATTCTTGTATCTCTGGGATGAGGTCAACTAGATCATGGCAGATGATCTTTTTGATGTTCTTGGGATTCTGTTTGTAAGTATTTTATTGAGTTTTTTTTTCATCTATGTTCACAAGGTTACTTGGGCTGCAATACTCCTTTTTTGACAGATCTTTGTCTAGTTTAAATAGCAGGGTAATTGTTCCTGAGGGGTGGAGTCAGGCAGGCAGAGCACTAGACAGTTCATGGCCCTTTTCTTTCACCAGTGGATCCACAGCTCCAGGGTTTTTTCTCCTCTCCATGATCAAGCAAACCATAGACCAATTGTGTCTAGGTGCAATATTTTACAGAAATCTACCCAGAAGGTGGGTGGCTGGGTCTCAGTGGTTAGACTGGCTATGAACTTCCTGGTTCCAGTCTTCATGAATCTCCACAAAGAAGTTCCTGGCTTATGTAGAATTGGGACCAAAAAAAGAGAAAATAAAACAGCTACAATTATATAGACATGCCAGTCTTACCTTTAGGGAGTCAGGGGACCTGCTGATGACCCTTCTTTCCTTATGATGTGTAGTCTACCTATGCTGGGTGTGGTGAGTGCACAGGGGACACCAGTGATGCTGTAGCAGTGGTATGAGACTTTCTGTATTTGCTCAAGGCTCCGTGTCAGGATCTCTTTACCCACACAATGTTGCCATGCTGGAACTTGTGGGTAGACTCCAGGTAAACATACAACCTCACAAACTGTCTGCTGAATAGTCGTCCCTGTGACTGTCACAGGACCTGCAAGGACATATGGAAGGAATGATTATTTTTTCCTGTCTTAGGAGTTTCTTGATACGAGATGCATCTCTTCCTTAGGAGAGCAAATGGCAGGAAATCCAGTATTCACCAGTCTCAAGGACTTACCGAAATCATGTTTCCTTTCTATTTATTCTTCCTGTCTTCCCTGCACTTTGTGTCCTATATGTAGCTTCCAATCAACATTTAGGACCTTATACAGATTTAGGAAAGCTTTGGCCAGAAAGACTAGGCTGTTGTTAGACCCCAGGGAGAGGGGAAATTGCAATCTGGGAATATCTGAACCTGAGTCATTCAGCAATTATAGTTGCCCGCAGATAGGTAGCCTGATGCAGTTTGGTGACCATCTGTCTTCTGATATAGGCAGGACGTATAGGTCCCTCATTCAGTGGAAATGACCACCTATTTGTTGTCTGTTGACTATCTTTTCTTTTCTCTTTTTTTTTTCCAGTTGGTCTCTTTGAACATAGGTTGGGCTCTAGAACAATTAATGTGCAGGCAGGCAGCCAGGCAATGGTGGTGCTTCCCTTTAATCCCAGCACTAGGAAGGTAGAGACAGGCAAATCTTTTAAGTTCAAGGCCAGTCTTGTTTACAAAAGCTAGTTCCAGGATGGCCAGGGCTGTTGCACAGAGAATTCCTATCTTGAAAAACAAAACAAAACAAAAAAATAAAGTTCAGGCAGGATAAAGAAGTACTGAAGAGGCCACTCTACTTCCATAGCCAATTGTAAGGCAGCCATATTTGCTGCTTTGTTCCCTGGAACTTTGGGTATTCCTTTATTAGGCCTTTTACAGTTCACAATGGCTACCTCTCTTGGCGTACATATGGTGTCTTACATGGCCAATATATTTTGGTGTTGTTATTTTTATTTATTTATTCTCAGAGTAGGGGGAGAGAGATGGCAGATGCCGGACAGAACCTTACCAGAAGGCCACAACCACATACTGATAGACAGATCAATAGAAATGGATTATTTAAGATATAAATGCTAGCCAATAAGAAGTGTGAGCTAATAGGCCAAGCAGTATTGTAATAATACAGCTTCTGTGTGGTTATTTCTGGTCTTGGTGGCTGGGAAACAAACAAGGGACCTCCAACTACACTTCCTACCCTTAAGCTTCATAAAAATCTTGTCTCCCTCACCACCAGTGCTGACCTCTCAATCCCCACCTTAGCGGGGGCAGCCCATGAACACAGAAAAAAAAACATGCTTTGATTAATTTGGCCATGAAGATTTGGGTCAGTGATCTTTCTCCTCCAATCTCTGGGATTAACATGTATGGTAAATATGAAAATTAGAACTGTTAAATACAGTGTAATTTCAATATGAGGAAATATTTATTTATTTTAGAAAGTGTCAACTGTTTATCTGAAATAAAATAAATTGAAAATAAGAGGGCATGCTAAATGAACTAAGTACAGAACACGGAAAAATGTTATTTTCCTGAATGAGATAAGTTGCATGGTCCCTGGTGGCATCGTGGACAAGGGATGTCAACATGGCTTGAGACAGCAGTACAGACCATTGCCCAAGTCATAAACATCAATCAGCATGGCCTCCAGTGGTAGCACAGACCACAGAAGCCCAAGGGACCTGGTGGTAACAGGAGGCATGGTATCAACATGGCCCCCAGCAGCATCTCAGACTACAGACACTAACATGGCCTCAGGGGACAGCACAGACCACTAACATCAACACAGCCCTACACAGACCCTGAACATCTATATGGTCTTCAGAAACAGCATGGTCCATGGGTGTCAACACAGCCGTGTCATGGACCTTTATCAACAAAGAATACCTCTTGCCAGGGTAGGGACATGGACTTTTAGAAATATAAGAATATGAAGATGCATGAAAAATAATAAAGCAAAAACTATAGAAAAGTACTGGGAGGGCATTTCAGTGAATACTAAAATCACCCATGTTTATTTTTCCATAAGTTTTTATGGAGGTGGGAAGGTGGGGGGGGAGATGTAGCAAGGGACTTTATATACATAATACAAAAGACAACTCAAACAGTTAATTTCTTTAACACTTTGAGACATCAAATCATTAGTATTTTGTTGTTTAGGCAGTAAAGCTGCCTTAGACCACACATCCTAAAGACAGCCACTGTCCAGGTGACCTCACAGTTATAAAAAAAGGAGCAGGTGTACATTTGTATATCCTGACAACCTGTCAGAATTGAATGGACCTACTTGTATGGGCTATCTTAATGTCAAAACAATTAAGTAATCACATCCTGAGTTGGGACATGCAACTATGCTTGTCAGCTACTTTGAGCAACCTACAACTCTCTAACTATCCATCAGAGAAGGTGGAAACAGGCTCACATTTTTGGGCCTCCATACAGCCTGTAGAGGTAGGCAGAACCAGCACAAACCCAGCTATAGCACACACCATGGAGGTTTTCTGAGATGGCCCAAACCAGAAAATACACTACTCTCCTTGAGCATCCTGCCACTCCTCAGAGACAGGCTGGTCATGGGGGTGAACTAGGGGGCAGAGCCTGTGAGAGATTCAGGCTGCTGTTTACCAAGCTGCCAGTGCTAGGTTTTTTGAGGCCCAGTCCAGAAAATGAACAGGTCTCCATCACGGACATACTGATGTTCAGAGCCAGGGTGATTGTACACTATAACTAACACCAGTCTGGGATATGCTCTTGTTGCCCAGAGACAAGGGGATCTTTTGGCTCTTTTGGATGGGCAGGGTATCTGGGGGCAGAATCCACTGGAGCTCCAGGTCTCTGCACATCTCTGTGCCCTCAGTGAAGGCACTGTAGGTATGACTATCACACCTGCGGGCTGAGGGCAGCTGCACAGCAATGGTGGCTCCAGGTGAAGACCAGAAAGAAAAAAAAATGCCCTATGTGTCACCATCTTAAATCAATCTTTGAATATTTTTTAAAAGGTTCTGATAACAGAAATTACAGATGTGCCAGGGCACATTTACTGGAGATAGAGCCTTTCTCTCTGCCACTCTTCCCTGACTTTCTAACAGCAAGGCCTCACTCCGGCTCTGGCTTGGGTTGCAGCAGCTGTGGCATCCATGTCTGAGGCTCCTCCTTGGTGATTGCAGACCTGTGATGCAGCCTGCTGCAGGATTCCCAGAGCAGTGGGAAGAGAGTGCAGGAGAGACTCCACTCCTCTGCCTTCTTCCCTTTCTAGCCCTCTGCAGGAGCCCTGTGTTTCACCCATCTAGGATGCCCCGTCCTCCCTTCATTTTTTTCTTTGTTTGTTTGTTGATTGAGGGGAGGGTAAAAACAGGGATTCTGTGTGTAGCTTTGGAGCCTGTCCTAGCACTTGCTCTGTAGATCATGCTTTCCTCAAACTCACAGAGATTTACCTGCCTCTGCTCCCAAGTGCTGGAATTAAAGTCATGTGCCACCACTGCCTTTCTCCTCCCTTCATTTTTTAATGTACCAGTCATTCAAAGGAAAAATGTCTGGTCATAAAAGTGGAGGTCATTAATACCGATATGACTGTAATTCAGGTTTAAGATATGATTGCCAACCCATACCAAAACACTTATTTAATTTAGAGTCACCAATAGTCTCCCAAGTACATAAGTATAGTCCTCAATGGTAGTTTTCATCTCTGATGTCATTACAGATTATGAATTGCTTGTGATAATTTTATAAGATAAAGAAATGAAGCTGTAACTGTAGGTAATATGATACAGATCGCTCATAACTGCCTTGACACAGTCTCTACACAAGCTGTGAGACTCCTGGTTACTGTAAAGTGTAGCTGTTGGGTTTGCTACAAATCCACCTCCTACATATGCAGTTCCTGCCACTGCTGATCCCTCTGTCAGTCAGGTAGGCATGTTGTCCTTCTCCTCGGATGGGAACCCTAAAACAAAAAACAAACAAAATTTCTGCAGAGTCGGCCACTGCATTCCCCCATCAATGATATCTCACTCATGTCCACTGCTTGTTTATAGCATGAATCACAGGCAGAGGCCATGAGGAACAACCAGCACTAGTGTTACACCCAGTGACTTTTCCATTCTCAGGATTCCATTTGGTGACCCCACCTTTGTCACTCATCCATGTTGGACCCTGTACTGTGTGTACAAAGCATTTGACTGGTGCTCTCTGCCATGTTCAATTGAATTTCAGCCATAGGTAGAATCCAAGGGTAATTTTCAATTCTATCTTTAAGTACTTTTCACATGTATGAAACTGGGAGAAAATGCACTTACTAAATTCTAAAGGTTTTTAATGATAGACATTCACTGTTCCAATGAAATGGGTCTATTCAAAATAGCTATGCTCACATCTAAGTGCTGTCCTGGGTGCTCTTTGATGATGAGACTTTAGAGAAGGTTCCCAATACCCATGGAATCTCTGCTTCTGTGACAGGAGCAGCTATGCACACAGCTGTCTGACAAGTCCTGTCCAGCAGTTGTGCAATGGCTTCCTGGGGATTCAGAACCCTTAGTGGCCATGAGCAGTTCTGTCTCAGATGCCATCATCAGGCTAAAGATTTGGAGTGAAACAACACTAGGTGACTCTAACACATCTAAATTTGCCGGGATGTGGAGTTCCTTGGGACTGGCTGTGGCATGTAACACACAAGTCCCAAGCACACCTCCAGCCCAATGGTTTCTTTTCAGTTCTGTTCCCTTTACATGACTCGGCCTTTCACCTTTCACAACCACAACTCACACAATCACAGCACATGAACACAGTAGGAGAAAAAGCATTCTGAAAACATACAAGTTGTTATATTCAGTGTTGTCTGTCCACATCCAAGGCTGCTCTGATGACTCTCTGTGCAGGCCAATCCAGGAGGCAGAATCCCCCTTGGATCTATTCAGGAAATTCTGTCAAAAACACAGAAAGCAAATACATGTGTCTCTCAGTTCCAGACGAGCCTTGAGTCTCTGTTTGTCCTTCAGTATCCTCTCAAGATGGCAGCAGGTTTGAACTGAGTGTCATCAACTTTGGAGCCTAAATAAACCTCAGTTCTCAATGGACGCATTTTACAGACATAACCAACAGTACACTGACAACCACCCTTCCTTCTGTGGTTGAGAAAGTACATGTTATGTCTGTATTTACAGTTATTAACAGTTGTCACCTTAAGTTTGCAACACCTGCAGCTTGAGAAAGACTTGCATGACCAACATGATTCTCAAATGTATGTTTGGCCTTGCAGGTTGACTATTAGCACTACAGGAGAGAGTATCTTTGGAATGTCTCAGGGCCACAGACAGATGTATTACCATGACAAATGGCACATGCTAACATGTGGCCTGTATGCCCCAATGCCTAGGGTGGGAACCTTCCTCAAGTTTCAGCTTTAAGCTCTCTATCTCGAGGCAATACATATTCTACAGGAGCAAATAACAAACCAACTCTGGATCCTTTCTTACCAGCTCCTCAAGACTGTCAAAGTAAGTTAGATGGGCCCCCAGCTCCATGCAGGAGGTCTGGCTAGATGCCCAGTTACTTGTGTGTTCAGAAAAATAAAAACATTTACTTCCAAATCTAATCCAGTCTCTTGGGCAGGTGGCATAACCAGCTTCAGGGCTCACAATGGTTGCTTTTTCCTTTCTTGCTAAAATGTACACAGTGCAAATACATATCATAAATAAACATTTCTGTGTCTTGTCTCTTTGGCTAAGCATTCACTCTCCACTGTGAGGTATGTGTTTGACTGTAGCTTTCATTACTGATCACTAAGAGACTCCTCCTAGCATGGTGGTCCCCAGTCAAGAACCTTCATGTGGGACTCTAAGGAAATGCTTCTCTTCTTTGTATTTTAAGTTTGGAGACAGAATCTCTCTATGTGTCCCTGCCTTGCCTGGATCTCACTCTTGGACTATACTTGTCTGGATTTTGTAGTAATCCTCCTGGCTGTGCTTTCTGAGTGCAGGGACTAAAGACACCATACCCTGAACAAATCTTAGTCATTACCCTGTGAGGACTCTTCCTGATTGCTGGAATCCTACAGGTTCCTTTCCTGTGATCCTGCTTCACATTCTGCTTTTGTAATGACCAAAGAAAGGAAACTCCTCACTTTTCTCAGTTTAACTAGGGAGAAATGCCAGTACGTAAAACATGACATAATCAAATAATTTTTGATACCAAAACTTTCATTAAGGCCTTCCTGTTATGATGTACACATACATTAAATTTATATCAATATATGCACACTCTCATTAGAGGCTGTCAGAATGGCAATTATCAAAATATGTCATAGCAGATGTCAGAACTCTGCAGAAATAGGGACACTTTTTGCTGGTGGGAGTATAAATTGATACAAGCAGTTTGGAGATTCCCTTCAAAAGTTACAAACAGACCTTTTGTGACTCAGCTATGCCACTCTTGGGCATATGTGAGAGAACACTACATCTTTACACAGAGACCTGCACATCCATGTCTACTGCTGCCCCATGTACAGTAGCAGCAAAATGGATCTGACCTAGATGTCCATCGACTGATGAACAGATAATGAAAATATGGTACATGTGTAACACAGAGAGTTATTCAGGCATAAAGAAAAATTGAAACTTGTAGAAAAGTGGGGATCAACAAAGTATAATATTAAAAAAGGTAATGCAATCTCAAAAAGAGAGAGACCCCATGTTATATGTGTATCCCAATCTATCATTTCCAGTGTAAACTACTGAAAGTGTGAGCATGGGGTAACATGTAGAAAGGAGAACAAGGAATAGTGATGTAGGTGACTAAAAAGGACAGGATGCGTCAAAGGCCCAAAGCCATATAAAGTTACAAAGAGCATTGCTTTTCTAGTTTCAACACTGCTGGTGTTGTAGTTGATAAATGTATAACAATGCAAATACAGTAAAAATCTAAAACTATAGCCAAAGCTCCATGGCATCAGAATGTCTTTTCTAACTGAATAGAATTTCAGTGAGACACATAAGGTTTGGGACTTGGCAAGTGTTTGAGTGGCTATGCTAATGGAGCAGGGTAATGTGTTCATTTCTGGGTCTATCATAATAGACTTATCGTGTGTATGTTTGTGTGTGCTTGTGTGTGTGTATATAAGAAGCTCTGAATGCAGCAAGGTTACAGAAGAATGCATAGAAAAATAATATTTTCTTTCCTAACTTTTGTTGTAATACAGAGCGGCGTGGCTGTGTCCCCGACACCCGGCCGCCGGCATGGCTTAGCTTATGCCCTGAAATAATTACACGGAAACTGTATTCCTTTAAACACTGCCTGGCCCATTATTGACTGGCTCTTCTCGGCTAACTCTAGCACCTGGACTAGCCCATTTCTTATAAGGCGTGTAGCACCCCAAGATGTGCTTACCGGGGAGATTCTAGCCTGCGTCTGCCTGGAGTGGGGAAATCATGGTGACTCCTCACTCAGCTTCCTTCTCCCAGAATCCTGTTCTGTTTACTCCACCCACCTAAGGGTTGGCCTATCAATGGGCTTAGGCAGTTTCTTTATTAATAAGAAATCACTCCCACATCAAACTTTGTCTTTTTCTGCCTTTAACAGATAAAAACAAATGTGTGGCTCGATTCAAGGGCGACTGAGGCTAGAAATAAGTGATTGATAAGAAATATTAATTACTAGAAATTACACACATATTTTTGGTGGAGGGCAATTTGTTTTAGCTGTCCCCAGTTCTCATGCTCAATACCATGAGGCTTTAAGGAAAGTGACAAATGCAAGGGCAGTGAGGGTGACTGCCACTTCTTTTTATCTGACTCGTTTCAGAGATACACAACAGTGTAGGTTAAACTAAGTCTTGTTGGCAAATGTTTGTCCATGTTTTACTCGTTGACATGGTTAAAGTTGATTTTATAAAACTATATCATGAATTATTTGGTCCAGCTATCGCATATTACATTATTCAGAATAGTCTGAAACTAAAAGTTCAGGAACCGTATATTTCTGGAACATTCTATTTAATATCTTCAGACCAAAGTTAAAGATATTAACTGAAACCGTAATTCATGGTTGGGGTGGTGTAGTTCAGGACCTTCCCCAACAGAATTACCCTTCACTGCCCTCACTGCCCTTTTAGCTGCTGCAGCAGCTTCTGTGAGGCTCCTCCTTTGAGATTTCATTACTTGTCCTCGACCTTGAATAGTTCCCTCAGGTGGACATGTCTCCTGCATCTCTCTAGAGGGATGCTTCTTCTCAGGGATGCTGAGCCTGGCCTCCTGTGCACACCACAGCCTGTGCTGTTCCTTCACTGCATCTTCCTGCTAGACTCTAAGTTCCCAGAGAACAGGAACATGTGTGTTTTCTCTCCTGCCCTTCACACAGTGCCTGGCTCACAGTGCTCAGTAAGTGTAACTGACAGTGTGGATGTGGACAGAATGCAGCAGGATCTGGAGAATGTCACTCACCTGACAATGACAGAGCCACAGAAAGTGCAATCACAGCTGCAGTGAGGACGATGATCACTGCATAGCAGCAGTAAAGCCTAGCAGGAGACACGGGGGAGATGATTCTGAGACATTGTCCTTGGAGCTCTTTGTCTGTAAAATACGAATATAAGAACGGTAATTTCAAAAATTTCTTAAGGAAAATAAAATAAATTTATGACAAAAATCCACTTTATAATCACCTACAAGTACCTGAAGGAGTGCTTCTTCTTTCAAGGAAGACCCTGGTTCATAAAGGATGGCTATGGTGAAAAGAAGACTAGAGATGCTAGAAGCAGAACTTCCCAGGGGTCTTCTGGTTACTGAACTGAGGGTGAATCGTGAAAGAGCATGAGCCTAAAGGAGTGAGGATCACAGTGAAAAACAACAACAGTCGAATGGATTTCTCTCCAGAAAGTGCTCTGGTTACAAGGAGTAATGGAAGCATTAGGGAGAACTGAGTGTAATTAGACAGATTAGCACACTAAGAAAAGAGGAAAAATAGAAATATCAATACACAGCAAAATTATGAAAAAATAGAAATTAGAGGAACGTCATCAACTCTACAGAAATTTTCAGTTCAAAACAAACAATAAATCCAGCTTCAGTCTGCTTAATTCCAAGGGTACAGTTTTAATGCTTTCTCTGCAATTGGGAACAGGAGAAGGAGGTCTGCTCTCTACTCCAGGATGACGTCACAAGAGGCCAGGGCAAAGAAATGGGGTCACAATGCTGGAGAATTCCTCAGGAGTTAATCCTATATTAAAAAGTCAGGTTTATACATTCCTGGGATACTATAGTAGGGAGAAATGCTATGATTCAGAAGATTGTTATAGAATGGACAGTGATTTATCTGAAGGACAGGTGTCTCCACCCACTAACTAAGCCAAAGGTAAAAGAGGCTGAGCACACTTCCTGTCTGTGCTTCTGGTACCTCAATCACATCCTAATGGGCTGGTATCTAAAGGGTTATTGGCTGAATGAATTGCCACAATAATTCACCTCAACATCTTACTCATCAACCTCCTGTTGTGTAGACAATGATTTTACTCTTGAATCGAAGATGATTATTGCTCAGGAGAAGTTCACAAAAGCCCCCCCCCCTTAAAGAATCCATTGACTTTACAATATTAAACATTGTGCTTGGGTCTACACTCCATCTTGAGTCTTCTTTTTAGTAGACAGACAGACACCAGGTTGTTTCAGTAGCACATACTGGAGCGGTGTCACCCTCTCCTGTCTAAAAGCTATTCATCTCTGTTAAATATCTGTTGACCACAAGTGTGTGATATTATTTCTGGAGTCTTTTTTTTTTTCTGCTGTATTGTCCTAGAGTCTACTCTTTTACTAGCACCAGGCTGTCTTTTTTCCTGTCCCCAGGAGTCATGAGATTAGGCAGTGTGATCTTTCTGAATTCGACCTCTTCTTTTTCAGAATTACTTTTGACTATTCTAGTTTCTTTTTAATTTTCATAGTACTTGTCATGTAATTTGGTGTTATGCTTTTTTCCCGAGTTCAATCACCTCCCAGGAAGTGAAACTGTGATGTATATACAAACTTGTGCATGAGTTATTGACATATGAACAATGTGTACCTAGATCTGCTTTGATATTCTCAATGCCTTAACCAGCTCCCGATCAAGCAAAGTTTCTTAAAATTTTCCATGTCCTTACAATTGTAAGGAACATGTAGTAGTCATGTACATGAGTTGATTTATTTCATTTTACCCTCAGATCCCATTTTCAAGCCAGTTTTCACTTGTCTTAGAAGTCCTGTTCTGAGCCTGAGGGAGTGCTGAGGGTGGTACTCAGAAGCTCCCAATAGGAATCAAATGCCTTTCCTTTAGAAAGGCAAACTTGTGCAGCTTCTATGAAGCTGTTTGTCTAGGAAGTGTACAACACAGTGATGTGCCCCCATCCTACCCACATACCCCACGCTGAAAGGAAAGCCTGCATTAAAGGTTCAAGAACAAAGAAAAGGAAACCTTTTTGTGCTTATTTGTAGCAGCATTAAGGATCATTGTAAAATATGGAACACTGAAATCATTCAAATGTCCCCAAGCTGATGACAAGGTAAACAAACCCTCTCTACACAAGAGACAAGTTGGACCACAAGCCTGCACTTGCGTAGTTCTTATACCACTTTATCAGGGCAAATGTCCCCAAGGCTTCTGACTCAAAAGTCTCTAAACTAAATGGCCTTGGTCATGTCAGAGAAGCAGCAGGTAACAATTGAAGTTTGAGATATCAGCCCATTAGGAGGCAAGACCCCAAGACCACAGACCCCTGAATGCCTTTTGCTTCTGTTGTGCCTTTACATGTTTGCTGCTGCTATCCTTCTCTGATTCTGGCATGGTGTGAATGGCTTTGGGGAAATGTCCACTGTCTGTGATATAGTATGTTTATATATATAATGGAAACATCCCATTCTACTGTGCACTTTTACCTCCAGATTATCATGAAGATTATAATATCCCTCCTAAGGAGTATTGCCTAATTAATAATAATAATGTCAGTTTATACAGAGTTTTGATGAATAAATTAAGCGCAAAGGGATCTTACATAGCTAGAGTCTGTGAGTTTCACCTAAGGTGCTGCATAGATTGCAGCTCAAGTAAATGATTAAGAAAAACAATTGAGTCCCAGGAGCCAGGATGACTCAAATTTCTTTAAGCTTAATGCTGAAAGACACAGTCACAGGTTTCAGTGTGTACCATTATCTTTAAAAAGATTTAAAATAACATTAGGTTAATTTCATATATTTTGATAATAGCTTTGAGATTTAAAAACTCCAGAAAATAATCTAAATTTCACAAGAACGCATAGCTGAGGTCAAAAATCAAAACAGTCCAGTTATTACTATCTGACATACTTTCCTTGCTAGGATTGGTTGATGATCAAAGGTGAAGATTAACGCCTGTACCCATTCCTGCCCTCAATCGCCTGATATAAGAAACTATTGATAAATAGGTATGCCCACTAAAGTTTTAAATCACAGCTAACCGATTGCTTTTTATGTATAAAAGTTTAGGTCTGTGACTCCTTTAAGATTCCTTAGAAGATTATCTTTCATAATAAATAATAAATTGATTGATTCTTTGTAACCACAATATACAGCCTTCCAACAAAAGGGATAGATGAAGAAAATATACCTTCTGCTTGCTCATATTCTATTAAGCTGTGGCAAGTTACTTAGATGTAAATGTATGTGGGTTATTGGTGACTTTCTTTTAATCATGTAAAGGAAATGAAAAACATATTTTTGCCTGTATTCCTTATAATCAGTCACCTGAACAATATAATGTAACCACATTGTAATTCATATATTGCCTGAATAATTTTGTCGGGGTATATAAGTTGTAGAAAAGTATACAGTAGAATAGAATAAAGAAGAATGACACCATCAAGAGAGTGTGTGAGTGGCTTCTTCCCTAAACTCCCCTCAAGTTAAAAAAAAAAAAAAGTTTAGTACTACAGACTCTGTGCAGTTCCCTTTAAGCCCTGTGCTATTGGAGGCTGCCCCAATCCCAGGCAACAATTACTAAACTTTGAGCCCTGTGCTGCTACAGGCTGCTCCACCCCAGGCAGTAAAAACTGAATTTATAAGCAAGCTTAAACAAGATTAAAGGCAGTGAGCTCCAGAAAACGGTCTCTTTCAGGCTGGCCTTGAAGAGTTGAAACTGACACAACTTACTTCCTTCTCTCACTTTTTCACAAGGTTCCTGCCAGCTTTTCTAACTTCTGTGTATAATGTTTAACTAGGTGGTGCTTGCTAACCTCTGAATAATTTAGAGCATTGTTCCTGTGTCATTTGTGATGTGGATAAAGTCTCTTAGAATCTAACCAGGACTGTGTCTGATAGGCACTGCATAGTCCGAAGAGCAAAATGCAATGCTGAGATGGCATGAAGGAAGTCAAGTGTGAAGTCTGCTTCAGGGATCCATTTTGTAGCATTCTGGAAAAGTAAGTGTAAGGGCTGGGGACAGAAATACAAAGTGTCTGCAACAGGGAATAGGGAATTTGAAGTGAGGTGGGGGGTCTATATCTTTTGAAACTATTGTTTTAGGTTTATTTTATGCGTATGAGTGTTTTGTCTGCATGTATGTATATATGTGTACTACATGCATGCCTAGTATTGGGGGGGGGGCATTCTGAAAACTGTATTGGATTCCTGTTATTGGAGTTAGGGGTGGATGTATGAGCCACCATATGGATGTTGGGAATGATTCCCAGTCCACTGCAAGAGCAATAAATGCTTTTAATGGTTGAGCCAACTCTCCTATACTTATATATCTTGATGAAGAAAGCATGATTATATTTTCAAAATTCATATAAATATATCATATTGAATTAATTTTAAGAAACACAAATTGTACTTTTTACAAAGTTTCCACTGATTTTAACCATTTATTTTGGAGTTTTCACACACCCAAAATACCAAGAAACCTCTATTCCATTAACAATGTATGAGAAGGATATGTAGGATTGGAAGGCTTTAAGCACTAAACTGTGGCCTTTGGATCTTGAGTTCACACAAAACTTCACTCTTTCCAGTCATACAAAACTATAGAAAGTAGCACAATAATTCTCACGTGCTCATTTCCAGCTCCTAACTTCTCAGCCTGTGAGCAATCTGGTTTTCCCTGGCTTCTCCTAGCTCCTCACACCCCCTATAGAAAGGAAATCTTGGGAGATTTCTAGACTCCTTCATATTTCGAATGAATAGGCTTCCTTGTGATTTCTAGTTTTGCATCATGCTTTAAAAAAATCTTTCCAAATCCAAGAAAATAATATAAACTCCTGTGTGATTTTAGCTACCTCTCTCTGACTGACGAGCAGTATTAGACTTTCAATGCCTGACTAACATCTCTCAACCTGTCACCCAGGTCCACCCATGTTGTCACCAAAGACATTGTCCCACTCTCTCTTATTGGTACATAGAATTCCATTATATATGGGAGATGATAAGTTTCAGATCCCCAGTTATTGGATATCCTCTGTCGCTGATGCAAAAATCCAACCAAACCGAATAATAAATCTAGGTTTAAACTGAGCCGAGCAAAGCACCCCCTGGCTCTCGGGAAGGCAGAGGAGAAAGCATGAGAGTGTGGTGACCATGTCTTAAGTCGCATATAGGCATGGTATTGAGAGCTCCAGCGAGAAGCTGACTCTTGGTGGGCTCTCTCATAAGCAGGGCCATTGTTTGGCAGGTTTTCTGAGGGGACTGGGCCTAGAATGGGAGGAATAAGACCAGATTATGGATGGGCCCCTGTTATGGTAAAAATAAGATGTTGCAGTTCACTGAGAGTACAACAGCAGGCCAAGAGGGCTAGCAGGTCCCCAAACCATGGCAGGCCACAAAGGCAGCTGGTCCAAGGCAGGGAGCTGGGTGGCAGGTGAGAGACCCGTGTGGTGGGTGAGAGACAGAGATGCATCAGACAGAGAAAGTGGGTATTTATTTAGTGGATTATGGAAGGGATGGGGAAAGCAGAGAAGGGGGAAGAACAGTGAGAGGCAGAGAGAGACAGAGGAGGGGGGAAGAGGGGAGTGGGAGAAGGAAGAGAGACAGGAAGATTTGATTGCCTCAGTGGAGGGGGGAGTGGGCGGGGCTTGTCTCTTAAAGGGACAATACAGACCATTACAGATCCCACCTGAAGATCCCCCAACAGGAGTATGGATCACAATTTTTCTCATTTATTCACTGATAGATGCAGATGGCTTACAGGTGCTGGTTTTTGTGAACAGTGTTTGTAGTCAGAGACTGCTCATTCATTTCTGGGACTCCCAGAACCAAAATAATCACACAGAGCCTGTATTGATTGTAATACTGTGTTACTGGTAGGATTCAGTCATTATGATGACCCTGTCATCTGGCAGGATGAACCCAGGCAGTACCCCAGCCAGCCCAGGGTCCAATGGCTGTTGTGTCACTACAGAGTCTATATCCAGTTGCTATCTCTTTAAGAGACAAGCTCTGCCAACTTTCAATTTCTTTCCAGCTCGGCCTGCATGGAGTATTTGTCTCCCATGAGGCCTCTGGCTCCCACCTGCCTCCTGGCCCCTTGGCCCACCATGGTCTCTCTCCTGCCATTTTACAACACTTAAAATACACAATCAAATACAAAAATGTCTCTTGGGGAGGTAGAGAAGAAGTAGACAATATTTACAATAAAACAGTGTCAGATCTGGTGTTAAAAGGCTCAGTAGGATGAGCACAGTCCACAGTAATACACAGTGCTTCTAAAAAATAGTCAGCCTGGTCTACAAGAGCTAGGTCCAGGACAGGTTCAATAGCTACAGCAAAACCCTGTCTCAAAAAAAAATAAATAAATAAAATAAAATAAAAATGAAAAAAAGCAGAGAGGATTTATAATATATTCACCTGTGTTAATTAAATCTGTCAATCGAAAAACACATCCTGTTTGACACTAAGCTGTGAGCTGTGAGCTGTTTGATCTGGTTCACCAGCAGGGGGCCCCACTGGCAGGAGAGAGAGCTTCCCAGGCCTTTGTTTTAAGCAGCCCTAGGCTTGGTCTCAGGTCTGGAAGGTGATGAAGAAGCTACCATCTTGGAAGTTCTCCATCTTTATTGCTTAGTCATGGGCTCTCTTAAGGCCTACACGGAATTTATCTAGCCCCTAATCCCTCAGAAGTACTTGGTTTAGCTGAGAAACAGTAGTATTGTTCATGAGCTTTCCCTTTTGGTATTAATCAGAGGAGGTGAAAGCGTCAGAGAAGCTGCAGTGAGTTTCAGAGAGCTGGGTCGGCAGATATGGCAACTTTCACCTAAGTCAGTTGCTTTAAGCCATGCAGAGCTTTGGTATAGTTTGTTTAGTGGGTATTGGAAAGGGTATAAGGGTAAAGATGTTATGGAGGGAAGAGAGAGAGAGAGAGAGAGAGAGAGAGAGAGAGAGAGAGAGAGAGAGAGAAAGAGATGGAGAGAAGCGCTGAGATCAACTTGCTTTGGCTAGAAGGGATGGGGGGGAGAGAATAGGGGTAGGCAGAGTTTGTCTCTTAAAGCAACAGAGTACCCAAGTGACAGGGAAGGTCAGCAGAGAGATAACAACTTGGCTGCCCTTTCCAGCCCACAGAAAAGTCTGAAGAAGGAAGAAAATCTTTACTTCTGTAACTTTCCCAGCACAGCATGTGCTTTGGTATATCTGTCTGAATCTGGCACCTGAGGGCCCAGCCACAACTCAAAGTCAGGGGTTGCAGAAAGAGTCTACCACAAGGAGGGTGGGTTCTTCAGTCTGTTTGAGGGGCCTGGGTAGGTGTGGATGGAGGGCACTTAAGGTGTGCACTGCATGGCACAGGATAGGGCCCCACGATTCAAGAGAGGCCTGGTTAGAAGGCTTTCCTCTTCAGTTTGTCCCCCACCTCCCAGACCAGTATTTCCCATCACCACAGCAGGGGCCTGTCCACCTAGAGGAACTTGGCCTAATCTCCTGGGACTGCCACTAGACCTTTGAGCTAACAATAACTGTGAACTCTGATTTTCAAGAAATATTCTATTCCTAAACAAAAATATTAAAGTGTGTGGGGGGGGGGTGGAGTCGTGTCTCAGCAGTGAAGAGCTTTTGCTACCCTTGTAGAGAGAGGACTTGGTTCATTTCCAGCACCCACACTCTGGCTCACAATTGCCTAAGTGCAGGTCCAGGGGATTCAACACCTTCTTCTGACCCCTGTGGGCACCAAGCATGTACAGACAAGCAGGCAAAACACCCATATATATAATATGAATCTTAAAAGTTGTCAATTAAGGGGAAAGAAATTTAAAGAATGAAATATAAACTTTACAAAATGAGAGGATACGGTTTGAAAATAGAAATCTCCAATGTCCTTTCCCCATCATTTACCATAAACTAAAAATGTAAGTGGAATTGCGGCTTGGATCAATCTCCCATGCGTGCCTTACTGAAAAACCCGGGATACAATAGGAAAAGTAGGACCGAGACTATTCCCTGACACCACAGAATTATTTAAGGCCAGAAGGAGTATACCTGTGCTCCAAGGAAGGACAAGACCTTCTGACAAACAGGAAGTACGGGAAAAGGTGCACGGGAGCCCCGGCCCCTACCCCCAGCCCTGCAACCAGAGATGGGAGTCCAGAAAAGAAGGTGAAGGGAAGGTGTGAGCAGAGACACTTTAGATGTGCACTGGATGGCAGCGATATGCCTGAGCATGCCCAGGTTCCTCCAACCAGTCCTCTAGGAATCAGGACACCTACTCAGCTTTACAAACTCAGAAAAGCTGTAGCAGTAGCAGAGGTCTCACAATCGAGTAGGAGTGGTGGGGCCGGACTGTTGCAAATGTCTGTCAAACTACGGGGAAATGTAATCTGATGGGCAGCTTGTTCTGCCCTACAACCTGCAACACATGGCTACCGTTCTTTTAATTGCAATGAGTGAAGCAGCCTCACTGGCTACTTCTGTGTACACACTCGCCTCACTCTAAGGGGAGTTAGCAAAGTGCAAATTCCAGATGCCCGAGAAGACTGCACTAACAAGTTCGCTGTTGGTTGCTCTTCTCCAAACATGTTTAAATAACATTTGCCATCACAGAATAACACAGAATTGCCCCGGTGTGTTCCTACCCACCCCAGAGTTCCCTGCCCACTGCCTCTACCATTCTGGAGAGACCCCTGTGGCAGGCTAACAGGAGGAAGATTCCACTCCCCTGGTAAAGCTCCCCCCTCTCCCTTTAGTTTAGTTAATAATTCATTAAATACTTACGATTTTTGTCCATGCGATCTGTGGGGTTGAACTTTGCAATCAACATCCTTATGAAGGTTTAGCACCTAGGCATCTCCTTGCTAAAGCTTGCTAAAGCTTGCTAGGAGCCTTGGGTGTGAGTAAGGCTTGTGGGCGGGTTTTCAAATCAGCTGACTTGGAAGCTCAAACCATCTTGCTAGTGGTTCGTTGCCTGATTGATCCACCCCTTTAGCCCACAAAATGCTTCTTGGGCATTGGTTCGTGCAGTGGTGGTGCACACCTTTAATCCCAGAACTCCAGAGGCAGAGGCAGACAAATGTCTGTGAATTTGAGGCCAGCCTAGTTTACTACAAGAGCTAGTTCCAGGACAGGCTCCAAAGCTACAGAGAAACCCAACAACAACAAAAATGCTTCTTGTGACAGCAAAGTATTGTCTCCCCTTTTTCTGTTTTGACTCTTTACAGTAATTGTCTAGCATTTTCCCTTACTAGGCAAGGTTCATTCACACCAAAGCAGCCTTTCTTGCCTAGGAAGGCACATTGGCCCCGCTTTCAGCAGGTATTAAGTCCAGCGCTCTGTGGTTTTGGACACCACAGCAGGGAGTCTCTTTGAGTTTGTAGCATGTGATTTGTTGCACCAGGGTCAGGTAGGTCTTCCTTAATCTGACTGTACAATTGGCTGTGCTGTATCTGTTGTAGCCCTATAGCTGCTGCGCCCATGGTAGTTGTCCCTCTAGAGCCTTCTCCAGCAGTGCAGGAGTAGAATGAGGCTTCTATTTTTCCTGAAATGATGAACAAGATATTAATAGGTTTTCCATGCCAGAAGAACACCGGAGTCTGGAGTGAGGAAGACTGTGACAGGTTCCCCACCCCCAGGGTACCTAGTGTAAGTGCAGTCCTGGCAGGCAAAGTATGTCCCATTTGATGCCCTTGCCTTGGGAGCTGAGTGGACATAATTTGTTTCTGGTCCTACACAGTTGGCCTCTCTGATTATCTAAACCAGGTGTCTGGCTAAGCAGTGTTAGATATGCCCACTGTATGCATTTTCTTTGACTCCTCTAGTCTTTTCAGAAATAGCCTGTTGGGGGGGGGGGGATAGGAGTAGGGGATGAACAATTACAGAGATAGAAAAGCAGAGCCTGATAAGAATAAGGAATGTGGGTAAATCAGGATATCAGCCTTGGGGGGTGGGTTGTGGGGAAGGAATGTGTTAGCTTACTGAGGGTTGATTAAAGAAGTCAGAAAAGGCAGAAATAGAGAGGCAAGTCTGACCTTTACACAGTATTGATATTGTTGGAAACATGGGGAGTGGACCATCTCATATGGAAAGCCAACTGAGCCCAGCTCTGGTGACTTCCTCCCAGGAGTCCATTAGGTTTCCTCAGCATAGCGAAAAGATTCTTAGGATTGTTCTAACTGAGGGAAAAGACTCACATGCTTACAGTTTCAGACATATCTCTTTATTGTTTTGATTTAATTCTAATTTTCTTGCCCTGTCTAGTTTCTTATTTCTAATTCTGTCTCAATTCTAATTGCAATTCTCTATTACAAACCTGTTTCCATTCATTCTTTTTCTAATTACTCTACACTCTTTTTCTTATTTTTCGTCTTCATTTTCCTACATTCTTTATCCTTCTACATTCTTTATTCTTCCAATCTTATTTTTCCCAATTTGATTTCTTCTGCTATTATAAATTGTATATATATACATATGCGCGCATATACATACACTAATCAGCAACTTGTTAGTAATAAAAAATAAACTGCAAAGAAAATTCACAGGGACACAGTCATTCTTAGTAGATACTTAGCAAAACTTCTCAGCTAGTTTGTAGCTAACCCCAGCTGCATCTGTGGGGTTCTTAAAGGGGTCCCAACAGGTTACAAAGGGAGAAAACTAAACCATTGAGAGATCTAAGCAAAGGCAAAGAATACATGTATTATTTTACATTTCTTAAGTGTCACTAATAATATCTGGACACGGTTAGTCAGTTAGGTGCTATTGATCTCTTGAAGGACTATGATATAACAAAAACAGGTACGTGTAGTACCACCATAATTTATTATAAATCTTTGAAGGACTTAGATCTAGCAAGGCCAGACAGCTACAGTTCTGCTCTGTGAAGGCCCTCCTGTAATCACTCCACAAGGACTTCCGTATGGCCAAGTCCTGCTAAGAGGAAGTTAATTATAGAGAATGGGCTTCTACATTTTATTTTTTGCAGTGTGAGACAAAAGGTGTGACTTTTATTTTATTTGCCAGAACACACAGTTTAGGGAACGAGTCATTATTGTTGTTAGGCTACACCTGCAGCGGTGAGAAATAAACCACAGAGCTCAACAAACCCCAGTAGGAGTTTATAGGAGAGGGCAGTGTTAGAGGGAGGAGGTGTGGCCAGTCCAGAAGGAGGAAGTGAGAAAGGGCCAAGCAGAAATGCAGAGCTTCCTTAAAAGGAAAAGTTTGAACGTGTGTACAAAGACATAAGCAGCCATGCAAGGCATGACGTAAAGACATATATATTTGCAGGGCCCCTGGGCTGGCTGGGTGATTGCCTGAATGCCTATGGGCTGGGAGGTGGGGGTGGTACTGGAGGGGGCAGTGTCAGTATAATGCTGGAATCCTAACAGTCATCCTACTAACAGAACACAGGAAAACTGTGCCCAGCATATGAGGAATACACTTCAGGGGAACATGTTATCGCACAAGAGAATCTGCAGTTAGAGACAGTACTCAAAAGGCAGTACTTTTAACAGGCAGTGCCTATGTGAGTTTAACCTCCATCAAGTTAACCTCTTCTTATGGGCTGGACTTCTAAATGTCAGCAGATCCACTGACATGAGGATCCCACGAACTCCACACACTCACATGGAATCACATCTCACTTGCATGGAAGGATGAACCATGCATCCCATGCTATGTGGGTAGATGAGCTAATGTGGATGAGACAAAATTCGCATGGGAAGAAACTGGCTGCAACCTTTCTAGGGGCAGAAATGACATCCATAGTCCTGAAGCAGAGACTTACTGTCCAGTGCCATGTATGGTGACAGCTGTGGGAAGGAGTGTCTTGAGTGGACAAGACTGGCTCTGGAGGTGGTGTTTTTGTTGTTGGAGCAGAGCTAGGATATGACAGGGTAGTCTGTTGGGACATTGGTCAGCCTGTTTTTGAGAAAAGAATCACTTGTCTTTTGCTGTCCCTGCAGTGGAGAGTGTCTGCTTGGGAAGGAGAACTGCTTCATTTCTGTATGAAAAGGGAGTTCATTATTGATGTTTCCTTTTGCTTGCTTAGGGAACCCCTTTCTCTCCAGAGTAAGGTGTTGTATGTGTTATGCTGCAGATGTATTTGAAACCAGGGTATATGTTGATTCTAAGACTGGAAGCAAGTGTGAGAGCCCAGGCAGGAACAATTAGTTCTGCCATTGGGAAGCTGTGTGAAGGGTAGGGATTTGGCTTCTACTAAGTGTGGGCTTGTGGGACTAGTGGGGTTCTGTCAGTGCCCATGTCAAAGGAGCTACAGTCAGCAAGGGAGCTTAGGGAGTTCAATTGACCGAACAGCAAAGCCAAAGCCTGGAGGCTCTGAGCTCCCTCCTGCACCTGGTTGTCTGGTCAACTAGCCACACATCTCGCCATGCCCTGCTGCCGCCCTTGACCAGCCAAATGGCCCAGTCTTGGGTAGAGCAAGAAAAGCAAGGCTGCAGAGGCAGGACCCGAGGCTGCGGTCGACCTCCTTTCCTGCAGCTCTGCATCTGGCAATCCCTTGTTGGCCCCAGGAGCCGGCCTCAGCCTCCTCCACACTGCAACACTAGAGTCTCTCAGCCCTGCCTCTCCATCCTGCCCACCAGTTCCACACAAGCACCAGCCAAACTCTCCCTTTTCCCTCCACCTGCAGATAGGCTAGGTGTGAAGTCATCACGCCAGAGACTTGTCCTCTCCACTGCTTAGCATCCTCCAGCCTCCATCTGTGTCATTTAGATTACTAGCCACCTCCAGTCTTGCTTGTAAGAACTCGATATGACCTAACCCAACATATAACACAGATCATCAGGCTTTTAATCATTTTCAATTCTCAGCTTTCTGGATGGAACAACAGAATTTTCATCTTGCCCATTGGGAAGACAATCCTGTATGTTTAACATTCCTGGTTTCCATAGAGATCTGTGGGCTTAAGGACCTTCATGCTATGGTGCCAAAAGAAAGAGGGAGAGGGGGGGGGAGTCTTCTGGTTTGTGTTAATTTCATTAGTTAAATAAACAGACTGCCTTGGCTGATAGGAAAGAAAATTAGGTAGGTGGAGTAAACAGAACAGAATGCTGGGAGAAAGAAGCCGAGTTGGTCAGTCGCCATGATTCTCCCACTCCAGACAGATGCAGGTTAAGATCTTTCCTGGTAAGCCACACCTCGTGGGTCTACTCAGATTATTAGAAATGGGTTAGATCAATATGTAAGCGCTAGCCAATAAGAGGCTAGAACTAATGGGCCAGGCAGTGTTTTAAAGAATACAGTTTCCATGTAATTATTTCGGTAAAGCTAGCCGGATGGTGGGACACAGACCCGCCGCTCCGCCTATTACAAAGAGAGAGAGAGAGAGAGAGAGAGAGAGAGAGAGAGAGAGAGAAACTATATTTCCTGAGTTAGAAAATTATTGATTATGAGGCAGGATAGAAAAACAAGGACAACTAAGGGGACATGAGAAGAAAACAGAAATGCTCACTGTTTTAGATGAGGTGAGAAAACACATGACACACTTGAAGACACAGAAGCTGAGAGAAAAAAACATCCCCTTAACACAAGAAGCATGAACACACCCAGGATCCCTTTCAGATCCCACTGCTAATCCTGCTTGCAAGGATACCCATCCCCATGCAGCTGCTAGCAGACTACCACTGCCCAGCCTGACTGCTTCCCAGGAGTGGGGAGGGTGTTGTCTCTCAATATCTCTAGGTACTTACAAGACTGAAATTCACAGTATACATGAGAGAGACATCCTACATTAACTATGTGTTAAAACTTCAAATTAGGATATATACCTCGGTTTCTCCCTACAAAAGTAACTCTAGCATCCTCTCTGGCATGTCATACAAGAGTAATTGCACTTGGGTTTGAGAGCAGAAATAGTGTTGTCCAGGCTGGCCTTGAACTCAGATCACTCTGCCTCTTCAGCATATGCTACTGGACTGTGCCACCAGAACGAGCAATAATTTCTGTTTAATAGTTGAAGCTTCCACTTGATGACATAAGCTGCTCAAGAGTCTCCCACTGTTCTTGCAGAGGTTGAAGCAGAGGGCTGGGCACCCCCCCTTACTCTCCATTCTGAAAAGGCACTCCCACATAGCCTGCCAGCTCCCAGGCCAGGACCAGTCCTCTCTGCCCCACAGCCCAGACCTGCAGCCCTCTATACTCCTTACTCTGTCCTGGCACCCCCACGTTCAGAGCAGGAGATCAGTGCTGGGAGGAAGGCTGCACACTGGAGTGGCCCTTCCTCAGGAGTGAATCACAGGTCTCAAAACTCAATTCTCAGAAAACTGCAGGGGCCACAGCATTTTTTGCATCTATGTTAATAAGGGAACTTGTTCTGCATTACTCATTATGGAAAGCTTTATCTAGTGTAGATATCAGGGTAATTGTGGCCGCATTAAAAAAAGTATTCCTTATGTCTTAATTTTGTGGGATAATTTGAGAAATGCTGACATTAATTTTTTTTAAAAAATAAAAAGTCTTATAGAATTCTGTACTGAATCCATCTGGCCCTCGGTTTTGTCACTTGGTGGAGTTTTTTTTTTTTTTATTGGAAAAAAAAAGAAATTTCTGCCTCCTCCCCGCCTCCCATTTCCCTCCCACTCCTCCTCCTCCCTCTCCAGCCTGCAGAGCAGTCAGGATTTCCTGCCCTGTGGAAAGTCCAAAGTCCTCCCCCCTCAATCCTGGTCTAGGAAGGTGCACATCCAAACTGAGTAGGCTCCCACAAAGCCAGAACATGAAGTAGGATCAAAACCCGGTGACATGGTCCTTGGCTTCTCAGCAGCCCTCGTTGTCCGCCAAATTCAGAGAGTCCGGTTTTATCCCATGCTTTTTCAGTCACAGTCCAGCTGGCCTTGGTGAGCTCCCAAAGAATCAGCCCCACTGTCTCCATGGGTGGGCGCACCCTTGTGGTCCTGACTTCTTTGTTCATATTCTCCCTCCTTCTGCTCCTCATTGGGACATTGGGAGCTCAGTCCAGTGCTCCAGTGTGGGTCTCTGACTCTATCTCCATCCATCGCCAGATGAAGTTTCTATGGTGATATGCAAGATATTCCTCAGTATGGCTATAGGATAGGGTCATTTCAGGTTCCCTATCCTCAGCTGCCCCAGGAACTAACTGGGGACATCACTCTGGGCACCTGGGAGCCCCTCAAGGTCCAAATCTCTTGCCAACCCTAAGATGGCTCCCTTAATTAAGATATGTGCTTCTGTGCTCCCCTAACCAACCTTCCTTTATCCCAATCATCCCGTTTCCCCAAGATCCTCCCCACCCTCCCCTTCTCGCTTCTCTCTCCCCATCCCCTTCACCCCCATCCCACCCCACTCCCAAGATCCCAATTTTCTCCCCAGAAATTTTGTCTACTTCCCATAGCCAAGAGGATAATTATATGTTTTTCCTTGGGTTCACCTTCTTATTTAGCTTCTTTAGGTTCACCAATTATATATTCCGTGACCTTTATTTATGGCTAGAAACCAATTATGAGTGAGTACATCCCATGTTCATCTTTTTGGGTCTGGGTTACCTCACTCAGGATAGTGTTTTCTATTTCCATCCATTTGCGTGCAAAATTCGAGAAGTCATCATTTTTTACCTCAGTGTAGTACTCTAATGTGTATATATTTCACACTTTCTTCATCCATTCTTTTATTGAAGGGCATCTAGGTTGTTTCCAGGTTCTGGCTATTACAAATAATACTTCTATGAACATAGTAGAACAAATGCTTTTGTCATATGATAGGGCATCTCTTGGGTATATTCCCAAGAGTGGTATTGCTGGGTCCAGGGGTAGGTTGATCCCAAATTTCCTGAGAAACCAAAACACTGATTTCCAAAGTGGTTGTACAAGATTGCATTCCCACCAGCAATGGATGAGCATACCCCTTCCTCCACAGCCTCTCCAGCAAAGGCTATCATTGGTGTTTTTGATTTTAGCCATTCTGACAGGTGTAAGATGATATCTCAAAGTTGTTTTGATTTGCATTTCCCGGATTGCTAAGGAGGTTGAGCATGACCTTAAGTGTCTTTTGGCCATTTGAACTTCTTCTGTTGAGAATTCTCTGTTGAGTTCAGTGTCCCATTTTTTAATTGGGTTAATTAGTATTTTAAAGTCTAGTTTCTTGAGTTCTCTATAAATTTTGGAGATCAGACCTTTGTCTGTTGCGGGGTTGGTGAAGATCTTCTCCCAGTCAATAGGTTGCATTTTTGTCTTAGTGACAGTGTCCTTTGCTTTACAGAAGCTTCTCAGTTTTAGTAGGTCCCACTTATTCAATGTTGCCCTTAATGTCTGTGCTGCTGGGGTTATACATAGGAAGTGATCTCCTGTGCCCATCTGTTGTAGGGTACTTCTCAATTTCTCTTCAATCAGGTTCAGTATGTTAGGACAGATATTGAGGTCTTTGATCCATTTGGACTTGAGTTTTGTGCATGGTGATAGATATGGGTCTATTTTCATTCTTCTACAGGTTGACATCCAGTTGTGCCAGCACCATTTGTTGAAGATGCTTTCTTTCTTCCATTGTATACTTTTAGCTCCTTTATCGAAAATGAGGTGATCATAGGTTTGTGGGTTAAAATTCGGGTCTTCTATACAATTCCATTGGTCGACTTCTCTGTTTTTAGGCCAGTACCACACTGTTTTCATTACTGTAGCTCTGTAATAGAGTTTAAAGTCAGGGATGGTAATGCCTCCAGAAGATCCTTTATTGTATAAGATTGTTTTGGCTATCCTGGGTTTTTTGTTTTTCCATATAAAGTTGATTATTGTCCTCTCAAGATCTGTGAAGAATTTTGATGGGATTTTGATGGGGATTGCATTGAATCTATAAATTGCCTTTGGTAGAATTGCCATTTTTACTATGTTGATCCTCCCAATCCAAGAGCAAGGGAGGTCTTTCCATTTTCTGGTATCCTCTTCAATTTCTTTCTTCAATGCCTTAAAGTTCTTGTCAAATAGATCCTTCACTTCCTTGGTTAGAGTTACCCCAAGATATTTTATGCTGTTTGTGGCTATCGTGAAAGGTGAAGCTTCTCTGATTTCCCTCTCTGCTTCCATATCCTTTGTGTATAAGAGGGTGACTGATTTTTTGGAGTTGATCTTGTATCCTGCCACATTACTAAAGGTGTTTATCAGCTGTAAAAGTTCTTTGGTGGAGTTTTGGGGGTCACTTATGTACACTATCATATCATCTGCAAATAACGAAAGTTTAACTTCTTCCTTTCCAATTCGAATCCCCTTGATCCCCTTATGTTGCCTTATTGCTATTGCTAGAACTTCAAGCACTATATTGAAAAGGTATGGCAAGAATGGACAGCCTTGTCGTGTTCCTGAGTTTAGTGGGATGGCTTTGAGTTTCTCTCCGTTTAATTTGATGTTAGCTGTCGGCTTGCTGTAAATAGCTTTTATTATATTTAGGTATGACCCTTGTATCCCTAATCTCTCCAAGACTTTTATCTTAAAGGGATGTTGAATTTTGTCAAATGCTTTTTCAGCATCTAATGAAATGATCATATGGTTTTTTTCTTTCAGTTTATTTATGTGATGGATTACATTGATAGATTTTCGTATGTTGAACCAGCCAGCCCTGCATCTCTGGGATGAAGCCTACTTTATCATAATGGATATTTTTTCTAATGTGTTCTTGGATTCGGTTTGCCAGTATTTTGTTGAGGATTTTTGCGTCGATGTTCATGAGTGATATTGGCCTGTAATTCTCTTTCCTGGTAGAGTCTTTGTGTGGTTTTTGTATCAGAGTAACTGTAGCTTCATAAAAGGAATTTGGTAATGACTCTTCTGTTTCTATATTGTGAAATACATTAAGGAGTATAGGTATTAGGTCTTCTTGGAAGTTCTGGTAGAATTCCGCATTGAAACCGTCTGGTCCTGGGCTCTTTTTGATAACAGCTTCTAATTCTTCACGACTAACAGGTCTATTTAGATTGTTCACCTGGTCCTGGTTTAACTTTGGTATATGGTACTTATCTAAAAAGGTGTCCATTTCTTTTACATTTTTCAGTTTTGTAGCATACAGGCTTTTGTAGTAAGATCTAATGATTCTCTGAATTTCCTCTGTGTCTGTGGTTATGTCCCCCTTTTCATTTCTGATCTTATTAATTTGTGTATTCTCTCTCTGCCGTTTTATTAGTTTGGATAGGGGTTTATCAATCTTGTTGATTTTCTCCAGGAACCAGCTTTTTGTTTCATTGATTCTTTGGATTGTTTTCTGTGTTTCTATTTTGTTGATTTCAGCCCTCAGTTTGATTATTTCCAGTCTTCTACTCCTCCTGGGTGAGTCTGTTTCTTTTTTTTTCTAGAGCTTTCAGGTGGGCTGTTAAGTCTCCAATGTGTGCTTTCTCTGTTTTCTTTAAGTGGGCACTTAGTGCTATGAACTTTCCTCTCAGGACTGCTTTCACAGTGTCCCATAAGTTTGAGTATGTTGTTTCTTTATTTTCAATGAATTCAAGGAAGTCTTTAATTTCTTTCTTTATTTCTTCCTTAATCCAGGTATGGTTCAGTAGTTGACTGTTCAGTTTCCATGAGTTGTAGTTCTGGGGGTAGCATTGTTGTTGAATTCTAACTTTAATCCATGGTGATCTGATAAGACACAGGAGGTTATGGATATTTTTTTGTAACTGTGGAAGTTTGCTTTGTTACCGAGTATGTGGTCAATTTTCGAGAAGGTTCCATGAGCTGCAGAGAAGAAGGTATATTCTTTTCTTTTTGGGTGGAATGTTCTATAGATGTCTGTTAAGTCCATTTGCTTCATTACCTCCAATAATTCTCTTAATTCTCCGTGCTGCTTGGGTAGCTCGTAAACAAAGGGCCTACCTTGCTTGCTGCAGGCAGGCTATTGAGACAAAGGAACTACTGCCCTCCCGGTTGCCCTCCCTATTTGGATTAGGTCCCAGCGCCCGAACAGGCTGAGCTGGGAGATGCTATGTGGCCAAAGAGGGGAGGGAGGCAGACAGAGGGGGGCACAAATAATTTTTTGATACCAAAGCTTTGATTAAGGCCTTCCTGTTATCATGTACACATACATTAAATCCATATGAATGCAAGTTGGCTCTCATTAGAGGCTGTCAGGCTGTCAGAATGGCTATTATCAACAAACCTCACAGCAGATGTCAGAACTCTGCAGCAAAAGGGGCACTGTATTATTGCTGGTGGGAGTATAAACTGATACATCCAGTATGGAGAATCCTTTAATAAGTTACAAACAGACCTTTTGTGACTCAGCTATGCCACTCCTGGGCATATGTGAGAGAACACTACATCATAACACAGAGACCTGCACATCCGTGTCTACTGCTGCCCTGTGTACAATAGGAGCAAACTGGACCTGACCTAGATGCCCATCAGCTTATGAACAGATAATGAAAATGTGGTACATGTGTAAAACAGGAAGTTATTCAGACATAAAGAAAAATGGAGTTTGTAGAAAAGTGGGGGATCTACAAAGTATAATATTGAATAAGGCCACACAAACTCAGAGAGAAAGAGACCCCATGCACTTCCTCATATGCGTGGAATGCACAGTGGGTACACCTGTGAGTGAGGGCACGGTATAACATGTAGACAGGAGAACAAGGAAGGGTGATGTAATGTGATGAATAGGGACAGAATGCAGTAAGGGCCCAAAATCATGAAAAAATTATAAAGAGCATCAACTTTGCTGGTGTGTTTTCTAATTTGTGTCTGATAAGTGTATAAAAATGTAAATACAGTCTAAAACCATAACCAAAGATCCATGGCTTCAGCATGACTTTTCTAACAGGTGGAAGTTCAGTGAGGTACATAAGATTTGAAACTTGGCCAGTGTTTGAGTGGCTATGCTAATGGAGCTGTGTGATGTATTCATTTGTTAGTCTATCACAATAAAGTGTGTGTGTCTGTGAGTGTGAGTGTATGTGTGTGTGTTTGTGTGAGTGTAAGAAGTTTGAATGCAGGACTGCTGAGAAAAATAACATTTTTCTTTCATAACTTTGCCTTTTCTTTTCTATAACAGGTAAGAATAACTATATGGCTCTTTGGAAGGGCTACTGAGGCTAGAAATAAATGATTTGATAAGAAATACTTAATAGTAGAAATGACACACTCACACATTTATTTTTAGTGGAGGGCAATTTGTTGTAACTGTTTCCAGTTCTTATACACACTACAATGAGGCTTTAATGAAAGAAACCAATGCAACAGGCCACATGACAGTTTAGATTATACATACTAAATCTTGTGGTCAAATGCTTGTCCATGTTAAGACTTGTGTATTATTCATTGACATAGTTAAAGTTGATTTTATAAAACAATATCATGAATCATTACTCCAGCTATGGTAGGGAAGCTGTATAAGACTTTATCACATTATTCTGTTTAGTCTAAAACTAAAAGCTCAGGAACAGAATATTTTTGGAACATTCTACTTAATATTTTCAGACCATGTGTGAAGACATTAACTGAAACCATGAATCATGAGTGGTAGGTTGTTCTATGCCTTCCTCAACCATATGACTCTTCACTGACCTCACTGCCTCTAGCTGCAGCAGCTTCCTTGAGGCTCCTACTGGGGCTTTTTCTGCTTGTCTTCTGCCTTCAATTGTTCCCCCAGGTGGACATGCCTCCTACATCTCTCTAGAGGGATGCTTCTTCCCAGGGATGCTGAGCCTGGCCTCCCGTGCACACCACAGCCTGAGCTGTTCTTTCACTGCATCTTCCTGCTAGACCCAGACAAGAGAAAGTTCCAGTGTGTTTTCTCTCAGCCCTTCACACAGTACCTGGCTCACCGTGTTCAATAACTGTAACTGACAGTGTGAATTTGCACAGAATTCTGAAGAATCTGGAGAATAGGTCACTTACCTGACAAGGACAGAGCCACAGAAAGTGCAATCACAGCTCCAGTGAGGATGATGATCACTGCATAGCAGCAGTAAAGCCCAGCAGGTGACATGGGGGAGACGATTCTGAGACATTGTCCTTGGAGCTTTTTGCCTGTAAAATACGAATATAAGAATGCCAATTTTGAGAATTTCTTAAGGAAAATAAAAGAAACTTAAGATAAAAAAAAAACAATTTACAATCGCCTGCAAGTACTTGAAAGAGGGCTTTTTCCTTCAAAGAAGGCCGTGGTCCATAAAGGATGGCCATGGTAGAAAGAAGAGCAGAGATGCCAGAAACACAGCTTGACCCGAGGTCTTCTAGTTACTGAACTAAGAGTAATAACCTTGAGGATCCCATGAATCTCAGATCTCACTCTCATGGAAGGATAGACCATGCATCCCATGCCACATGCATAAATGAGCAAATGTCCAAACCACAAGGGTGGATGAGACAAAATTACCATTGGAAGAAACTGGCTGCAACCATAGGGGCAGATATGACATCCATAGTCCAGAAGCCGAGACTTACTGTCCAGTGCCTGTGTGTTGTGACAGGTGTGGGAAGCAGTGTCTTGAGTGGACAAGATTGGCTCTGGAGATGGTGTCTTTGTTGTTGGAGCAGAGCTAGGATATGGTAGGGTAGTCTGTTGGGACATTGGTCAGCCTGTTTTTGAGAAAAGAATCATTTGTATTTTTTGCTGTTGCCTGCAGTGGGCAATGGCTGAAGGAGAACTGCTTCATTTCTGTACGAAAAGGGAGTTCATTATTGATGTTCCCTTTTGCTTAGGAAACCCCTTTCTCTCCAGAGTAAGGTATTGCATGTGTTATGCTGCAGATGTATTTGAAACCAATGTATATGTTGACTCTAAGACTGGAAGCAAGTGCAAGAGCCCAGGTAGGAACACTTAGTTCTGCTATTGGGAAGCTGTGTGGAGGGTAGGGATTTGGCTTCTACTAAGTGTGGGCTTGTGGGACTAGTGGGGTTCTGCCAGTGCCCATGTCAGAGAAGTTACAGTCAGCAAGGGAGATTAGGGAGCTCACTTTACTGAATAGTAAATCCAAACCCTGGAGAGACAAATCTTGGTGGGGGAGAGTTTTGGAGAGGGGAGGGGAAATGTGGGGGAGATAGGGAGGGAGTTCCAAAATGCCCTTTGCTTCTGCTGTCCTTCCTCCTGATTGCTATGGCAGTGTTCCTGCTGTATCTGACCATGGTATCATTAAATTCCACTCCTCACTGGACACTTTACTTATGGATTATAGTGAAGATTATTTTTGTGAGAGCAGTGATGCTTAGTTAGATCAATGATTTAATCAAACTTTCTGAGTTCGCCTAAAAGATACAGGTAGTTAAGACAGTAAAGATGATTAGGAAAATGGTTTAGGTTATTGGGACAATTGCTCTAATAAGAGATATAAAAAAAGGCAAAAACAGACTAAAAGTAACCTTTCCCTTTGTTTGATGTGAGATTTGTCCTGGATGGATACTAATAAGGAAGTTTCACGTACTATAGACTCGTTATTCTGCCTGTGGAAAAACAGGCTGATGATCAAGAAAACTTTGTCTCTGTACCCAAACTTAGGCCACAGTTCCTTGGTCATGTAGCTTACAGAATTAATCACAGGCCCCAGTATGAACCTTGAAGAAACAAACTTGTGAAATGAAAGTAAATGGCGCTATTGTGTGTAAAGGAAAACCGATGGTTAGCTGAGCACTGCTGTAAACTTTCCCTGAATCATTGCAGTTCACTTGAAGGAGTGTCATCCTATGATTGCAGGAATGGACTGAAGTGCCCATGGTCCACAATCCCAGGGACACACTGCTCTGCCCAAGAACCCCACTGCTACCTTGTAACCTGCTGAACATCCACGTGCCTTTCTGCCCAGGACACTTCTGTCTCAGGTAAGTCTTTCCCTGAGTAGGAAAGCCCACTCCAGGAAGTGCCCTCAGGCTTGTGACCAGAGTCCCTGCCCATCTTCCCTGTCTCCTGGCTCTCACCTGTTATCTCCTGCAACTCCACCTTGTCCCCTTAGATGAAGGAGGACAGGTGGCTCAAGTCCTCAGCCTTAGCGCCTGACTGCCCCATTCACCAGGCTCTCTGGATCAACTCATCTGGGTCTCAGCCAGCAACTCTGACTTGGTGTCTGCCATGCCAGCCAACTGCCAGCGGACCAGACCTCCAGGCACTACTTGTCTGGAGCAGCCTTACAACCTAAAAGGCAGCGAACTCTGCCTGCTGCTCTCCACAGGCCTGTGGGCTTCCAGCTAAGGGTTGGTCCTCTGGACAGGAGCCACTTGCCTCCACCCACAGCCTACAGCTGCCTTCTCAGGTGTGGGTGGACTTTCAGAAAGCAAGGGCGGAACAGAGGGGGAAAAATGTTCAGGAAGGGATTAATTCACTGAGAGCATCTGAAAGCCAAAGGACAGTAAACTGATCTACGTACAGACAGAGCACTCATATAAGTAAAAAAAAGAAAAAAGAAGGGAATTTTTGTCTTAGGTATAACAGGAACAAGAGGAAAAAAAATAGGAGAAAGAAAAATAAGGAGAGATGTAAAAGGAACATCAGGAAGAAATAAAAAGAAGAACACCTCAAAGAATTAGAAGGGGGACAACTGGGAAGACGAAGCAAGGGGAAAACAAGAGGATAAAAGAACAGAACAGGCCGGGTATTGGAAGTGCACGCATTAATTCCCAGCATCTAGGGGGCAGACACAGGTGGATTTCTGTGAGTTCAAGGCCAGTCTGATCTACAGATTGAGTTCCAGGACAGCCAAGGCTGTTACACAATGGAAACCCTGTCTCAAAAAACCGCAAATAAATAAGTAAATAAATAAATTAGAAAAAAAAGTAGGAAGAGGAAGAATAACGGAGAGAGAGAGAGAGAGAGAGAGAGAGAGAGAGAGAGAGAGAGAGAGAACTAACCTTTTGCCCTCAGATACAGTTCCCGTGTGAGTCTGGACATCTGTTCAATAGTTTATCTACCCACATCTCCTCTCCAGTTCTCTGACTTTCTGGGAACCTGCTGGGGGCTGGGTCCCTCAGTAGTAGGGTTCTCTTGAAGTACAGCACATCCTGCTGTGTAAGGTTTTTTTTAGGCTATTCCCATCTGTAAAACAATTTGGGGCTTATTCAGGGGGTGATCCAATATATGGGCAAAAGGTTTAGAAGACAGGGTAAGTGTCTCACAGTGGAGGGAAGGAGGTCGGAGGACGTGAAGGGGTTATTGGAGAAGTGTTGTGGGTTGGATAGTTGGCTTGGCCAAAATAAAAGGCTGTGATTTATTATTACTAAGTATGGGGCAGCTCTGGATGGAGGGAGAGTTAGGAAATCTCAGTAACTGATGAGGCCCTTGAGTGAGTGTGTACTGAGCATGTGTAGGGCACTATGAAGTAAGATTTTCTTCCTCAGGGATAAGCAGTTCCACTGTGGCCAAGGTCTAGTGTCAAATGTCCAGCCTACAATGACTGTTCTAATCATTTAGAGAAATAAACCATGGGGTAAATGGTGTCCCCTCCCAACTTTTGGCAAAGTGTTTTGAGGACTTGACTTTGGTTAGCACATGAAAGGCTAGTGTGAAAGCCAGAGACTTAAGTGTGTTTATGGAGGAAAGGAGGGATAGAGGGGGAGGGTGACTGCTTTAGGGGCCTCTTAGTGCCAAAGCAGTGGGGCTGCCTCAGAATCCCTAGAACAAAACCATCCAGGTGAGATGCTGGGCAGGCAGGGTATCTATATCCTCCCATGTGAAGGCTAAAGGGGCTTGGGAGGATGGGTGCAGAAGGATAGTAAAGAAGACATCTTTAAGATCAAAGATGGAAAAGATGGCAGCAGAGGAGGGGATGGAGGTCTGGTATGTGTATGAGTTAGCAACCACAGGGAAAGTGTGAACAATTAATGGTTTTTTTCTTTTTGTTTTGTTTTATTTTGTATGTTTGTTTGCTTGTTTTTCAAAACAGGATTTCTCTGTATAGCTTTGGTGCCTATCCTGAAACTACCTCTTGTAGTCCAGGCCAACCACAAACTCTCACAGATACACCTGCCTCTGCCTCCCGAGTGCTGGGATTAAAGGCATGTGCCACCAGGGCCTAGCAACTCTGGTGTTTTTCTGGAAGTCCTGGACCAGGTGATAAGCACATTTGAGCCTATTAACACTTATCTGGGGGCATTATGGAGAGAGCTAGTGAGAGTGTAAAAGGGCTGCTTATAGAGATCAGGGAAGCGGTCAAGCTCAACCATGGAAATCAGCAATCATGGGGGTGGAAGTCTTCAGGAGATGGAGATTGCTAAGTGAGTCAGTAAGCAAGTTTAGGATTTGGCATCCAAAGAAAGATATAAGAGAAACCCTGTCTTTAAAAACAGGAAAAAATAAAAGAGGGGCCCCTGTAGGTATCATCCAGGGAAGGGAACCCTATGAAGAGATAAGAATGAAACCCATGCAGATTGACTTCATCAATCTGGATCAGATTTCAGGGAGTCTAACAACAGATGATTTATTCCCAATGTATTTAATCCCAGTATAGTTTGGAAAAGAGCTTCCTGGTGCAATAAAATCCCCATTGCACAAGGAAGCATAATTATACTAAGACTCAATTCAGGGCACACATCATTTCTTCCAAGAAAATAGGTTCTAGAGATAGACTATCGATACTAGCTTAAGGGCCTAAGTGTCTGGCCCGGTCTCAGTCATAAGAACAGTGTAGGGATCATTTGACTTGTGAGCCACCTCTGGGTCTGGTTATGGGATCTTGGTGGAGCCTTTGGCTATCAGGGTCATTTAGATTACTTGCTACATCCAGTCTTGCTTGTAAGAACTTGATATGGCCTGACCCAACAGATCACCAGGCTGTTAATAACTTCCAAGTCTCAGCCTTCAGGATGGAGAAACAGAATTTTCATTTTTCCCACTGGAAAAACTATCCTGTATGCTGTGAGATTTCCTTCTGTAAGCTATGAGTATGTTTTATTAGCACTGGTTATTAAAGAATCTTTTTTGGCCAATGGCTTAGTAAAGTAAAACCTGGCAGAAAATCTGAACAGAGACATATGGGGAATGTAGACAGAATCAGGGAGACACCGTGTAGTTGTGGAAGGAGGCAGACTTCAAGTAACTTCCGAAGAAGATAGATGTCCAAAAATCCTACTGGCGAACCCCGAGCCTTGTGGTAAAATATAAAATAATAGGAATGGGTTAATTTAAAATGTAAGAGTGTAAGCTATTGGCCACGCAGTGTTGTAATTAATACGGTTTCTGTGTAATTTTTCAAGTCAGGGTGGCTGGAAAGGTCAAGTTGTCTCTGCCTATAAAATGATGCCCATTGTGAGGCAACAACATCTACATAAAACCTGAGAGAGCTTTAGAAGGAATTCTAGACGCAAAAGACAGAGTTAAGCACAGCTTTTTGGTAGCAGCATTTTCTCAGCATTTACTCTGTTTGCTAGAAGCAAGCAAGGACATGATTCTTTTAAGAGAAGGCTTCTTGAGTTAACAGTAGCAGCAAAAACTGTGCAGCTCCCTTAAGAAGACTTTCTGGTTCATGCTCTATACATGAAGAGCTCTGGCTCTTTCAAGAGGACAAGCACTTGAATGGGATTTGGGGAAAGGAGGTTGCAATATACTTGGTTGCAGCATGGGCCAACTGCTTCCCAAAGTTGGGGTGGTACACAGGACTCGCAGTAGGTGGTCCCAGAGCTGGCAGTAAGGGTACCTCCACCATATTGAAAGGCTGAGAGAGGCAGAGTCAGCCTCTAGGGCCATTGAAACATCTCTGCTTATCATTTTAAAACGCTTCTTGTAAGAAAAGGATTTCAGATACACAATAAAGACAGATTCAGATAAAAATAAACCTTGGAATAGGTCATATGTGTTTTTAAAAATGTACGTAAGCTTGGGAGAGAGAAGAAAAAAAGCATAGATAGTTATAAAAAGCAAAAGGTTTTTTGTTTGTTTGTTTTTTTGTTTTTTGAGGCAGGGATTTGCTGTAGTTCTGAATCCTGTCTTGGAACTAGCTCTTGTAGATCAGGCTGGTCTCGAACTCACAGAGATCCACCTACCTCTGCCTCCTGAATGCTGGGATTAAAGGTGTGAACCACCACTGTCCAAAAAAAAAAAAAAAAGAAAGAAAAGAAATAGTTTTAAAAAAACCAAAGTCTTTAAAGAGACAATAAAAGTAATATAAAAGAGTACAGACAGTCATATATTAAAGGAGTAAGGAAAAATAAGCCACATAAAAATGGAATGTACGCAGAGAGTCTGGATTGTGTATATTATTGTGTTTTCTTTGAATTTTTTGACTTCAGGAAGACATTTAATTGTGGGGCTGCTAAACTAAACCAACATATAAATTTTAAAGGTATCATAATTTCAAAATTTAGATCTAAGGATATGTTACTTTTGAAAAAAGGTTCTGTTTTTGCTTCCACAGAAAATTGAGTGCTATGAATTTCTTACCGGCTGCTGTGGGGCAATTGTCTTGTACTTTAATGCTTTGTCACTTGTGTTGGTTTAATAAAATGGTGATTGGCCAGTAGCCAGGCAGAAAGTATAGTCAGGATGTCTGCTTGCCTAAGTATTCTACCTTGTTGGGAGAAGGAAAGGGTTTTTTCCCCCACTCCTTTTTAAGGACACTTTTCTCCTCCCCCTTAAGGACATTTTCTCCCCTCTGCCTTGAGGACAAGGACAGGACAAGATTACCTGGAAAGGCTTGCTTTCTTCTATTCTTGTCCCACCATCATCTGGGGGGCTGATGGCCTGGACATGTGAGGTGTGGATTAATTTTATCTCTTTCTGTCCCCTTCCACACGACTTTATGTGTGCTTTGGATCCCTTACACTTGCTCCAAGTGTATTTCCTTTTTAACCAAGAGGAACCCCGGTAGTGTTTTCTGGGGTCCCTACTGGTGATAAGGCCAGTTCGTTTCTTCTACTGGATCGAAAAAGTAATATTGACTTCAAATTTTGAGTTATTCCATTTTTGAAATGTTACTTTGCATAATATATATTGTGTCCTGAAAGAAATCAGGAGATTCTCTTGTGAACATTCACCTTGTTAGTGGCCAGCAGAATAACTGTGTGGAGTCGGAATGGCAGGGAATCCTCCCATAATCTGTAGTGACTTACAGGAAGGAAATTCACAGTATACCTGAGACAATCCTACCTTAACTATGCGTTAAAAGTTAAAACTAAAAATATAAAGCTTAGATTCTGCAAATGAAAGTAACTCCAGAGTCACCGTCTGTGTTTAAAAGCAAAAAAAAATAAAATAAAATAAAATAAAAATAAAAAAATAAAAAAGAAATGTGCAACACAGGCTGGTCTCGAACTCAGATACTCCTGCCTCTGCCTCTTCAGCATACGACACTTGTCTGGGCCATTAGAATGGACACTAACTATATTTGCAGTTTTTCTAGTTGAAGCTTCTTCATGATTACTTAACCTGATCAGTTCTACATTGTACTCTGAGAGGAAGAAAGAAGCACAGGGCTGGGCGCCCCCTGGCTCTCCTTCAGGGTATCAGGGTATTGCACTCTTACATGGGCTGCCAGCTCCCAGCCAGGATCAGTCTACTCTAAGACATACCCCAGGCTTGCAGCCCTCTACACTCTTCCTCTGCCCTGCCACCACACATTCACAGAGGGAGATCAGTGCTCAGACAAAGGCTGCACACTGAGATGGCCTTTTGGGGCCTCAACACTAGGACCCTTGTCACTGACTTCTAAGTACAGGGACTACAGCAGAGGCCAATTCGGGCTGGGAAGAGATCTCAGCAGGAGCGGTAGTGCCTGAAGATTCAGGGTGTTTGCCCAAGGGAGTGACAACAGCAGAACCAAGGATAATGTAGACATAGCTCCTGAATCTTCCAACAGCTAGGCCTGGTCTCAGAACATTGCCCTCACCTCACAGCAAGGCTATCAAATTAGAAAGCCATGTGTGAATTAATTCATTGGTGGAGGCTGAGCCTTCAAGATCCAATCCCCCTAAATGACTGCTTACATCAGCTAAGACCTAGCCTCCCCCGCTCAGTCTGCAGGGCCCTAGATTTGTGAACACAACAGTGGCCATATAGGACTATCCCCTGTGCCCATGAATTCAGATCATGTGACTCCGGCAATCAACTGTAGGAAAATTTTACTGCTGGGTGTTTTAAAAACTAGGGTGTAGCCAGGTGGTGGTGGCACACGTCTTTAATCCCAGCACTTGGGAGGCAGAGGCAGGTGAATCTCTGTGAGTTCGAGACCAGCCTGGTCTACAAGAGCTAGTTACAGGACAGGCTCCAAAGCCACAGAGAAACCATGTCTCGAAGAAAAAAAAAAACAAGAACTAGGGTGTAATTTCCTTGACTTTCTTTACCTAAGCAGACAATGTTGCAAAACAGACCCTCCAAGCAACCTCAGTGAGCACAGTGTGTGATTCCTATGTAATAGAAAGGAAGTCTCCAATTCTCCCCCTCCTCTCTGTCCCTTCTTCCCTTTTCTGTGGTGTGTGTGTGTGTGTGTGTGTGTGTGTGTGTGTGTGTGTGTGAGAGAGAGAGAGAGAGAGAGAGAGAGAGAGAGAGAGAGAGAGAGAGAGAGAGAGAGAGAGAGAGAGAGCAAACATTCATGCTCTCTGTATCAACCTCAGAACCTCACCAGCAAAAGCTGTTTTGCTTATTTATCTTGGTCATTCTGACTTGTATACAATGAAATCTCAATGTAGCTTTTATTTGCATTGCCCTGATAACTAAGGATATTGATCATTTCTTTAAGTGTTTCTCAGTCATTTGTGTCCATCTTTTGAAAAATCTCTGATTAGATGTATACAACACTTTTAAAATTGGGTTATTTGTTCATCTGATGTCCTGTTTTAAGAGTCCTACGCATATTTTAAATATTGGCAATATATCAGATGTGTGGTTGGTAAAAACATTTTTATTCTGCAGGCTGCCACGTTGTTGAATGGCAGTGTGCAGAAGCTTCTCAGTTTAATGGGGCCCCATTTATTTATTATTGACTTAGTGCCTGTTCTAACAGTATCCTGTTCAGAAGGTCTCTTGCTGTGCCAATGAGCTCAAGGCTATTAAACACTTTCTCTCCTGCCAGGTTCACTGTGTCTGGTTTATGTTGCCATCTTTGATCCAATTGGAGCTAAGTTTAGTGCAGAGTGGTAAGAATGAATAAGACTGCATTTCCTGATAGGCAGTCATTCAGTATGACCAAAATTACCTGTTGAAGATGCCGTCTTTTTTCTCATGCATATATATGGTTTCTTTATCAAAAATCAGGTGTCCATAGGTGTGTGGACTTCAGTTCAATGCTGATGCTCAATGTATCTGTTTTTATACCAAACTCATGCTGTTCTTATTACTATATCTCTGGAGTAGAATTTGAGATCTTAGATGTTAATACCTCCAGCAGTTCTTTTTCTCTTCAGAACTGTTTTTGCTATCCCGGGGGGTTTGTGCTTCCATACACAACTGAGAACTGTCATTTTACGACTTGTGAAGGATTGTGTTGGGATTTTGATGGGGAGTGCATTGGATCTGTAGGATTGCCCTATGGAGAAGAGTCATTTACATTATATCAATCCTACTAATCCCTGAGTATGCAGGGACTTTCTATTTTCTGATACCTTCTTCAATTTCAGTCTTCAGTGTTTTAAGGATTTTTATCATTTGAGTCTTTCACTTGTTTGGTTACAGTTGTCACAAGATGTTTTAAATCTTTCGAGGCTTTTATGAAACGTGTCGTTTACATGTATGTTAATTTTTTGTCCTGCTACTGCTGAAAGTGTTCATTATCTGTAGGAGTTTACTAGTAGAATTTTTAAGATCACTTGTGTATATGATCATATCATATACAACTAAAGATGTGTTTACTTCTTCCTTGCCAGTTGGTGTCCCCTGATCACCTCAGTTCTCCTCATTGTCCTAGCTAAGAGCTCAAGTACTAGATGGACTAGGTATGGCCAGATGGGTGTCCTCTTCTTATTTATGACTTTACTGTGGATGTTTTAAGTTTCTTTCCATTCACTTTGGTGCTGGCTGTGGGTGAGCTATAAACTGTCTTTGTTGTGTTGACATATGTCCCATGTATCCACGGTCTCTCCAGGACTTTTACAATGAAAAGATGTTTGATTTTATCAAAGGCTTTCTCTACAGCTAATGTGATGATCAAATTTTTTTTCAGTCTGGATATCTAGTAGATGGTATTTATTGATTTATGTATGCTGAATGATCCCTGCATCTCTGGGATGAAGCCAACTTAATCATGGCAATTGATCTTCTTGATACTGTTGGGATTCTGTTTGCAAGTATTTTATTGATCATTTTTTTCATCTGTGTTCATAAGGGAACTTGTTTTGCAATACTCCTCTTTAGACAGATCTTTATCTAGTTTAGATATCAGGGTAATTGTGGCCATATAAAAAAGTATTTCTTATGTCTTAATTTTGTGGAATAATTTGAGGAATGCTGACATTAATTTTTTTATTTTTTCTTTTTTTTAAATATTTTTTTTAATTGAGAAAAGGAAAAAAAATTCCCGCCTCCTCCCAACCTCCCATTTCCCTCCCCCTCCTCTCCCCCTTCTCCTCCTCCCCCCCACTCCTCTCCCCTTCCCTCTCCCGTCCAAAGAGCAACCAGGGTTCCCTGCCCTATGGAAAGTCCAAGGTCCTCCCCCCTCCGTCCATGTATAGGAAGGTGAACATCCAAACTGGCTAGGCTCCCACAAAGCCAGAACATGAAGTAGGGGAATGCTCTCTTGTGCAACCACTTTGGAAATCAGTGTTTCGGTTTCTCAGGAAATTTGGGATCAACCTACTCCTGGACCCAGCAATACCACTCTTGGGAATATACCCAAGAGATGCCCTATCATATGACAAAAGCATTTGTTCAACTATGTTCATAGCAGTATTATTTGTAATAGCCAGAACCTGGAAACAACCTAGATGCCCTTCAATGGAAGAGTGGATGAAGAAAGTGTGGAATATATACACATTAGAGTTCTACGCTGAGGTAAAAAACAATGACTTCTCAAATTTTGCATGCAAATGGATGGAAATAGAAAACAATATCCTGAGTGAGGTAACCCAGACCCAAAAAGATGAACATGGGATGTACTCACTCATAATTGGTTTCTAGCCATAAATAAAGGTCACAGAGTCTATAACTGGTGAACCTAAAGAAGCTAAATAAGAAGGTGAACCCAAGGAAAAACATATAATTATCCTCTTGGCTATGGGAAGTAGACAAAATTGCGAGGGAGAAAATTGGGATCTTGTGGGTGGGGTGGGATGGAGATATTGGGGGATATGGAGAGAAAAGTGAGAAGGGGAGGACTCGGGGAACTTGGGGAAACAAGATGACTGGGATAAAGGAAGGTTGGATACGGGAGCACGGAACCACAATTCTTAGTTAAGGGAGCCACCTTAGGGTTGGCAAGAGACTTGAACCTAGAGTGGCTCCCAGGAGCCCAAGGCGATGTCCCCAGTTAGTTCCTTGGCCAGCTGAGGATAGGGAACCTGAAATGACCCTATCCTATAGCAATACTGACGAATATCTTGCATATCACCATAGAACCTTCATCTGGTGATGGATGGAGATAGAGACAGAGACCCACACTGGAGCACCGGACTGAGCTCCCAAGGTCCCAATGAGGAGCGGAAGGAGGGAGAACATGAGCAAGGATGCCAGGACCACGAGGGGTGCACCCACCCACTGAGACAGTGGGGCTGATCTATTGGGAGCTCACCAAGGCCAGAAGGACTGTAACTGAAAAAGCATGGGATAAAACCAGACTCTCTGAACATGGCGAACAATGAGGGCAGATGAGAAGCTAAGGACAATGACATTAATTTTTTTAAAAAGTCTTTTAGAATTCTGTACTGAATCCATCTGACCCTTGGGTTGTCACTTGGTAGAGTTTTTATTATTGCTTCTATTTCACTAGGGATTTTGGGTCTGTTTCAATGCTTATCTGCTTTTGATTTTAGTTTGGTAGGTGATATACAACAACAAATTTATCCATTTCTTTTTGGTTTCCTAATTTGGTGGATTACACATTTTTAAAGTATTCCTTATTACTGTGGGTTTCTTCACTGTCTGTTATTATATCCTCATTAGTCTACAATTATATGACTTGGGATCACCTCTGTGTGTCTTTTTGTTAATTTGGGTAAGGGTTTATGAATCTTAAACTGATTTTTTCAAAAAACAGACTCTGTTTCATTGATTCTTTGAACGATTTTTGTTTGTTTCTATTTTATTGTTATCAACACTGAGTTTGATTATTTCTTCCCATCTACTTGCTAAGTATTATAAAGTATCCACCAGGGAAGAACACTCAGACATGGGTTCAAATGAACAAAAAGTCTTTATTGGCTTTTCAGTGACTAAACTGGGTATTCAGAATCCTGGTACAGCAGTAAGTCTTCCTCATGATAAGAGACTCACCAAAAACAAAACAAAACCCCTCACCTACTGGGTTGACACACCCCACTAAGCAAGAAGTGGTAGCTAGAAGCAAACTACAAAAGTCAAAAACCAAGATAGAGACTTTCCCAGAACTGTGCACTTGATGAATTGTATGCTCTCATTTTGGCAGAAATTGCTGCCTCCATGTTGGCTTCCAAGACCTAAAAGGTACTTACATGATGGTGTCAGTTGAGCTTAAGCTTAATAACCTGATAAGTTCTGGGAAACTCCTACATTCCTCAAAGATCCCCAGGATCTTTGTGCATTTGTCAAATCATGGATTCACCTGGGTACAGAGGGTTATTTTTGTCTACTTAGCACAATGTTTCAACATAATTTATTCTGTTTTCTGTAGCTGAGAAGAAAGTTGAGCAAGCAGGGTCCTGTAGTGAGAGTTGGAAGCAAAAGGATTAATTGCCCAGCCATAGCCTTAAGTAGATTAAGAGAGCATAGATTGGTACCAAGTGTTAGAGTCTCGATATCTCTGCCCTTTTAATTTTCCTAAATGTTATTTCTGACCATGGCTAAACTTTCTCTAATTATCAGATCAGCATAAAAGCAACAAGTTTCTCCCAGTGCCATACGGAGACCTATTTGTCTCATAAAGAAAGGTTCAATCCTCTTCAATTCTGAAAAACAACCCTGGTTAAGGAATTTCCTGATAGGAAACAAGTATTTGAATAATCTAACTGTATGTCTACTTGAACACTGAGTTTCTGAAAGTATTTATGCCACACAAATAGGGCTGAAGTTCCAACAGCAATGGAGGCTGTGATGGCTGCTGCCACCTACAGGGGAATGAAAATGGAGATGGCTCACAGGACACAGGAAAGTCCAAGTCCAAGACTGACTCGGGCACTGTTTCCTTCTCCAGTATAGATGAACACCTGTGGTATAATATCTGCAAGGTCACAACAGAGTAGGTTCTCCAGTGCAGGCAATACTGATGATATATACTTGATCGAGTCCTAAATTAGTACAAGAATGCCAGGTAGTGTCTGGGCCTAGAAATACACTTGATGCCATTCCTGGAATTGACCTGATGTGTATGGTTACATAAATCTGCACAGGGGAAATACCTGGGGGTATCCTGCTGACATTAAATAGGCACCATTGCCCCTGAGATTCGTCCAGGGTGAGATTAGTTGGTCCATTTACAGCTGTTAGGTTTGAAAACAGAACTTGTTGATTTGTTCCATTCCCAACATATATGTGGACTTGGGATCCAGGGATAGCTATTTATCCTGACCTATGTATAGTTGTGGACGGTTAAGTAACTGTTTTATTCTTCCTAGCTTCCTCAACACTGAGGGGCTGGCTTATGTTGCCTACTGAACCTTTATGTTTGTAGTTGCCAAAGGAATTCATAGTGAAATTGGAGTTTGGAAGCTTGCCATCACTGAAGGCTTGTATTCAGTTTGGGTCAGTGGACTGGATGATGATGGTTTCCTCTACTTTTTCTATTGGGCCACCAACCAGGTCCCAATTCACGACACTGAGAGTTTTTTATTAATTATAAATGTTTGACATAACTTAGGCTTGTTTCTGGGTAGGCTCTTTTAACTTAAATTCAGCTGTTTCTCTTTACCTTTTGCCTTGGAACTTTTTAACTTTTTCTTTCCATACACCTATCTTTCACTGCTTCTGTGTCTGACCGGGTGGAGGTGACTGGCTTCTTGCCCTGGGGTTGTCTCTCGTTCTCCATCTTATTCTTCCTCTTAGTCTTCATTCTTCTCAGCCTAGATTTCTCATCCTATTTATTCTCTGTCTGCCAGCCCTGCCTGTCCTTTCTCTGCCTAGCTAATTGCCCGTCAGCTCTTTCTTAGAACAATCAGGTGCCATAGGCAGGCAACGTGAAACAAATGCAGCACATCATTTCATAGTTAAACAAATGCAGCATAAACAAAAGTTCACGCCTTTAGTCAGCTAATGTAATGTTCTGCAGCATAAACAAATATAATACATCTTTGCCTAGATAAAATAATGTTCTATGAGGCCCAGCATCTGAGGAGCCACTGCTGCAGCTAAGCTACTCCAGCCAGTGCTCACTGGAGCTACTGACCACGAGAAGCCCCCCCAGGGCTTCCTCTCCAGCCTCTTCACAAGAGCTGCCCACTCATACTACAGAAGACTCCAGAAAGGAACCCATATGTCAACCTTGATGCTATGAAACACTCAGGTTGTGCTGTAAACAAAGGGAGACTCGTTTCTTGCGAAGACTGTGATGAAAAAGTCAGCGAAGGATTCATTGCTTCAATGTCTAAGACAGTTTTGTTCCAGAATAATATCCGAAGTCAGGCTCAAATGAGTTGAGTCATCACCCACAAGCTCATTCATGTGTTCAATCATTGTTGGGCTCATGTCCAGTGGTTTACCAATGTTAGACATTTGGCTGTGAGGTCCAACTCTCTGACTTCTTGTTACAGAAGAAATTGTTTGTCTATAAAGCTACAGGTTCAAGCCGCAAGCCTCAGTGGAGACTGTTCGCTTGTGAATGAAAGCTTCAGGTTGCATTTTAGTTTAAAACAATACCAAGAACATTGAAGAAGAAAAAAAAAAAACAGAAATGGATCTGATAGAATGAGCTGTTGGAAACACCATCGAGCAGTAGAGGGCAGAAGTGCACCACGGAGGAGCTTCCAGTCAAGCCTGACCAGGTCATTTTCACAACACTTTCTATGTGCAGCTCAGATTATATTTAAATGTTTACTTGAATCAAATTTGGCATGCAGCGGTGCAAACAGATTAGAAACCAAATGCAGGTCTACTGTACTCTCTAGCGACTGCATTTCCCTAAAGGATATATTGCTCTTGCTTAAGCTCCTTTACTTAGGACGTCGTTCAGCTCATTTTTGGCACATGGCAGTCCTATGTTTCTACTTTATACTTAAATCCCAGCGTTTTGTCTTGGATCTTGGGCTGTCCATGAGAGGCAGGAATGGGTAAGGATTTATCAAAGTAAGGAAGCAATAGTCCTAAACAGGGTGAAACTTGGCTCCCTACCCTAAGCAGGAGTCAAATGCAACAGTTCTGTTCCCAGGGGTAAAGCCATACAGAGGGTGTCTGAAAGTAGTGAGAGTCAGGATGATTTAAAATTTCCCCCAAGAGCTGGATGCTGCTTTCATGGACAGAAAAGCATTCGTGTTGACTTTCTTAGTGCAAACCTTGGCATTTTACAGCCACCTGAGAGCCTGGGAACAATGAGGGCTGATTCCTAGAAGTGCATTTGTGAGTGTTTTTGTCTTTGTGCAAGCAGCACAGAGTGCACTCACACAGCTTCCCCAGCACAGCCTATGTCACACCTAGGGCTGTGGATCCCAAGCCACAAACCTGTACAGCATAGTACATGCTTAATTCTGTGCTGTGTTGAAACACAGGGTGTTTGTATATCAAAACATTTCTAAATACAGAAAAGCTACACCCAAAAAATAATAAAATAATAATAATAATCCACAACAGTTTTATTTCTAGGACTATGAAGGGACTAGTGTGCTCCCAGGAGGATTCAGTTTCACAGTGCTATCAAGCAAGATGATATATGCCTGGCTTTTGGCAGCTTCGGGCTGAGGGGTGGAGTCAGGCAGGCAGGGTACTAGATAGATCATGGCGCTTTTTCTTCACCAGTGGACCCACAGTCCCAGGGGTGTCACTGCTCTTCATGAAAAAGCAAACCATCCCCCAATAGCATCTAGGTACAATATTTTACAGAAATCTATTGGGATTGTGGGTGGCTGGGCCTCAGTGGTTAGACTGTCTATGAACTGCCTGATTCCAGTCATCTTAATCTCCATAAATATGTTTCTGGCTTATGGAGGTTTGGGGTCTTTTCACTGGAGACAAAAAAGAGAAAACAGAACAAACATAATTATAGGCCCATGTCAGTTTTATCTTTAGGGAGTCAGAGGATCTGCTGATGACCCCTCTGTCCTTATGATGTGTAGCCTACCTATGCTGGGTGTGCTGTGTGCACAGGGGACACCAGTGATGCTGTAGCAGTGTGAGGACCACAGGGTATGAGACTTTCCATACTTGCTTAAGGCTCCCTGTCAGGATCTCTTTACCCACCACACAAGATTGCCAGGCTGGAACTTGTGGGCAGGTACCAGGCAAACATGCAGCCTCACAAACTGTCTGATGAATAGTCCCTGTGACTATTGCAGGACATGGATAGACAAAGGGAAGGAATGATTAGTCTTTTCTGTCTTAGGAGCTTCTTCAAACGGGATGCATCTCTCTCAGGAGAGCAAAAGGCAGCAGATTGGTCCAGTATTCACCAGACTCAAGAACATGCCTAGATCATGTTTCCTTTCTATTTATCCTTCCTGTCTTCCTTGAACTTTGTGTACTATATGTAGTATCCAATCAACATTTAGGACCTTAGCCAGATTTAGGAAAACATTGGCAAGGAAGACCAGGCCATTCCTGGACCCCAGAAAGATGTCCGGGAAACCTCAATCTTGGAATAATGTTGTGGGAGGTCCTTCCGCCCCTCCAACCAATAGCTGCTGAAATACCAGCCCATTGGGGCGTGGTTTCTCTCCCTTTAAAAAGCTGCTACTTCCTTCAGCTCGCTCTCTTCACTTCCTGCTCCGCTGATGACTAGACTCCCTTCCTGGTTGCGCAGAGGACTGTTGTCTGTGGCGGTGATCTGTAAGTTTTTTCCTCTTTAAATAAATACTTCCCTATTAATCATAATTCCAAACTGGTGTGGCATTGTCTGTGGCTTACGCCTTCATCGGGCGCCCGAACGTTTGGCTTTTAAGACCTCTCCTTCCCCCGCTCGGCTGCCGGCCTCGAGTTCGGCTTGGTGCGAGCCCTCCCTTCCTCAGCCGCAGCTTGTGCCTTGCTGCCGTGTGGCTTGTGCCTTGCGGCAGCCTTGTAGCTTGTGCCTTGTGCGTGGAGCCAGCAGTTTAATTTAAATTATCATGCACTGGCTTTTCTTGCTGCAGTTCTTTATATTTTTTTAGACACCTCAGATTGACTTCAAGTTCCCACGCACCCTATCCTCTGCCTCCCCACGTGGATGTAAACTCCACAGGCTCACATAGTCTCTGCCTGCATGGTTTGCTCTTTTCTGAGTCGTTTTTAAATCTCCCTTGAGAGTACATCTCTTAAGCGGTGCGAACCAGATCACGCGGTTGCCGGTTGCAGAAGCTGCAACCCCTCTGGGTGATCTGTCACGTGGAGGCATACACGGCTTCCGGGTTACTCTTCTCTACCCCTGGATTCTGGGTTTATGGTTCCGTGTATGCCGTTTTTTGTTTAGTTCATGACTTAGGCCCCAGTGCCGAGTCTGAGATACACTCGGCCTTCAGGCCCATAATATCCAGAGAGGCAGGACGATCTCTGAGGCCGGCCAGGCGTTGGTGGCATACGCCTTTAATCCCAGCACTCGGGAGGCAGAGGCAGGCAGATCTCTGTGAGTTCAAGGCCGGCCAGGTGGTGGTGGTGCACGCCTTTAATCCCAGCACTCAGGAAGCAGAGACAGGCGGATTTCGGTGAGTTCAAGGCCTGCTGGATAATAGGTAATATGGCAGTTTTCGTTTCCAACATGAATTTCACTGTTAGGGCTACCAATACAATGGGTCTTATCATGCAAGGTTTATATGACTATGAGGATAACTTAATTTACTGGTTACTAGGTTTTAGTATTCTTTTGCATATTCTATCATTTAGGAAGATTATGGTACTCCCAAGAACGAAACTATCTTTACTAGAAACTCATGCAGGTCAGGAGATTCAGGATTCAAAAGAGGCAATAATAAAGACAATAATAAAAAGACTTGAAATGATTGAAGAAATGATTAGAGCTGGTGAACAGAGTAATAAGGCACAAGGACAGGATACAAAGCCAACACCAGCTATTAGAACTGGCTTACCCAGGGTTTTAGCGGCATACCCTATACTTAATTCTGACAAAGCGTCAACTTCTAAAGGCTCAAAGGGAGTCAGAGAGGCTAGATGGACGCCAATAGCAATGAATGATCAGAAAGAAATTAAACAGGCTATTGTTAATTTTGGCTTGCAAAATGCATATGTAAAGGAAATGATAAGGACTTGGTCTTCTAATGCTAGAGCTACCCCCTATGATTTCCATCAGTTAGTGTCTGCAGTTTTAGATAAGGGACCTTCCTTGATGTTCAGAATTTATTTCAGAGAAGAATCCAAACAAATGGAACAGCAAGGAAGAGCAAAAGATGTCGAGGTTTCCCAAGATCAAATTCTTGGTGCAGGAGAATATGCTGATCCACAAGTCCAAGCTCTTTATGACAATGAAGTACTGTGTCTATGTCACCAAGCAGCTTTAAATGCTTGGAATAGGATACAAGATCCAGCAAAAAGGGTTGAATCATATACCAGAATTAGGCAGGGACAGAGAGAACCCTTTATTGACTTTTTGCAAAGATTAATTAAGGCTTTGGACATAGGGGTAACAGACACAGAATCTAGACGAATACTTCTTGAATCTCTAGCGTTTGAGAATGCAAACGTAGAATGCAAAAAGATAATTGGACCTTTAAAGTCTAGATCAGCAACTATGGATGAATGGATTCAGCATATGATGAATGTTGAGACATTTAGATATAATGATGAATCTTGGGTAGAAACGATTTCCACAGCAATGAGGAGACATCAAACTGCCAGGTGTTTTAATTGTGGTAAATTAGGACATCTGAAAAGGGATTGCAGACACAGAATTTCTAGGAATAATATCTCCTCTGGGAATGACAAAAATAGGAGACCTAGGCCTTCAGGTATATGTAGGAGATGCGGTAAAGGCCGTCATTGGTCCAACGAATGCAGGTCAACAACAGACCAACAAGACAACCCGATCCCATCGGGAAACTCCTTGAGGGGCCTCTCGCAGGCCCCCAAGCCAACAGTGGCCCAGTCATTCCCAGTCACAGTGGAGAACGTGCCTCACCAAGAAAATTAAAGACTCCAATTTCTGCAGTAAAAAGTAATACTGGTCTAAATGATGAATTATGTGGGGAGGATGAGTCAAAAAAAAACAGAAGGACAGAGTAAACGTATATTTTGGCAGACTTCTATTAACGACCAAAGACCAAAGCTAAAAGTCTGTATAAATGGCACTTTTATTGAAGGCTTATTAGACACAGGTGCGGATGTAAGTATCATTACCGCAGAATCTTGGCATCCAAATTGGCCTCTTCAAGAGGTAGATGTTCCGTTTCTGGGAATTGGAACCCTATCTCGTGTAAAACAAAGCACAAGATGGGTTGAATGCATAGGGGCTGAAGGGCAAATAGGAAGACTAAGGCCATATATAGCCAATATTGCAATAAATTTATGGGGCCGTGACCTGCTACAGCAATGGAATACCCAGATTAATATTCCTGCAGTTCCAGGAACTCATAATTCTGGGAAAGATATGATGAGGTATTATGGAAAAAGGTCACCAGCCATTCAGGCTGTACAAGAACATATAGCAAATACCAAACCTTTAGAGGTACCAACAGTCCTACCTTTAAAATGGCTAAGAAGCCAATACGGATCAAACAGTGGCCTCTAGCTGAAGATAAATTGCAGGCATTGGAACAGCTGATGCAAGAGCAACTAGATGTTCACCATATTGAAGAATCAACTGGCCCTTGGAATTCTCCTGTGTTTGTTGTAAAAAAGAAATCTGGTAAATGGAGAATGGTGACAGATCTAAGAGCTGTCAACAAAGTAATTCAACCTATGGGCCCACTACAATCTGGAATTCCTTTGCCTTCTCTATTACCAAAAGGATGGCCTCTTATAGTTATTGATTTGAAAGATTGTTTTTTCACTATACCGTTACAAAAAAAGGATAGAGAAAAATTTGCCTTCATGGTGAATACTTATAATAATTCTCAGCCTAATAGGAGATATCAATGGACTATCCTCCCACAGGGTATGCTCAATAGTCCTACATTGTGCCAATATTTTGTAAGTAAGCCACTGGAAATAATTTGTAAACAATTTCCCAAGTCCATAATTTATCATTACATGGATGACATCTTATTATCTGATTCAAATAAAGATACTTTAGAAAGGATGTTTGAAGAAGTAAAGAAAGTCTTGCCTAGGTGGGGATTACAAATTGCCCCTGAAAAGATTCAAAGAGGAAATTCTATTAATTACCTAGGTTACAGAATAGGGTTAGAGAAAATTAAAACGCAAAAGGCACAAATTAGGAGAGACCGGTTAAAGACTCTTAATGACTTCCAAAGATTGTTGGGAGACATTTCCAGTCTACGACCAGCTGTTGGGATAACACCTGATCTAATAGTTCATTTAAACAAAACCTTAGATGGTGATAAAGATTTGAATAGTCCAAAAAAACTGACAGCTGAAGCAGAAAAGGAACTGACAATGATTGAGGAGAAATTGCAGGAGGCACATGTGGATAGAGTGAACCCAAATCTTAGCTGCATCCTAGTCATATTGCCTTCCAGAATCTCTCCTACAGGGATTCTAATGCAGAGGGAAGATATTATTTTAGAGTGGATATTTATACCTAATAAACCAAGTAAAAATTAAAAACTTATGTGGAAAAAGTCTCTGAATTAATTATAAAAGGTAAGCTGAGACTTCGTCAACTAGCAGGTATAGACCCAGCAGAAATTATAGTGCCTTTTACTACTGAAGAAATAAAAAAGTTATGGGAAGACAATGAACCGTGGCAAAGAGCTTGTGCTAATTTTTTGAGAGAAATTAATAGCAACTATCCCAAAAGTGGTAGACTTAACCTCATAAAGAGAACTTCTTGGATTCTTCCTAAAATTGTACGTGATGTTCCAATAACTGGAGCCCGTACGTTCTATACTGATGCAAATAAATCAGGGAAAGCAGGTTACAAGTCAGATGAATTGAGTAAGGTGGAACAAAGCCCTTATAATTCTGTCCAGAAGGCAGAATTATATGCCATTCTTATGGTGCTAAGGAATTTTAAAGAACCTCTTAATATAGTTACAGATTCACAATATGCAGAAAGAGTTATCTTGCCTATTGAAACCGCTGAATTTATACCAGATGACACAGAGTTGACTTCATTGTTTATCCAGGTACAAGACATAATCAGGAACAGGCTTTGTCCAATGTACATAACACAAATCCAGTCCCATACAGGTCTGCCTGGTCCTCTAGCACAAGGCAACACTGAGATTGATCAATTATTGATTGGAAGTGTGTTGCAGGCCTCGTAATTTCATAAAAAGCATCATGTCAATAGTAAAGGCCTAAAGAAAGAATTTTCCATTACTTGGCAACAAGCTAAGGACATTATAAAGAGATGTCCTACTTGTTCTTTCTATAATCAAACACCGTTGCCTGCAGGGAGTAACCCAAAGGGTACTAAGAGAAATGAAATCTGGCAGATGGATTTGTTCCACTTTATGGAGTTTGGTAAATTAAAATATGTACACCACACCATAGACACGTATTCAGGTTTTCAATGGGCTACTGCCCTGAGCTCAGAAAAGGCAGATTCAGTAATCACACATTTATTGGAAGTTATGTCCATCATGGGTATAACTGCACAAATAAAGACAGATAATGGTCCAGCATATGTATCTAAGAAAATGAAACGCTTTTTTGATTATTATAATATAAAACACATTATAGGTATACCAAATAATCCTACAGGTCAGGCAGTTATAGAAAGATCAAATCGTACTATAAAGGATATGCTAAACAAACAGAAAGGGACCGAAAATACCCCCAGAAATAGATTACATAATGCTTTATTAACCTTGAATTTTCTTAACACTAATGAGAAAGGAACGACAGCAGCAGAAAGACATTGGATAATGGAAAAGTCTGCTGAACTAAATCAACCGATTTATTTCAAAGATGTGCTGACCTCTCAATGGAAGCCAGGAGATGTGCTACGTTGGGGAAGGGGTTTTGCTCTTGTTTCCACAGGAGAAGAATAATTGTGGATAACATCAAAATTAATAAAGTTTCAATTTGAAGAGGAGAAACCTCTTGGAAAGGAGAAATGACAACTCATCCACAATGATGATATTCATACAGGTGGTAAGAAAAACATATAGAATGGGGGTAGGGTTCTGTTCTTATCTCCACAGGAAAACACTCACCTTTGAAAAATTCAAGGGACCCTAGATATTTGGATACTGACAGATGGAAAAATACCTGCCCAATAGAAAATATCAAGAAAACTGAATGGGTTGTGTAAGTAAAACATATTAAACCATATTTCTAAATTTATAGAGCTGGTTTTGAAGTTGGACTCTGGCTCAGTCCCTCTCCAATTCCAAGCCTGTTAGTAATAGAAAAACCCAGAGTTTCTGGAGTTTCTGTCTCATGTCAAGATCCGTGATATGGGACAGAAAGAAATATGAGTTTAGAAAACATCTTTGCTTTTCTTCATACCTAGCATACCTTTCATTGAATATATCTATCATGCCTTTCATTGAATATATATATATATATATATGCCTATATATGTCTATATGATTAATGTTTAAGTTTTTTACAATAAACAATGAGTCTTTTCTGAAGTGACATTTGAAGTTTCCAGGAAGAAGATGGGGCCCCATAACAACAACTCTACCTGGTTGATATGATGTCATGATACTGATAGCGCTACTACAAGACCTGTTTTGGGTACCAGCTGCACAAGAAGATTCCAACTTGGTTAGCTGAAATGGTGGACATCTTGTACAACATTCTGGCCAGACCTCCACAAAATACTCAGAGACTATTTGCAATTTTAAAAGACATTGATCTTGAAATTTAACCATCATTTTGCTTTCCCAGGATCCCCCAGAAATAACGTCGCCCCCATGAGAGCTGGGAGTAATTCTAGAGGACGACGTCCCCTCTCCCAGTAAAGTTTGCCCCTGGGTTTAGGGACATCATTTAGGGGTTGGGAGGTTGGGGGAGGAATTTTATAAGCTCAGGGATCATTTAAAAAAAAAAGAGGGATGATGGGATAATAGATTTTTAATTGTGAGTTACAATTTTTAGACAAATATATTGGTATTGATTCTTGTATATTGATACAAAGTTAAATTATATTGACTATTGTTTGCATGCATGTTTCTACCTCTGTTTAAAATATTTTTTATGTATTGACATATATTGTATCGATATATATATTGTATATATTTACCATATTGCAGTGTACATTTCTACCTCTGATTAAGATACTTATATATTGTTTGTGTATTGATATATATTTACCATATTGCAATGTATATTTGTACATTGTTTATATTTTGAGGTCATTATCCTCATTTGTTACACAGATGTTTATTGTCTTAGTCTTTAAGTTAGATAGATATTGAGAATTATATAGATTAATAGTCATCTAAGTTTGCCATTTATAATTAGATTAATCAGGTTCTTTAGATATATAGAGATTATACTCAGTATAGATAGATGATCTTCAACCTCTTCAAAGAGCTGTAGAAAATGGCCTTTAATCTAACTCAGAGTTTTGTGTTAGTGAGACACAATTGCTCCTGGCAACACCACTCTATTCCCGAGAGAATGTTGAGCACCAAAGACACTCCACCTGGAGCCTTTCTTTTTGGCAGAACTGGCCGTGGGGCAAAGAAATGCCCATTCCTCAACCACTGACAGAGATACAGAGCGTGCATCAATGGATAAAACAGGATTGTCATATCCTGCCAAGACAGGGTAAGATAGTTTTGAAAAGTTGCTTGCCTTTGAAAATGGTATGTCAGTTATGTTAGGCCTTAGCCAAAGTTGGTTGCTTCAATGCTGCAAACGTGACTTTGGGTGATTGCCCAGGTAGCTAGTTGTCTCTGTGATTTGTTCCGTGTTTTGGAAGTTGTTTTACTGAACTTCCTAATTACCTAGGTAACATTATTTCCCTTCTCAGATCTTCGATGGGGTTGAAGACTATATAAATGTAGTTACTTTTCTCTCATGACTTGGCCAAGTTATTTATTATACAAGACCTAAGCTAGTTAGAATAGGATATTTGTACTTATTGTATATAATTTTGTAGTAGGTTTAGAACTCTCTTACTTAAACAAAAGGGGGAGGTGTTGCGGGAGGTCCTTCTGCCCCTCAAACCAATAGCTGCTGAAATACCAGCCCATTGGGGCATGGTTTCTCTCCCTTTAAAAAGCTGCTACTTCCTTCAGCTCGCTCTCTTCACTTCCCACTCCGCTGGTGACTAGACTCCCTTTCTGGTTGCGCAGAGGGCTGTTGTCTGGGAAGGTAATCTTTAAGTTTTTTCCTCTTTAAATAAATACTTCCCTATTAATCATAATTCCAAACTGGTGTGGCATTGTTCGTGACTTACGCCTTCAGAATAATATCTGGACCTGAGTCATTCAGCAATTATAGATACCTGCAGATAGGTAGCCAGGTAGAGTCTGGTTATCATCTGTCCTCTGATAACAGAGGGAGTACAGGTCCCTCATTCAGAAAGAAAACCATCTGTCCTCTTGAGTATCTTTTCTTTTTGTCCACTTTGTCTCTTTGCATATAGATTGGGCTCTAGAGAAATTAAGGTTCAGGCAGGGTGTTCTTTCCTTGAACAAAACTTCTCCCATTCCTCAGGTCTAGTGTTAGACTGCACTGACCACTTTCAGAAGTGCAGATGCCATCGAGCCCAGGTGGGAGGTCAGAGACCCCTCATCTTGTTGCAAACAGGGTACTCTCACCCCAGATGAGGAGGCCAGGATGACGCTTTATGAACTTCAAGTATTTATTGAGCCACACAGACTTTGCCAGGGTCCCACACTCTTGGGAGTGTAAGTCTAGAATCATTCACAAGCTGAGTGAGCAGAGACATTTTATTATTATTATTAAAAGTTTTCATCTCCTCCCCTCCTTCCACTTCCTACCCCATACTCCCATACCTCCTTCCCCTCCCTCTCCAGTCCAAAGAGTAGTCAGGGTTCCCTGCCCTGTGTAAGGCCAAGGTCCTCCCCCCTCCATCCAGGTCTAGAAAGGTGAGCATCCAAACAGACTAGGCTTCCACAAAGCAAGTACATGCAGTAGAATCAAAACCCAGTGCCATTGTCCTTGGCTTCCCTGTCAGCCCTCCTTGTCAGCCAAGTTCAGAGAATCCGGTTTGATCACATGCTCCATCGTCCTAGTCCAGCTGGCCTTGGTGAGTTCCCATTAGATTAGCCCCACAATCACAGTGGGTGGGTGCACCCCTCGCAGTCCTGACTTCCTTGCTCATGTTCTCTTTCCTTCTGCTCCTCATTTGTACCTTGGGAGCTCAATCCAGTGCTCCAATATGGATCTCTTTCTCTATCTCCATCCATTGCCAGATGAAGGTTCTATGGTGAGATGCAAGATATTCATCCCTGTGGCTATAGGATCGGGCCATTTCAGGCTCCCTCTCCTCAGTTGCTCTAGGAACAAGCTGGGGACATCTCCTTGGACACCTGGGAACACCTCTAGAGTCCAGTCTCTTGCCCAACCCTAAAATGTCTCCCTTAATTAAGATACATACTTCCCTGCTCCCATATCCACTCTTCCTCCATCCCAACCGTCCCATTCCCCCAAGCTCTCCACATCCTCCCCTTCTCACTTCTCTCTCCCCATCTCCCCTTACTCCCACTCCATCCCCACCCCCAAGCTCTCAATTTTTGCTTGGCAATCTTGTCTACTTCTAATATCCAGGAGGATAACTACATGTTTTTCTTTGGGTTCACCTTCCTATTTAGCTCCTCTAGGATCACGAATTATAGGCTCAATGTCCTGGAAACTGCCCTCCACCTGACCTGTGTTCTCTTTTTCCTTTCTTCTCTCTCAAATGTCAATGAGATAGTCCTCAAGTTTCTGTCTGAACCCGTTTTTAATTCTTTTATCTTCTTATCAACGAAGCTACAAACTCACAAAGGTGCCTTAGGTTCCCAGGTAGTATCTTTTGTGTTCATAGGAAAGCTCTTGATCTCTTTCTTCATGAATCCATCTGGCACTGGGTTTTTTTGTTGATAGAGATTTTGTTCTTGCTTCTATTTCACTAGGGATTGTAGGCCTGTTTAAATGCTTGTGTGCTCTTGATTTAACTTTGGTAGGTGAGATGCATCAACAAGTTTATCCATTGCTTTTAGGTTTTCTAATTTGGTGTATTACAGATTTTTAAAGTATGCCCTTATTAGTCTTGGTTTTTACACTATCTTATTATATTCCACATTAGTTTCCAATTATATTATTTGAGATCTCTGGGTCTTTTGGTTAATTTGGATAAGGTATTATTAATCTTAAACTGATTTTCTCAAAGAACCAACTCTGTTTGCTACTTTGAATGAATTTGTGTTTATTTCTATCTTATGTTTATCAGCACTGAGTTTGATTATTTCTTATAATCTACTTTCCAAGTATTGTAAAGTATCCACCAGAGAAGAACACTCACACATGGGTTCAAACAAACAAAAGGTCTTTATTGATCATCCAGCGACTAAACAGTGTTGTGGTGAACGGTGGGGCTGCGTCCCGCCACTCGGCTAGCTTTACACCCGAAATAATTACACAGAAACTGTATTCTTTTAAACATTGCTTGGGGCTGGAGAGATGACTCAGAGGTTAAGAGCATTGCCTGCTCTACCAAAGGTCCTGAGTTCAATTCCCAGCAACCACATGGTGGCTCACAACCATCTGTAATGGGGTCTGGTGCCCTCTTCTGGCCAGCAGGCATACACACAGATAGGATATTGTATACATAATAAGTAAATAAATAAATATTTTTAAAAAATAAACATTGCTTGGCCCATTAGCTCTAGCCTCTTATTGGCTAGCTCTTACATATTGATCTAATCCATTTCTAATAATCTGTATAGCCCACGAGCTGGCTTACCAGGAAAGATCTTAACCTGCGTCTGTCTGGAGTGGGAGAATCATGGCGACTCCTTGACTCACCTTCTTTCTCCCAGCATTCTGTTCTGTTTACTCCACCTATCTAAATTCTACCCTATTAGAGGCCAAGCAGTTTCTTTATTACTTAACCAATGAAACAACAGATAGAGAAATGACCGTCTTCCATCAAAACAGGGTGTTCAGGACCCAGGTACAGCCCTAAGTCTTCCTCAGGATGATGTACTGAGAAAAAAAAAACACTCACCTCCTTGGTTGATACACCTGACTTAATAAGAACAGGTAGCCAGAAACAAACTAACAAAGTCAAAAATCAAGACTAGTAAATGTAGAGACTTTCCCAGAATTATGGACTTTGATGGTGTTCTCATTTCGGCAGAAACTGCTGCCTAAAGGTTGGGATCCAAGTCCTGAAAAGATACTTCCATCATGGCGTCAGTTGAGCTAAGGCTTGGTGGCCTGATAAGTTCTTGGAACCTTATGCATTCCTCATAGATCCTCTGGATCTTGGGGCATTTGTCAAATCACGGATTCATTTGGGTGCAAAGGGTTATTTTGTCTCCTTATGACCATGTGTCAACAGAATTTATTCTCTTTTCCATAGTGGAGTAGACAGTTGAGCAAGCACAGTCCTATAGTGAGAGCTAGGAGCAAAGGGATTAATTGCCCAGCCATGGCCTTAAGTAGGCAAGGAGAACATAGATTGGTACCAATTGTCAGATTCTTGATGTTCTGCCCTTTATCTTTTCTGAATGCTACTTCTGACCATGGCTAAACTTTCTCTAATTATCAGATTGGCATAAAAGAAACAAGTTTCTCCAAGTTCCATACAGAGACCTGCTTGTCTCATCAAGAGGGATTCAGTCCTCTTCAATTCTGAAAAGCAACCCTGTTTAAGTACTCTGCCTGGGCTTCCTGATGGGAAACAGAATTATTTAGATAGTCCAGGTGTATGTCGACCTGAACACTGAGTTACTGGAAGTTTCTATCCCGCATAAATAGGGCTGAATTTCCAACTGCAATGGAGGCGATCATGCCTGCCTCTACCATCAGGGGAATGAAAATGGAGATGGCTCACAGAACATAGAAAACCCCAAGTCCAACACTGACCCAAGCCCTTTCTCCATCTTCATTACAGAGGAACACCTGTGGTATAATATGCGCAAGGTCACACCAGAGTGGGTTCTCCAGTACAAACTATTCAGATGTGTACTTGATCAAGCACTGAATTAGTTCAAGAAAGTCAGGTAGTCTCTGGGACTTGAAATACACTTGATGCCATTCCTGGAACTGACCTAATGCATATGGATACATAAATCTGCATTAGGAAAATATCTGGGGGATATCCAGGTGATATTAAGTAGGCACCATTGCCCCTGAGACTCACCCAGGGTGAGCTTATTTGGTCCGTTAACAGCTGATAGGTTTGGAAGCAGAGCTTGTTGTTGATCAGTTCCATTCCCAACATACTATGTGGGTGTGGGATCTAGGCATAGCTAGTTTTCCTGACCTATCTATAGTTGGGAGTTGTTAAAGAACTGATACATTCTTTCTAGCTTCCTCAACATTGGGGGTCTGGCATCTGCTGCTTCCTGAACCTTTATCATTCTGGTTGCCAACAAACTCCATAGTGAAAAGGGCTTGCCATCATTGAGGGCTTATATTCTTCTGGTGCTAAGATGGGTCAGTTTGGGTTGGTGAACTGGATGATGATGGTTTCCTGTACCAGGCTTTTTCTTTTCGGTCACCAACCAGCTCCCAAACCATCACACCGAGAGTTCTTATTAATTATAAATGTTTGGCATGGCTTAGGCTCCTTTATGGCTAGCTTTTTTAAATTAAATTAGTCTGTTTTTCTTTATTAGTGTGTGGGACTTAATGTGGGATTTAAACTATAGTAGTGTTTTTACATATGAGGGTGTCCTTGTATTTGAGGCATAGATGTTCAGTATTGAGATTTCCTCTTGATGGATTTTTTCCTGTGACTAATATGAAATGTTCATCTTTGTCTCTTTTGATTGATTTTAATTTGAAGTCTATTTTGTTAGATAGTAGGATAGTGCCATAACAACACTCACTTGTTTCTTAGGTCAATTTGAATGGAAAACTTTTTCCCAACTCTTTACTCTGATGCGATGTTTGTCTTTGATGTTGAAGTGTGTTTCTTGTATGCAGAAGAAGGATGGGTTCTGTTTTTGTAACCAGTCTGTTAACCTGTATCTTTTTATAGGTGAGTAAAGTCTATTTATATTAAGGGATATTAATGACCAGTGATTGCTAGTTCCTGTTAATTTAGTTTTCATTGTTGGTGATGTTATTTTGTCTGTTTTCCCCTTCTTTGGGATTTGTTGCTGTGAGATTATTAATTGTCTGTGTTTTTGTTGATGTAGCCAGCTTTCTTGGGTTGGAGTTTCCCTTCTAGTACTTTGGGTAGGGCTGGGTCTGTGGCTAACTATTGGTTAAATCTGGTTTTGTCATGGAATATCTTGTTTTGTCCTTCTATGGTGATTGAAAGTTTTGCTGGGTATAGTAGTCTAGGCTGGCATCTGTACCCTATGTCTGCATAACACTCGACCTCGATCTTTTGGCTTTTATTGTTTCCATTGAGATACCAGGTATAATTCTGATAGGTCTGCCTTTACATGATACTTGGCCTTTTTCCTTTGCAGCTCTTAATATTCTTTCTTTATTCTGTATGTTTAGTGTTTTGATTATTATGTGATGAGGGAACATTTTTTTGATCCAGTCTATTGGGTGTCTGTAAGCTTCATGTATCTTCATAGGTTGAGAAAGTTTTCTACTATGATTTTATTGAATATATTTTCTGTGCTTTTGAGTTAGTGTTCTCCTTCTTCTATCCCTATAGTCTTATGTTTGTCTTTACATGGTTTCCCATTTTTCCTGGATATTTTGTGTTAAACTTTTGTTACATTTAATGTTTTCTTTGACTGATGAGTCTATTTCTTCTATTGTATCTTCAGTGTTTGAGATTCTTTCTTACATCATTTTATTCTGCTGTTTATGCTTGCATTTGTAGTTCCTGATCATTTCTTCATGGTTTCCATTTCTATAATTCTCTTGGTTTATGTGTTCTTCATTGTCTCTATTTCTGTTTTCAAGTCTTGAATCATTTCTTTCATCTGTTTGATTGCTTTTTCTTGGTCTTCTTTAAGGGATTTTTTTATTTCTTTCAATTTTTTGTTTGTCTTTTTCTCCATTTCTCTGAGGGAATTTTTTATTTCCTTCTAAAGAGCCTCAAACATTCTATATTTGAGGTCATTTTAAAGCTATTTTTTAGGTCATTTTCTTCTGTCATCTATATTTGGATGTTCAATTCTTGCTATTGTAGGGCCACTAGTTTTTGTTGATGTTGTGTTACTCTTTGTGGTATTGAGTGTGTTCTTACCTTTTCTATCCATGTTTTCCTCTGATTGGTATAGTTGGGGCTATGTTTCTGGTGACCAGTCTTTCAGGTGCTAGTAGATCCAAGGCTCAGATGGTTGCTCCTCATGGTGCAGTCAGAGCCATGGTTCAAGTCACTCTGGAGGTAACTCAGCACTCCGGGGGATCACTCTGTATTTCCAGGCATCATTGGGCCTTCTCACATGGAGGTTGCTTTCTTGGGGCTGCTCATGCTGGGGTTTCTGCTTGGGCATGTTCCAGCAGAGGTCACTGACTTAGGCCTATTCCCACAGATATCTCTGGCTTGAGCCTGCTCCCTCAGGGTTTGCTGATTCGCACCTGGCTCAGGCCTGCTCCCTCAGTGGTGGCTCCCTTGTATGTGCTCCTATGAAGGTCATTGCCTTGGTCCTGCAACTGTGGAGGTCATTGGCTTGAGTCTGCTCCTGTGGAGGTAGCTGCCTCTGGCCTGCTCCCAGCACTGGTCACAGGCTCAGTCCTATTCCCATAGAAGTCCCTGGCTTGGACCTGCTCCCACAGAGGTCTCTGACTTAGGCCTGCTCTCTCAGCAGTTGCTCCCTTGTCAGGCTTCATTTTCATTCTGTGAAAACTCGCAAACATGCCTTTATTCCCCATAATAATACAAGGTCAGAGCTCTTTCATAAACCGGTAGATGGTTCTTACCATTTAATTAGGGTAAATTAATAGAGGTGCCTTCATGTCAAAGTCAATCAAATGCAGATTTTCCAGCAGCATCCACATTTTAAAAATTTAAAACAAATAATGCATGATTGGAAATATTATATTATGACTGAGAGCATATGTTGGATCTGGTATGGGACAGAAAGAATATAGATTTTAAGGAAATATTTTACTTTTCTCCAAGCCCATTTTGTCTATATCATATCTGTTGTTGAATATATGCCTGTATGAATAATGTTTAAGTTTTCCACAATGAAGGGTAGATGTTCCTTCAGTAGTCTTTGAAGTCTTCAGGAAGAAGATGGGGCCCCACAACAAATCCACCTGGTCAATATGAGGTCATGAAGCTGATAGCACTACTATGAGACTAGTTTGTGGGTACCATCTATGGAAATGGTGCACCTTCTTATAATGTTCTGGCCAAAACTCCAAATAAGAACTTCATCAAAATCCTATTGTCTACTCAGAGACCATTTGCAGTTATACAAAACAGCAATCTTGAAACTTAACAATAATTTTCTTTTGCAGAATCCCATAGAAAGAACATCACCCCATCACAGCTGGAAGCAAATATAGATGATAATGCCTCCTATCCCAAAAAAAATTGTCCTCAGGGTTAGGGACACCATTTAGGGGTTGATTATTATTTGTATAGGGTTGGAGGTTGAGGTGGAAATTATGTTGGCCCAGAGATCTCATTAAAAATAATAATAATAAGGAGGAAAACCTGAATGGAATAATAGGTAGATTAGTGTGAATTTACCCACACTAATAATAATAATAGTGAATAATAGAGCAAATACTTGTAAGATATTATTTATAGACAATACATTAGGACAGATTTTCGTATATTGATATGAGCTCAAATTATGTGTTACATTGAATATGTTCCAATATCTGTTTACAATATTTGTACACCTATGTGTTACAGGAGGGGCTGCTAGTTAGTTCCCAGCCACTTAGCCCCAAAATAATCAATAAGAAACTATATTAATTAAATCACTGCTTGGCCCTTTAGCTCAAATTTCTTATTGGCTAACTCTTACATCTTAGTTTAACCCATTTCTAGTAGTCTGTATATCACCACAAGATCATGGTATACCAGCAAATTTTCAACATGTCTATCTCTGGAGACAGATGCATGGCATCTCTCTTACTCCAACTCCCTTCTCCCAACATTCAGCTTAGTTTTCCCTGCCAAAGGCTCAAAGGAGTTTTTTAGTCTTTAACCAATAAAAGCAACACATAGACAGAAGGACCTCCCACACCATCTATGCAAAGTTATTTTGTCAGATTGTATGCATGAATGTTTCTACCTTGGTTTAAGACGTTTTGTATATTGATACAATTTTAGGATATATTTACCGTGTTGCATTATACATTTCTACCTCTGATCAAGGTACTTATACATTGTTTAAATTTTGAGGTAATTGTCCTCCTTTACTCCACAGTTGTTTAAAGATTGTTTAATATTCTGATATGAAGTCTTAATCTTTAAGTTATATAGATATTAAGTATTATAGGTCAATAGTCATTCATATTTGTTATGCATATACTCAGACTAATTAGGTTCTTTAGATACATAGAGCTTATATTCTGCATTGATATGTGATCTTCAACCACTTCAAAGATATGGAGAACATTGCACTTAAATAACTTAGGCTTCTGTTGACATGAGACATGATTGCTCCCAGCAGCACCAATCTATTTCCAAGAGAATGTTGGGCACTCAAGACACTCCACTTGGAGTTTATTTTATTCTTGGCACAACTGGCCTTTGGGCAAGGAACTGCCCAAGCCTCAACCATGGACAAAGTGCATGGTGTCCAGATTGGACAAGAAAAATACAAGAAAAAATCTGCAAAACCTTGCCAAGACAGGGTAAGATGGTTCCGATTTTTTTTTCTGACTCTGAAAATACTCTGTCAGTTATAGTAGTCCTTAGCCGAAGTTGGTTGCTTCAACATTGCAAATGAGACTTTGGGTGATTGCTCAGGCAGCCAATTGTCTCTGTCATTTGTTACACATTTTGGAAGTTGCTTGATTGCATTTCCTACCTACTCAAGTAATATTATCTCCCTTCTCAGGCCTTCGATGGGATTGAAGATTAGTCATAATCTTCCTCTTATGATCTAGCCAAGGCATTTCTAACACAAGACTTAGATTTGTAAGAGAAGAATGATTATTAAAATATTCAGCATATGCTCCTTGCTAATATTGTTTATGCTCATTGTAACTCTCATCTTATACTTGATATCTATTCCTAGTTTATATAGTTTTGTATTGGGTTTGGAACTCTCTTATTTAAACAAAAGGGGGAGGTGCTATGGGAGTTCCTTCAGCCAATAGCCCTTAAGATACTAGCCTACTTGGGCATGGTATCTTATACTGTAAATGCAGCTATAAAGCTTGTGCTCACTCTCTTGCTCCTAGCTGCTGGATTCAGTTACTGTTCCCCATTTATGCACAGCACTGGGACTGGGTAGGACAGAAACCTCCATCAACAGAATGGAAAAAAGTGTGGACAACTGTATCCAAATAAAACATGAAAGAGGGGCTGGAGAGATGGCTCAGAGGTTAAGAGCATTGCCTGTTCTTCCAAAGGTCCTGAGTTCAATTCCCAGCAACCACATGGTGGCTCACAACCATCTGTGGTGAAGTCTGGTGCCCTCTTCTGGCCTGTAGTTATGCACACAGACAGAATATTGTATACATAATAATAAAACATGAAAGAGCTTGGAAAGTAATTCTAGACATAAAAGAACACAGCTAAGAATGGCTTCTTGTTAGTAGTATTTTCTCAGGTGTCTGTTTGCTAGAGGTAAGCACATCTCATTTAAGAGAGCCTTCCTGATGTAGCTTTAGCTGTAATAACTTTGCAGCCCTTTTAAAAGGATCTGCCACAAAGCACTTAAATGGTGATTATAAATAGCCAACAGCATATTTCTTGTTGGTGACAGGGACATTGAAACTCCATAGAGTTGTGGCAATAAACATGGGTCTTGCCAGTACCTCTGCCATGAAGCAAGACTCTGTCTGGTTTTCCCACCTATACTTCCTGCCTGGCCAATTAGGGTTTATTTAAAACATGATTGAAGGAATACAGACAATTTTCCCACACCATTTCCCCCTCTTTAAAAAAAAGGAAAATGTTTATAGTTAATTTTTTGGGAATGTGGGTGTAGTATTTAAGGCTACTTTTTGCTGGTTGGGGTTGCTCATAATCTTATGGGGACGTAAAGAAAATTTAGAGTTATGATTAAGTCCTGAAGTATCCTGTGAGGCTTGGTCATCTTAAGCAGCAGTCTGAAAGTGTTTTGGATGTAGAACTCAGACATCTGGGCCATCTGTTTTTATTGGGGATTTTTTAGGTGGTCTTCCTTGATCGAACATGATTTTTTTTTTTAGAATGAGTCTATAGCTTTTTATTTTATTTTTTTTGAAAAAAAAATAAATCCTCTTTTCCAAAGCAACATACCTTTTGACTTTAATTTTGAAGCCAAGGTATTTTTTAAATACCTATCTTGGATTAATTTAGCAGCATTTAAAGTAAATATATTTTAGAAGCTGTAATTTTCCCACACCAAAATCCAAAATGGCTTTAAATGTATTACTTAGTATAGCAGTGGAAGAAGGTATTCCAGGTTGTTTAGCTCCCACTAAGGTTTAATTCCCTTTTCTGGGATCTTGTAATAATCACCATTTACCTGATTTTTTTTTTGGGGGGGGGGTGTTTTCGAGACAGGGTTTCTCTGTGGCTTTGGAGCCTGTCCTGGAACTAGCTCTGTAGACCAGGCTGGTCTCGAACTCACAGAGATCCGCCTGCCTCTGCCTCCCGAGTGCTGGGATTAAAGGTGTGCGCCACCATCGCCCGGCCCTGATTTTTTTATTATAACAAAAATGGGAGAATCCCAAGGAAAATTATAAGGCACAATGTGACCATTTTCCAGCTGTTCCTTACTAACTGCTGAGTTACTTGTATTTTTTCCTCTGTCAGGGCCATTGATTCACCCACACACGTTCATCAGATTTCCAATTTATAGGGTTTGCATGGAATTCAATGACTCCTTCTAAAAATATCCTAAACATGCTGAGTGAGGTTTTTGTTGTGGAGACAAAGAAGACACGTGTCCACTATTCTTCTTTCCAAAATCTTGACTTGGCAACAATCCTTGTTAAAACATTTGATCACTACTGAATTGAGAGTGTATAAGTAGACTCCATCTGGCTCATAACATCTTGTCCCCATAGAGTTGAAAGCAGGTGGAGAATAATATATGGTTGAAAAGTTCCTTCATGCCCCTCTTCATCTCTCCAAGTTAATTCATCACTACTTTGCTGAGGACTCTGTAACTGACCAATTCCTTGCAATTGTGTTATGGTACATTGTTTAGGCCAGGCAAAAGCCATTGATTAACAGTGATTACAGACACATCTGCATCCATGTCCAGAAAATCAGAAAAACTTCTTCCATTAATAAACAAGTTTTTGCTGCAGCTCCAAGTTGAGCATATACATTAAAATTCAACTGATTATCTAAATCTCTATAATTACCTTTTCCTGCTAGCATGTTAAAAGTAATAAGAATATTTTGAGCCCTACTAGTAGTAGCTATGAGTTCACATTGCTCAAGGAATGATTTCCACAATAAATAATCTCCTCCAGACAAACAATCTCTAGCCAGTTGTTTCCAAGCTACAGGAGGCAAAGCTTCCATGACTATTGTCTCAAAAATTGCTTGAGTAGAAAGGAGCCATCAGCCTGTATTGAGAACTCTTCAAGTTGCTTGAAAGGTATAGATGTGTGGACTCAACTACATTTCCTTGAGCATCCTGTTGTTCTATACCTAGAAATAAATCAAATCCTTGAATATCTTCTTTCTTGGCTGTTCTTCTTGTAATGAGATAATAGTCAAAGTCTGTCAAGAATGTTCAGACTTCTGGACTACAGCAATCATAGGAAATTTCTTTAATAGTTGAATCCTCAGGAGGATCTAAATCTGCCACCTCTGAGGGGGAAGGAGAGGCAGCGCTCCTTTGTGAGCTTCTCCATGAACTACTGCATGAGCATCTTCACAAGCTCCTTTGTGAGCTTTTTTGCAAGGAAGAAATCTAAACTGCTTCCAATTTTTTTTTTATTTAAAGAGTCCATCAGATACCTCAGCCCCTTAGGTTAAGGCTGTTCTACAATAGTCTTAGATCCTTTACATAAATGTTCTTCAACATTCATAGTTAAGAGTGGGAAACCTGTATCAGGACACGTAGGATCCCCTTTTAAGATTTTTATCTCATCATCAGAAACCTATATTTTGAATTATATCTCATCATCAGTATCTGATGTGACATCATTATCACATGACTTTACAAAAGCATCTTCATTAAGCAGCTCCTTCAGTGAAGGAGAAGACTTATTTGATTTTCGGAGCAATTTCAGTCTTTCAGGATGAAGGTCTAAACTGTATTGAATAAATGTCTAGAGGTTAAAAATATCTACTAGAATTTTCTCTAGACCATGCTCATCATAATATTGCTATATTTTAACTGGAATACACTGCCAAGGATCTGCATCCAAGGTTCCCTGCTTAGAAAAACAAGAACAAATCTTTTCAATGAATTCCAAAATTTTACAGTTGCTGACGCCCTTCCTTACGTCTTTGACTTTTAAAGTATCTTTAAGAAAATGTACAGACAGCTGTTTACTATTTCCTTGGCCCATAATTATTTTTACACTTATACTCAAGTTACTTCTTATTTAGCTTTCATGCTTCACAGCTAACCTCATTTTATTATTTACACTGTGTATTTACTTACCTTTATGTTTACTACACATGGTTCCTGGATAAGCTTGCCACAGTTCCACTTTTCTGCGTGCACTCTTAACCTGCTGTACCAATCACATTAATCCCATGCTCAACCCACACTGGGCATCACTCTGTTGGACACCACTCCAGAAGGAATCAACAGGAGCTACATGGGAGGAGGGTGTGAGGTTAAGAAAATGGCAGATTGAGAGAAACCGAGACAGAAATACAGGATAGACCAAGAGGACTGAAGTTCCTCCAGCCCCGAGTTTATTTCTTAATCAGCATATATACTAATTACAGGCAAAAGGCAGAACAACAAAAAAGCAGTACAGTCGGTTAACTGCCTCCCCACATTGTCCTTGTTTATTTTCTGAATTAAAAACAAAAAAACAAAAAAAAAAACAAAAAACAAAACAAAACAAAACACTGGCAGGGTGGTAAGCAGTAGCCTGGATCTCTTGCAGGCTCTGCCCTTTGACCACCCTGGTTCTGAGGAATAGAGGAATGTCCAAGGTGGAGTATTGCTTTCTAGGTTGGGCCTTTTCAAAGAATCTCCATGGTGTGTGATGCCAGCAGATGCCATGTTGCTGTATGTGATTCGTGACACAACTGGGGCTGTGCTGGTTTCGTGGTTCTATCTGGTGCTGCAGGCTGTGCTAATATTTTTGGATCATGTTACTGGAGATCATATGGATGTCCCTGGTCTGTGCTCCCACATGGGGTTATGTTGATGTTAGTGGCATGTGCTATCCAAAAGGTAATGTTGAGATGCTACTCGGAGCCAAGTTGATACCATGGTTCCTATTACCAACAGGGGCCTTGTCGGCCTCTGTGATCTGTTCTTCCACTGGAGGCCATGTTGATGTCCATAAATTTTGATCATGGTCTGTGCTGCCAACTCAAGCCATGTTGGCATCCCTTGTCTACTATGCTGTCAGGGTATCAAGAGACACCTCTTTGGGGTGACTTCTGCCACGATCCTTGCCATGGGGGGTTTGTATGCTCCAGGGTAGGAGTGTGAGGATTGGAAATGTTAAGTAGGAGGAATAGAGATATATTGTCAAGGTTTCTGTCCTGCCTGGTTCCCGCAGTCTTTAAGTACCAAAGAAATCACACAGAGGTCTACATTAGTTATAAACTGTTTGGCCCATTATCTGAGGCTTCTTATTAACTCTTATAACTTATATTAGCCCTTTATTCCACTTTATCTGAAGGTCAGAGAGTTTGAGGTTGCTCAAAATCTACACATCCTGTCCTAGCAGTACGGTTACTTGGTTCTTTTGACATTGAGATGACCCATACAGGTAGATCAGGATATTCAAAGGTCAGGATATTCAAGCATATTTCTGCTCCTACTTTTGAAATAGAAGGTTTGACCATGGGAGTGGGTGCCTTCAGGATACTTGGTCTAGGGTAAGCTCACTGCCTAAACAACAGAATGCTATTGACTTGATCGCTCAAAGTACTGAAGCAAATAAATGTGCTACTTGTCCTTTGTATTATGTTAAAGTAGTCTTTTGTCTTCTTCTCTCTGTTGTATTGGGGTATAAAAGTGTATGGAAAATTAAACCTGGACAAATTTTCAGTATTCACTGGAACTCCCTCCTGGTACTTTCCAATGTTTCCTGTTTTGTTATTTTTACTCACATCTTTGCATTCTTTACTAACACTTCTAATCCCCATATTCATACCATGGTCAGTGGTATTTTTGTCAAAGTTAATCTCTGGCACATTACACAAGTTATGAAACTACTGGACATGGCCAAATATAGCTGTAGGGCTTGCTACAAATCCACTTCTTATGCGTGTAGTTCCTGGCACTGCTGATTCCTTTGTCACTCAGGTAGGTATATTTTTCTTTTCCTCGGATGGGAACCCTAAAACAAAAAAACAAACAAAATTTCTGCAGAGTCGGTCACTGCATTCCCCCAGCAATGATATCTCACTCGTGTCCACTGCTTGTTTATAGCACAAATCACAGAAAGGCAGAGGCCATGCGGAGTCACCAGCACTAGTGTTATACCCAGTGACTTTTCCATTCCCAGGGTTCCATTTGGAGACCACATCTTTCTCACTCATCCATGGTGGACCCTGTACTGTGTGTACAAAGCATTTGACTGCTGCCATCTGCCATGTTCACATGAACTTCACTCAGCCATGGGTAGCATCTAAGGATGGTTTTCAATTCTATCTTGAAGAATCTCTCACATGTATGAAAGGGGGAGAAAATGCACTTAGTAAATTCTAAAGGTCTTTAATAATGGACATTCACCATTCCAGAGAAATGAAACTATTCAAAATGGCTATGCTAACATCCAGTGTTGTCCTGGGTGCTCTTTGATAATGAGATTTTAGAGAAGGTTTCCAAAGACCCTGGAGTCTCTGCTTCAGTGACAGGTGCAGCTGTGCACACACCTGTCTGACAAGTCCTTTCCAGCAGTTCTACAGTGACTTCCTGGAGTTTCAGAGCACTTAGTGGCCATCAGCAGTTCTGTCTGCATCCCACAATGGCAGTTAGTAGCAATGAGAGATTCCAAGTGCTGAGAGCAGACAGCATCTACCCCAGATGCCATCATCAGGATAAAGATTTGGAGTGAAAAAACACTAGGTGACTCTAACACATGTAAATTTGCCGGGATGTGGAATTTCTGGGGACTGGCTGTTGCATGTAACACACAACCAGTACCAAGGCACACCCCCAGCCCAAGGTTAACTTCAGTTCTCTTCACATGACTCAGCATTTCACCTTTCACAACCACAATTCACTAGATCACAGCACATAAACACAGTAGGAGGGAAAGCATTCTGAAAACATACAAGTTGTTATATTCAGTGTTGTCTGTCCACATCCAAGGCTGCTCTGATGACTCTCTGTGCAGGCCGATCCAGGCGGCTGAATCCCCCTTGTATCTTTGCAGGAAAATCTGTCAAAAACACAAAGAGCAGGGCTGAGAGATGGCTCAGAGGTTAAGAGCACTGACTGTTCTTCCAGAGGTCCTGAGTTCAATTCCCAGCAACCACATGGTGGTTCACAACCATCTATGAGATCTGGTACCCTCTTCTGGCCTGCAGGAATACATGCAGACAAATGCTGTATACATAATTAATAAATAAATCTTTAAAAAAAAAAGAAACCCAAAGAGCAAATACATGTGTCTCCCAGTTTCAGATGAGCCTTGAGTCTCTGTCCTACAGCCTCTTTTCAGGATGACAGCAGGTTTGAACTGACGGCCAGCACTTTGGAGCCTAAACAACCCTCAGTTCTCAGTGGATACATATTACCAGTCATAGTCCATAGTACACCCACAACCACCCATAATTCTGTGGCTGAGAAAGTCCCTTGTTAAGCCTGTATTTACAGTTATTAACAGTTGTCACCTTAAGTTTACAACACCTGCCAGATTGAACTTGCATAACAACCACAATTCTCAATTGAATGTTTGACTTTACAAGTTGACTATTAGCACTACAGGGGAGAATATCTTTGGAATGTATCAGGGCTACAGCCAGATGTGTTACCATCACAAATGGCACATGCTCACATGTTTTCCATGCACCCCAATGACTAGAGTGGGAACCTTCCTCATGTTCCAGCTTTAAGCTCTCTATCTCAAGGCAATGCATATTCCACATGAGCAAACAACAAACCAACTCCCGATCCTTTCCTACCAGCTCCTCCAGACTGTCAAACTGAGTTAGATGCCCCCCCTGCTCCATGCAGGAGGTCTGGCTGGATGTCCAGTTACTTGCGTCTTCAGAAAAATAAAAACATTTACTTCCAAATCCAATCCAGTCTCTTGGGCACATGGCATAGCCAGCTTCAGGACTTGCAATGGCCTTTTCTTTCTTTCTCACTAGAATGTACACAGTGCAAATACATAATCATAGATAAACATTTCCATGTCTTGTCTCTTTGTCTAACCATTCAATCCCTGTTGTGAGCTGTGTGTTTGACTATACCTTTCATTACTGATCACTAAGAGACTCCTCCTAGCATGGTGGTCTCCCATCAAGAACCTTCATGTGGGACTCTAAGAAAGTGTTTCTTTTGTTTGTATTGTGAGTTTGGGGACAGAATCTCTCTATGTCCTTCTGCCAGGCTTGAATCTCACTCTGTGACTATACTTGTCTGGATTTTGTAATAATCCACCTGGCTATGTCTCCTAAAAGCAGGGACTAAAGACACCATACCCTGAACAAAATCATAGTCATTACCCCATGAGGACTCTTCCTGATTGGTGGAATCCTACAGGTTTCTTTCCTGTGATCCTGCTTCACATCCTGCCTTTTTTTTAATTTATTAGATTTTAAAAATACCAATCCATGTTCCCACTCCCTCCCTTCCACCCAATCCCTCAACACTTTCTCCCACCCGCCTCCAAACCTCAGAGATGGTAAGGCACATTACTTTGTGGAAGGTCCAAGGCCCTCCCTACTATATCTAGGCTGAGCAAGATATACATCCAAAGAGAATCGTTTTCCCAAAAGCCAATACATGCAGTAGGGATAAATCCTGGTGTCACTTCCAGTCTGCCCTAGCCATACAACTGTCAACCACATTCAGAGGAACTAGTTTGGTCCTATGCTTGTTCCTTCCCAGCCCGGCTGGAGTTGGTGAGTTCCCATTAGCTCAGGTAGACTGTTTCAGTGGGTGAACCCATCATGGTCTTGAGCATAGGGGTGAGGAGAGAAGGGAGGGTGAAAGGTAAAAATGGGGGTGGGGAGAGGAGGGTTGAGGAGAACTTGAGGGAATGGGATAGTCGAGATTGAGGAAGGACAGACCAGAGCAAGGAGAGATACCTTGATTGAGGGAGTCATTATAGGGTTAGCAGAAACCTGTCTCTAGAGTAATTCCCAGGAATACACAAGGCTGACTCCAACTAAGACCCTAAGCAATAGAGGAGAGGGGCCCAATCTTGATTTGCCCTGTAGTCAGACTGATGACTATCTTAAATATCACCACAGAACTTTCATCCAGCAACTGACGGAAACAGAGACAGAGACCCACAGTGGACACTGGACTAAGCTGCCAAAGTCCGGTTGAAGAGTTGGAATAATGAGAATACATCCTGCTTTTGTAAATACCAGCATGCAAAACAAGTCATGGTCAAATAATTTGTTGATACCAAAACTTTGATTAATGCCCTCCTGTTATCATGTGCACATATGATAAAACCACATGAATGTATGCTGCCTCTCGTTAGAGGCTGTCAGAATGGCAATTACCAAGAAATCTCACAACAGATGTAAGAACTCTGAAGAAATGGGGACGCTTATTTATTGCTGATGGGACTATAAACTGAAACATCCAGTATGGAGGCTCCTTCAAAGAGTTACAAACAGACCTTTTGTGACTCAGCTATGCCACTCCTGGGCATGTATGAGAGAACACTACATCATAACACAGAGACCTGCACATCCATGTCTACTGCTGCCCTGTGTACAATAGCAGCAAAATGGACCTGACCTAGATGTCCATCAACTGATGAACAGATAATGAAAATGTGGTACATGTGTAAAACAGGAAGTTAATCAGACATACAGAAATTGAAACTTGTAGAAAAGTGGGAAACCTACAAAGTATAATATTAAATAAGATCACACAAGCTCAGCAAGAAAGAGAATCCATGCACTCCCTCATATGCTTGCCCCAGCCTGGGGCGCACAGTGTGAACACCTGTGAGTAATGACACGATGTAACACTTAGGAGAACAAGGACAGTGACATAAGGTGACAAAGAAGGACAGGAAGCAACCAAAGGGCCCAAAGTCATAAAAACATTATAAAGATCAATATTTTTCTAGTTTCAACTTTGCTGGTGTTTTTTCTATATTTTGGCTAATAATTGTGTAAAAATGTAAATACAATGAAACTCTAAAACCATAACCAAAACTCCAAGGCTTCAGAGTGGCTATTCTAACTGTTTGGAAGCTCAGTAAGAAGCACAGGGTTTGGGACTTGGTCTTTTTCTTCCTTTAACAGGTAAGAATGACTAAATGGATCTTTGGAAGGGTTACTGAGGATAGAAATAAATGATTTGATAAGAAATATTAAATACTAAAAATGGTACTCACACACTTATTTTTAGTGGACGACAAACTGTTGTGACTGTTTTCAGTTCTTATACACACCACCATATGGATTCAATGGAAGGAACCAATGCAACAGGCCCTGAGGGTGACTGTTACTTAGAGCCACATGACAGTTTAGATTATACATATTAAGTCTTGTGGGCAAATGTTTGTCCATGTTTAGACTTGTGTATTAGTCATTGATGTGGTTAAAGTTAATTTTATAAAACAATATCATGAATTCTTACTCCAGCTATGGCAGGGAAGCTATACAAGACTTTATCACATAATAAAACTAAAAGCTGAAAAACAGCATATTTCTAGAACACTGTTTAATATTTTCAGACCAGAAAAGATGGTATTAACTGAAACCATGAATCATGGGGTAGTTAGGTGTTCTGTACCTTCCCCAACCATATTCCTGTTCATTGCCTTCCCTGCCCCTAGCCTTAGCAGCTTCCTGAGGCTCCTCCTTTGGGCTTTTTTTTTTTCTTGTGTTCTGACTGAATTCTTCCTCCAGGTGGACATGTCTCCTGCATCTCTCTAGAGGGATGCTTCTTCCCAGGGATGCTGAGCCTGGCCTCCCGTGCACACCACAGCTTGTGCTGTTCCTTCACTGTATCTTCCTGCCAGACCCTAAGTTCCCAGAGAACAGGAATTTCCCGTGTGTTTTCTCTCTGCCCTTCCCACAGAGCCTGGCTCACAGTGCTCAGTAAGTGTAACTGACAGTGTGGATGTGGACAGAATGTTGCAGGATCTGGAGAATGTCACTCACCTGACAATGACAGAGCAATAGAAAGTGCAATCACAGCTGCAGTGAGGATGATGATCACTGCATAGCAGCAGTAAAGCCTAGCAGGAGACACAGGGGAGACGATTCTGAGACATTGTCCTTGTTGCTCTTTATCTGTAAAATACGAATACAAGAATGCCTACTTTGAGAATTATATAAGGAAAATAAAAGAATCTTAAAACAAAAAGGCACTTTACACTCGGCTACAACTATCTGAAAAATTGCTTTTTCTTCAAAGAAGACCATAGTCCACAAAGGATGGCCAAGGTGGAAAAAAGAATAGAGATGCCAGAAACACAGCTTGACCCAGGGTCTTCTAGTTACTGAACTAAGAGTAATCTGCTGCCTAACCTTGAGTATCCCATGAATCTCAGATCTCACTCTCATGAAAGGATGGACCGTACATCCCAGGCCATGTGGGTAGATGAGCAAATGTCCACACAACGAGGGTGGATGAGACAAAATTCCCATGGGAAGAAACTGGCTGCAACCTTTCTAGGGGCAGAAATGACATCCATAGTCTAGAAGCCGAGACTGACTGTCCAGTGCCTTGTGTGTGGTGACAGCTGTGGGAAGCAGTGTCTTCAGTGTACAAGACCGGCTCTGGAGATGTTGTGTTGGAGCAGAGCTAGGATATGGCAGGGTAGTCTGTTAGGACATTGGTCAGCCTGTTTTTGAGAAAAGAATCACTTGTCTTTTGCTGTCGCCTGCAGTGTGCAATGGCTGCTTGGGAAGGAGAACTGCTTTGTTTCTGTATGAAAAGGGGGTTCATTATTGATGTTTCCTTTTGCTTAGGAAACCCCTTTCTCTCCAGAGTAAGGTGTTGCATGTGTTATGCTGCAGATGTATTTGAAACCAGTGTATATGTAAAGATGATTAGGGAAATGGTTTAGGTTATTGGGATAATTGCTCCAATAAGAGATACAAAAAAGGCAAAAAGAAACTAAAAGTCACCTTCCCCTCTATTAGAGGTGAGATTTGTCAAGGATAGAAACTGAGAAGAATGAAATTTCACGCACTCTAGACCCATGATTTCTGCCTCTGGAAAAACAGGCTGATGATCAAGAAAACTTTGTCCCTGCACCCAAACTAGGCCACAGGCCCTTGGTCATGTAGCTTACAGAATTAATCACAGGCCCCAGTATGCACCTCGAAGAAACAAACTTGTGAAATGAAATTAAAAGACGCTATTGTGTGTAAAGGAAAACCGATGGTTGGCTGCTGACCGCTCCTTTCAAATTTCTCTAGAGTCGTTGCGGTGCACTCTGTGGATGCAGGAATGGACTAAAGTGCCCATGGTCCACAATCCCAGGGACACACTGCTCTGCCTACGAACCCCACTGCCGCCTTTCTGCCCAGGACACTTCTGTCTCAGGTAAGTCTTTCCCTGAAGAGGGAGGCCCACCCCAAGGAAGTGCCCTCAGACTTGTATCCAGAGTCCCAGCACATCACCCCTAGCCCCGGGCTCTCACCTGTCATCTCCTGCAGCTCCCCTTTGATGGACAGGCCTCTCAAGTCCTCAGACATGAGTACCTTAGCTTCTGGCTCCACGCTTTCCCCATTCACTGGGCTCTCAGGATAAACTCGCCCAGGTCTCGGCCGACCACTCCAGCCCTGCGTGAGGCAAGAGACCACGCCTTCCCCGGCGAAACCAGCGGTCAGGCTCCCGGGATAAACTCGCCCCAGTCTCCTCCGACCCCAGCCCTTGACGGAGCAAAGGACCACGCCTCCCCCGGCACCCTCTGAGTCTGGCCGCTCGGGCGCTCAGGATAAATTCGCCCAGGTCTAGGCCAACCACTCCAGCCCTGTGTGGGGCACGAGACCATGCCTCCCCAGGCACAACGTGCGGTCAGGCGCCCCGGATAAACTCACCCACGTCTCGGCCGACCCCAGCCCTGGGCAGAGCAAGAGACCACGTCCCCCCTCCACCCCCCCACACCCCCGGGCACGGTCGGAGTCCAGCCGCTTGGGCGCTCAGGATAAACTCGCCCAGGTCTCTGCCGACCACTCTAGCCCTGGGCTGAGCAAGACACCAGCCTCCCCCGGCACAACGTCAGTCCAGCCGCTCGGGGGCTCAGGATAAACTCGCCCAGGTGTTGGCCGACCACTCCAGCCCTGGGTAAGGCAAGAGACCACGCCTTCCCGGCACTTCGTGCTGTCAGGCTCCCTGAATAAACTCACCCACGTCTCGTCCGGCCGACCCCAGCCCTGGGCGTAGCAAGAAAACACGCCTCCCCAGGCACCACGTGAGTCCAGCAGCTCGGGCGCTCAGGATAAACTACTCGCCCAGGTCTCTGCCGACCACTCCAGCCCTGGGCGGAGCAAGAGACCACGCCTCCCCCGGCGCAATGCGAGTCCAGCCGCTGGGGCTCCCAGTCTAAGAGGGCCACTGCAGCCAGGCGTGGAGCACGAGACCACGCCTCCCCCGGCACAACAGTTGCTTGGCAACTTCAACCCGCTTCTCTCCACCTGCAATCATCTGGCCCTATGCATTATGCCACCACCCACAACCCGGGTTCATAAAGGATGGCTGTGGTTCAAAGAATAGAGATGCCAGAAACACAGCTTGACCCAGGGTCCTCTAGTTACTGAACTAAGAGTGATCTACTGCCTAACCTTGAGGATCCCATTAATCCCAGATATCACTCGCATGCAAGGACGGACCGTACATCCCATGCCATGTGGGTAGATGAGCAAATGTCCAATCCACGAGGGTGGATGAGACAAAATTCCCATGGGAAGAAACTGGCTGCAACCTTTCTAGGGGCAGAAATGGCATCCAGAGTCCAGAAGCCAAGACTGACTGTCCAGTGCCTTGTGTGTGGTGACAGCTGTGGGAAGCAGTGTCTTCAGTGTACTAGATTGGCTCTGGAGATGGTGCTTTTGTTGTTGGAGCAGAGCTAGGATATGGCAGGGCAGTCTGTTGGGACATTGGTCAGCCTGTTTTTGAGAAAAGAATCACTTGTCTTTTGCTGTCGCCTGCAGTGGGCAATGGCAGCTTGGGAAGGAGAACTGCTTCGTTTCAGTATAAAAAGGGAGTTCATTATTGATGTCTCCTTTTGCTTAGGAAACCCCTTTCTCTCCAGAGTAAGGTGTTGCATGTGTTATGCTGCAGATGTATTTGAAACCAGTGTATATGTAAAGATGATTAGGGAAATGGTTTAGGTTACTGGGATAATTGCTCCAATAAGAGATACAAAAAAGGCAAGAAGAAATTAAAAGTCGCCTTCCCCTCTGTTAGAGGTGAGATTTGTCAAGGATAGAAACTGAGAAGAATGAAATTTCACGCACTCTAGACCCATGATTTCTGCCTCTGGAAAAACAGGCTGATGATCAAGAAAACTTTGTCCCTGCACCCAAACTAGGCCACAGGCCCTTGGTCATGTAGCTTACAGAATTAATCACAGGCCCCAGTATGCACCTCGAAGAAACAAACTTGTGAAATGAAATTAAAAGACGCTATTGTGTGTAAAGGAAAACCGATGGTTGGCTGCTGACCGCTCCTTTCAAATTTCTCTAGAGTCGTTGCGGTGCACTGTGTGGATGCAGGAATGGACTGAAGTGCCCATGGTCCACAATCCCAGGGACACACTGCTCTGCCCACGAACCCCACTGCCGCCTTTCTGCCCAGGACACTTCTGTCTCAGGTAAGTCTTTCCCTGAAGAGGGAGGCCCACCCCAAGGAAGTGCCCTCAGACTTGTATCCAGAGTCCCAGCACATCACCCCTAGTCCCGGGCTCTCACCTGTTATCTCCTGCAGTTCCCCTTTGATGGACAGGCCGCTCAAGTCCTCATACATGAGTACCTTAGCTCCTGTCTCCACAATTTCCCCATTCACTGGGCTCTCAGGATAAACTCGCCCAGGTCTCTGCCGACCACTCTAGCCCTGGGCTGAGCAAGAGACCACGCCTGCCCCGGCACCACTTGAGCCCAGCCACTCGGGCGCTCAGGATAAACTCACCCAAGTCTCGGCCGACCCCAGCCCTGGACGGAACAAGAGAACACGCCTCCCCCGGCAACGTGCGAGTCCAGTCACTCGGGCGCTCAGGATAAACTCGCCCAGGTCTCGGCCCAGACCCCATTAGTCCTGGGCAGATCAAGACACCACGTCTCCCCCGGGACAACGTCAGTCCAGCAGCTAGTGCTCTCAGCCCAAGTCTCCGCCGGACACTGCAGCCCTGGGCGGAGCAGATCACGGCTCCCCTGGCACCAAGTGAATCCAACTGCTCGGGCGCTCAGGAAAAACTCGCCCAGGACTCCGCCCCGAACACTTCAGCCCTGGGCGGAGCAAGACGCCAGACCTCCCCTCCCTTGGCGTAACGTCAGTCCAGCAGCTAGGGCTCTCAGCCCTAGCCTTGGCGGGACAGTGCAGCCCTGGGCGGAGCAAGAGACCACGCCTCCCCCGGGACAACCTCTGTCCAGCTGCTAGGGCTCTCAGCCCAAGTCTTGGAAGGACGCCTGAGCCCTGGGCGAGGCAAGATACCACGCCTCCCCCTGCACCACGTGAGTCCAGCCGCTTGGGCGCCCAGGATAAACTCGCCCAGGTCTTGGCCGACCACTCCAGGACTGTGTGCAGCAAGAGACCACTCCTTCCCAGGCACAAAGTGAGTCAAGCCACTTTGCAACCACAACCGGCTCCTCTCCACCTGCCATGGTTCAGCAAGCCATCTGGCCTTAAGCATCGTGCCACCACCTGCAGCCCTGATTCATAAAGGATGGCCGTGGTGATAAGAAGAATAGAGATGCCAGAAACACAACTTGACCCAGCGTCTTCTAGTACCTGAACTAAGAGTAATCTACCGCCTAATGGGCAGCAAGTCGTCTGTTCCTAAGGCTCCCGCCACCACCCACATCCTCCAGCAGCCTTCTCAGGTGTGGGTGGCCAGGCAAAAGGGAGGGAAGAGCAGAGGGAGGAAATGCTCGGGAAGCAATTCACTGAGGGCATCTGAAAGCCAAAAGATGTGTAAACAGACATGCCTACAGACAGAGCACTCAGTTATGAGGTTAAAAAAAAAAAGAAAAAGAAAAGAGAAGAAAGAAAAAAGAGATTTTTGTCTTAGGTATAACAGGAATAAGAGGAAAATAAAAATCAGAGAAGAAATAAAAAGAAGAACATCTCAAATAATTAGAAGGTGGACAACTGGTAAGACAAAGAAAGGGGGAAACAACAGGATAAAAGAACAGAACAGGCCAGGCAGTGCAGGTGCACACCTTCATTTCCAGCACCCGGGAGGCAGAGGCAGGTAGATTTCCATGAGTTCAAGACCAGCCTGGTCTACAGTTCCAGTTTTGTATATTTGTTTGTTGAGACAAGGATTTTCTGTGTAGCTTTGTTGCCTGTCCTGGAACTAGCTCTTGTAGACCAGGCTGGCCTCAAACTTTCAGAGATCCCCCCCTGCCTCTGCCTCCAGTGTGCTGAGATTAAAGGCCCACCTTAACTGACAAACTGGGTGTTTTTCTAGAAGTCCTGAACCAGGTGATAAGCACACTTGGGCTTACTAACACCTAGTTGGGGGCATTATGGAGGGAGCTAGTGAGAGTGTGAAAGGGCTGCTTGCAGAGACCAGGGAAGCAGTCAAGCTCAGCCATGGAAATCTGCAAGCATGGGGGTGGGAAGTCTTTAGGATATGGAGATTGCTAAGTGAGTGAAAAAAAGCAGGTTTAGGATTTGGGTCAGCATCCAAAGAAAGATATGAAAGAAACCTTATCTTTAAAAAATAAAATAAAAGAAGGAAAGGAGGGGCCTCTGCATGTATCTTCCAGGGAAGGGAACCCCATGAAGAGATAAGAATGAAAACCCATGCAGATTGACTTCATCAACCTGGATCAGACTTAAGGTAGTCTAATAAGAGGAGATTTATTCCCAATGTATTTAAGCCCAGTATAGTTTGGAAAAGAGATTCCTGGTGCGATACAATCCTCATTGCACAAGGAAGCATAATTACATTGAAACTCAACTCAGAGTACATGTCATTTCTTTTAAGAATATGGGTTTAGAGATAGGCTACCTGTGCTAGATTAAGGCCCTAAGGGTCTGGCCTGGTCTTGGTCATAGAATAGTGTAGAGATCATTTGGGCTGTTAGCCAGCTCTGGTCCTAGTTGTGGAGCTAGAGGGAGTCTCTGACTATCAGGGTCATTTAGATTATTAGCCACCTCTGGTCTTGGTGTAAGATCATGATATGGCCTGACCTAACAAATAACACAGATCACCAGGCTGTTAATCATTAATCATTTCCAATTCCCTGCTTTCTGGATGTCAGAGCAGGATTTTCATTTTTCCCATTGGAAAGACAATCCTGTATGCATTCCTGGTTTCTATGGAGATCTGTGAACTCAAGGACCTTCATGCTATGCTCCCAACAAAGAGAGAGAGAGAGAGAGAGAGAGAGAGAGAGAGAGAGAGAGAGAAGAAGGAGGAGGAGAAGAAGGAAGAAAAAGCACTGCTTCCTGAGTTAGAAAATTGTTTGTTAGGAGAATCAGGGACAATGATGGGGACACGAGAAGGAAAGGAAAAGAAACTGCTTCCTCTTTTAGACAAGGTGAGAAAACATACTTGAAGACACAGAAGCTGAGAGAACTAACCATCCCCTTAACACAGAAAACATGAACATACCCAGGATCCCCTCCTCTAATATGGTTGCTTTCAAATCCCACCACTAAGCCTGCCTGCAAGGGTGCTGACCCCCATGCAGCTGCTGGCAGACTCCCACAACCAAGCCTTACTGCTTCCCTGGTCTCTACATCAGCATAGTATTTTTACTATTATTTATTCTTTCCTCTGCCCTCCTCTTGGCCTGGATCCTCTTTTTCCTTTTCTCTCTCTCAAATGTCAGTGAGATAGTCCTGAAGTTTCTGTCTGAACCCTTTTGCAATATTTTTATCTTTTTGTCAACGAAACTAGAAACTCACATAGGTGCCTTAGGTTCCCACTAATATCTTGGGTGGTCATAGGTAAGCGCTTAGTCTCTTTCTTCAGATTTTTCTTTAACTGCTGTTTCTAGCTCTCATGTTTTGGAGATTGAACTGAAAAACATCACACCCCATGGGCAAGACAGTTGACAGTCATGACCCAATGACATGTAAGGGCTCCTAGGGTTAAATAAATAGCAACACAAGGTTCCTCCGGACTACAGCAGGAAAACTCCCTTCAAACAAACTCACTGCCTCAGGCCACAGCGGTTACCAATTGGAAAATTTCCTTTCTGTGGTTTTATTTCTAGGGTGTCTTTTTCTTGCTTTAGTATTCTGCCTCCCTGGGAGAAGGAAAGGGGTCTCTTTTCTCTCTCTACCTGAGGACACTTTACTCCTCATCTTTGAGGACAAGGACAGGACGAGATTACTATGTGGAAAGGCTTGCTTTTTTCTGTTCTTGTTTCACCATATTCGGGGGCTGATGGCCTGGAGTAATAGGTATGGTTATAAATTGTATCTCACTCTCTTCCTTACATAGAGTTCTATGTGTTTCTGGTCTCTTACTCTTGCTCCACGTGTATACCCATGATAACCAAGAGGAGGGAGTGGCTACACCCCGGTAGTGTTTTCTGGGGTTCCTACTGGTAATAACGTAGATTCATTTCTTCTACTGGATCAAAAAAGTAATAACAGACTTTATTTATCGTGTCCTGAAGGAAATCAAGAGATTCCATTTGAACATTCACCTCGTTAGTGGCCAGCAGAATTATTGTGTGGTGGCCGGAGGGCAGGGAATCCTCCCAAAATCTCTAGGTACTTACAGGAAAGAATTCATGGTATACCTGAGAGAGGCAATCCTACTTTAACTATGCATTAAAAGTTAAAACTGAAGATATAAAGTTTGCTTCCTGCTAACAAAAGTAACTCCAGAGTTGTACGTAGTCAGTTTGTCTGTGTTTGGGAGCGAAAAATGTGCAGTCCAGACTGGCCTCAGTTCAGACACTCCTGCCTCTGCCTCTATCAGCATATCCTACTGGCCGGTGCCACCACAAAGGGCAGTAGTTCTATTTGCAGTTTTTGATGACGTAAGTTGCTCAGGAGTTCTTCGCTGTACTTACAGAGGTAGAAACGAGGGGCTGGGCGCCCCCTCGCGCTCCTTAAACGCACTAGACAAGTCCTGCCAGCTCCCTGACCCACAGCCCACACTAACTTACATCTCTTGCTCTTCCTCTGCCCTGGCGCCCCACATTCACAGCGGGACATCAGTGCTCTAATGAAGGATGCACACTGGGGTGTCCTTCCTCAGGGGTGAATCACAGGTCTCAAAACTCAATCCTCTGGAGGGGTCACGACACTGGGACACTTATCAGTGACTTCTAAAGTGCAGGACTCTAGGAGTGGCCAGCTCAGGGTGGGAGGAGATCTCAATAGGAACACTAGTGTGTGTGAAGGCTCATGGTCCTTACCCAGTGCAGTGACAACAGCGAAACCAAGGATAAGACAGTCACAGCTTCAGTGTCTTCCAAGAGCTAGGCCTCATCTCAGAAAGTTGCCCTCACCTCACAACAGGGCTTTTAAATTAGGAAGCCATGTGTGATTAATTCACTGGTGGAGGCTGCACCCTCATGATCCAATGCCCCTAACTGACTGCACCCATCAGCTAAGACCTAGCCTCCCCTGCTCGGCCTCTGCAGGACACTAGACATCTGAACACAACAGAGGCCATTTAGGACTATCCCCTGTGCCCATGAGTTTACGTCATGTGACTCCTTCAGTCAACTGTAGGAATGTCTCACTGCTGGGTGTTTTAAGAACCAGGATGTAATTTATTTTATTTTTGTTTACCAAAGCAGAGAGTGTTGCAGGTCCTGCCATCTTCCTGTGGATCATGGAGTGAAATAGAGGCAAAGCAGAGCCTCTAAGCAACCTCAGTGGGCACAGTGTGTGATTCCTATATTGATGGGGAAACCTTGTTAAACAATTTCTCTTCAAGAAGTGAAACAAAGTTAGTGTGTGGCTTTCTGGAACCCAAAAACAAACAAATAAACAACAACAACAACAAAAAACAGGATACAGCCCAGGTGCTCTCTCTCTGTAATTTCCCTGGGGTACATCTTAGCTTGGACTTCTCGTTCCTGTTTCATGAGTTTTCCCCTTATAATAAATTGTTGAAATAGGAGCGGTGGTCCGCTTCCTGCCACCCAGCCGCCCACATGGCTAGCTTTACCCCGAAATAATTACACAGAAACTGTATTCTTTTTTTTTTTTATGATTTTTCGAGACAGGGTTTCTCCGTAGCTTTTTGGTTCCTGTCCTGGAACTAGCTCTTGTAGACCAGGCTGGCCTCGAACTCACAGAGATCCTCCTGCCTCTGCCTTCCGAGTGCTGGGATTAAAGGCATGTGCCACCACCGCCCGGCTAGAAACTGTATTCTTTTAAATACTGCTTGGCCCATTAGTTCCAACCTCTTCTCGGCTAACTCTCGCACCTGGACTAACCCATTTCTAATATTCTGTGTAGCCCACTAGCTGGCTTACCAGGAATGATCTTAACCTGCCTCTGTCTGGAGTGGGAGCATCATGGCGACTCCTGACTCAGCTTCTTTCTCCCAGCATCCTGTTCTGTTTTCTCCGCCTACCTAAGGGTTGGCTTATCAAATGGGCCTAGGAAGTTTCTTTATTAATAAGAAACCACTCCCACATCAATAAATAAAAAATATAATTGTTTTGTCTTTTAGCTAGCCTAGTTATTTGCCAAATTGAACTAACCTCTACAGTATATATTTGAAAGAAAGTTTCCAATATCCCCCTCATAGCTCTCTCTTCCTTCCTCTTCCTCTCCCTCCCCCACCTCTCTGTCTCTCTCTTTCTCTCTCCACTCTGTGAATGCATGGTGTCTGTGTGTGTGTGTGTGTGCGCGCGCGTGTGCGTGTGTGCAAACATGCATGCTCTCTATATCAACCTCAGAACCTCGCCATCAGGAGCTGTTTTTTATTTATTTTAGACATTCTGATTTGTATGCAATGAAATCTCAATGTAGTTTTCATTTGCATCGCCCTGATAACTAAGGATATTGACCATTTCTTTAAGTGTTTCTCAGCCATTTGTGTCCATCTTTTGAAAAATCTTTGGTGAGATACATACATAGTTTGGGTTATGTATTTTTTGATGTCCTCTTTTTTTAGTCCAACACATATTTTAAAATGTGCAATATATCAGATGTTTGATTAATAAAAATATTTCCGTTTCTGCAGGCTGCCATGTTGTCTGAATGGCAGTGTCCTCTACTGTGCAAAAGCTTCTACGTTTCATGGGTCCCCATTTATTTATTATTGATTTAGTGCCTGTTTTAACTGTATCCTGTTCAGAAAGTCTCGTCCTGGGTCAGTGAGCTCAAGACTATTCAACACTTTCTCTGCTGCCAGGTTCTCTGTGTCTGGTTTACTTTGCCATCTTTGATCCAGTTGGAGCTGAGTTTAGTGCAGAGTGGTAAGAATGAATGAGACTGCATTTCCTGACAGGCAGCCATTCAGTTTGACCAGCACTATTTGTTGAAGATGCCGTCTTTTTTCTCATGACTATGTATGGTTTCTCTATCAAAAATCAGGTGTCCATAGGTGTGAGGACTAACATCTCCATCTTTAGTCCAATGCTGATGATCAATGTGTCTGTTTTTATGCCAGCACCATGCTGTTCTTATTACTAAAGCTCTGATGTAGAATTTGAGATCTCAGATGGTGAGACCTCCAGCAGTTCTTTTACTGTTCAAGACATTTTATCTATCCTGGGGTTTTCGTGTTTCCATATACAGCTGAGAACTGTCCTTTCAAGACTTGTGAAGAATTGTGTTGGGATTTCCTTTGAGTGCATTGAATCTGCAGATTGCTTTATGGAGAAGAGCCATTTTCATTACATCAGTCCTACCAATCCCTGAGCATGCAGGAACTTTCCATTTTCTGATACCTTCTTCACTTTCTTTCTTCGATGCTTTAAGAATTTTTTATCATAGAAATCTTTCACTTGTTTGGTTAGAGTTATCACAAGATATTTTAAATTTTTGAGGCTTTTGTGAAAGGTGTCATTTCCATGTCGGTTAATTTTTTGCCCTGTTACAGCTGAAAGTGTTCATCAGCTGTAGGAGTTTCCTAGTAGAATTTTTAAGATCACTTGTGTATATTATCATATCACTTACTACTAAAGATGTGTTTGATTCTTCTTGTCTGTTGGTATCCCTGATCACCTCAGTTGTCCTCATTGTCCTAGCTAAGAGCTCAAGTACTAGATGGACTAGGTATGGACAGATGGGCGTCCTTCTCTACTTCATGACTTTACTGTGGATGCTTCAAGATTCTCTCTGAGGTTCACTTTGATGCTGGCTGTAGATGAGATATACACTGCCTTTGTTGTGTTAACATATGTCCTGTGTACCCATAGTCTCTCTAAGACTTTTACCATATAGCGATGTTCGATTACATCAAAGGCCTTTTCTTCATCATATGAGATGGTCATGTGGTTTTTGTTTTTGAGTCTGAATATCTAGTAGATAACATTTATTTATTCTTGTATGCTGAATGATCCCTGCATCTCTGGGATGTAGCCAACTAGATCATGGAAGATGATCTTTTTAATGTTTTTGGGATTCTGTTTGCAAGTATTTTATTGAGCTTTTTTTCTTCATCTATGTTTACAAGGGAACGTGGTCTGCAATACTCTTTTTTTGACAGATCTTTATCTAGTTTAAATATCAGGATAATTGTTCCTGAGGGGTGGAGTCAGGCAGGCAGAGTACTGGATAGATCATAGCCCTTTTTCTTCACCAGTGGATCCACAGTTCCAGGATTTTTTCTCCTCCCCATGATCAAGCAAACCATAGACGAATTGTGTCTAGGTGCAATATTTTACAGAAATCTACCTGGAAGGTGGGTGGTTGGGTCTCAGTGGATAGACTGGCTATGAACTGCCTGGTTCCAGTCTTCATGAATCTCCATAAAGAAGTTCCTGGCTTAGTGAGGACTGGGACATTTTTCACTGGAGACAAAAAAGAGAAAAGTGAACAACTGTAATTATACGGCCCATGTCAGTCTTATCTTTAGGGAGTCAGAGGATCTGGTGATGACCCCTCTGTCCTTATGATGTGTAGCCTACCTATGCTGGGTGTGCTGTGTGCACAGGGAACACCAGTGATGCTGTAGCAGTGTGAGGACCACAGGGTATGGGACTTTCCATATTTGCTCAAGGCTCTGTGTCAGGATCTCTTTACCCACCATACAAGGTTGCCAGGCTGGAACTTGTGGGCAGGTACCAGGCAAACATGCAGCCTCACCAACTATCTGATGAATAGTCCCTGTGACTGTTGCAGGACATGCATGGACATAGGGAAGAAATGATTAGTCATTTCTGTTTTAGGAGTTTCCTCATACGGGATGCATCTCTCTCTTAGGAGAGCAAATGGCAGATTTGTTCAGTATTCACCAGTCTCAAGAACATGCCTAGAATATATTTCCTTTCTATTTATCCTTCCTGCCTTCCTGAACTGTGTGTCCTATATGTAGCTTCCAATCAACTTTTAAGACCTTAGCAAGATTTAGGAAAACATTGGCAAGGAAGACCAGGATATTGCTGGGCCCGAGAAAGAGGTCCAGGAAACCTCAATCTGGGAATAATATCTGGACCTGATATCTGAGCAATCATAGTTGCCCGTAGTTGGGAGGCCTGGTGCAGTTTGGTGACCATCTGTCTTCTGATAAAGGCAGGAAGTATGGGTCCCTCATTCAGCAGAAACGACCACCCATTTGTCTTCTATTGAGCATCTTTTCTTTTTTTCCCATTGGTTTCTTTGTACATAGGTTGGGCTCTAGAACAATTAAAGCAGAGGCAGGAAGCTGGGCAATGGTGGTGCTTGCCTTTAACCCTGGAACTAGGGAGGCAGAAACAGGCAAAACTTTGTAAGTTCAAGGCCAGCCTGGTCTACAAAAGCTAGTTCCACGATGGCCAGGGCTTTGCACAAAGAATCACTATCTTGAAAAACAAAACAAAAAAAAATAAAACAATAAAGTTCAAGCGGTATAAGAAGTACTGAAGAGGCCACTCTACTTCCATAGCCAATTTTAGGGCAGCCATACTTGCTGCTTTGTTCCCTGGAACTTTGGGGATTCCTTTATTAGGCCTTTTACAGTTCACAATGGCGACCTCTCTTGGCATACATATGGCCTCTTACATGGCCAAGATATTTTTGTTGTTGCTATTTTTATTTGTTTATTCTCAGAGTAGGTGGAGAGAGACGCCAGATGCCGGCCAGAACCTTACCAGAAGGCCACACCACATAGTAATACACAGATTAATAGAAATGGGTTATTTAAGATATAAATGTTAGCCAATAAGAAGTGTGAGCTAATAGGCCAAGCAGTATTGTAATAATACAGTTTCTGTGTGGTTATTTCTGGTCTGGTCGCCTGGGAAACAAACAAGGGACCTCTGACTACACTTCCTATCATTGAGCTTTGTTGAATGAGGAGCTGCGGGAACTGGGTCCCCGTACCCGGCCGCCCATATGGTTAGCTTATGCCCCGAAATAATTACACGGAAACTATATTCATTTAATCACTGCCTGGCCCATTATTGGCTAGCTCTTACATATCGACCTAACCCATTTCTGATAATCTGTGTAGCACCTCAAGGTGTGCTTACCGGGGAGATTCTAGCCTGTGTCTGTCTGGAGTGCGGGCATCATGGCGACTCCTCACTCAGCTTCTTTCTCCCAGAATCCCATTCTGTTTACTCCACCCACCTAAGGGTTGGCCTATCAATGGGCTTAGGCAGTTTCTTTATTAGTTAGCCAATGAAAGCAACAGATAAGATACAAGACCCACCTCCATCAGAGCTTCATAAAAATCTTGTCTCCCTCACCACCAATGCTGACCTCTCAATCCTCACCTTAGCAGGGACAGCCCATGAACACAGAGAAAAAACATGCCTTCATTAATTTGGCCATGAAAATTTGGGTTAACGATCTTTCTTCTCCAATCTTTGGGATTAACATGTATGGTAAATAAGAAAATTAAAACTGGGGGTTTCTGTTCCGCAGGATGGAATTTGTGAAAGTTGTCAAGAATAAGGCCTACTTCAAGAGATACCAAGTGAGACTTAGAAGGCGGAAAGAGGATAAAAGTGACTACTATGCTTGGAAGCGATTAGTGATCAAGACAAAAATAAGTACAACACACCCAAATACAGGATGATAGTTCATGTAACTAACAGAGACATCATCTGCCAGACTGCCTATGCCCATATAGAGGGGGATATGATAGTTTGCGCCGCTACGCACATGAACTGCCGAAATACGGTGTGAAAGTAGGCCTGACAAACTATGCTGCTGCCTATTGTACCGGCCTGCTGCTGGCCCGCAGGCTTCTCAATAGGTTTGGTATGGACAAGATCTATGAAGGCCAAGTGGAGGTGACTGGAGATAAATACAATGTGGAAAGCATCGATGGTCAGCCTGGGGCCTTCACTTGCTATTTGGATGCTGGTCTTGCTCGAACTACAACTGGCAATAGTCTTCGGGCCCCTGAAGGGAGCTGTGGACAGAGGCTTGTCTGTTCCTCATAGTTCCAAATGATTCCCTGGTTATGATTCTGAAAGCAAGGAGTTCAACGCAGAGGTACATCGTAAGCACATCATGGGTCAGAATGTTGCAGACTACATGCGCTACCTAATGGAGGAAGATGAAGATGCTTACAAGAAACAGTTCTCTCAGTACATAAAGAACAACATTACTCCAGACATGGAGGAGATGTATAAGAAAGCCCATGCTGCTATATGAGAGAATCCAATCTATGAAAAGAAGTCCAAGAGAGAAGTGAAGAAAAAGAGGTGGAACCATCCCAAAATGTCTCTTGCCCAGAAGAAAAATCGGGTTGCTCAAAAGAAGGCAAGCTTCCTCAGAGCTCAGGAGCGGGCTGCTGAACAGCTAAAGCAATTTTCTATGAAGAATTTTTCATAAAGATAATAAACTTATTGACCAAGCAAAAAAAAAAGAAAGAAAATTAAAACTGCTAAATGCAAAGTAATTTCAATATCAGGAAGTATTTATTTATTTTAGAAAGTGTCACACTGTTTATCTGAAATAAAATAGATTGAAAATAAGAGGGTGTGGTAAATGAACTAAGTACAGAACACTGAAAAATGTGATTATTCTGGATGAGATAAGTTGCATTGCCTCTGGTGGCATCGTGGACAAGGGATGTCAACATGGCTTCAGACAGCAGTACAGACCATGGCACAAGCCATGAACATCAATTAGCATGGTGTCCAGTGGTAGCACAGACCACAAAAGCCCAAAGGCCCTGGTGGTAACAGAAGCCATGGTATCAACATGGCCCCCAGCAGCATCTCAGACTACAGACACTAACATGGCCTCTGGGGACAGCACAGACCACTAACATCAACATAGCCCTACACAGACCATGAACATCCATATGGTCTCCAGAAACAGCATGGGTATCAAAACAGACTTGTCGTGGACCAACCTCAACAAAAAACACCTCTTGCCAGGGTAGGGACATAGAGTTTTAGAAATATAAGAATATGAAGACTCATGAAAAATAATAAAACAGAAACCATAGAAAAGTACTGGGAGGGCATTTCAGTGAATACTGAAATCACCCATATTTTTATTTTTCCATAAGTTTTTATACCCAATACAAATGGAAGTGGGAAGTTGGGGGGAAAAGGTAACAAGAGACTTTATATACATAATACAAAGGACAACTCAAACAGTTAATTGCTTTAACACTTTGAGACATCAACTCATTAGCATTTTGTTGTTTAGGCAGTAAAGCTGCCTTAGATCATGAATCCTGAAGACAACCACTGCCCAGGTGACCTCATAGTTATAAAAGAAGGAATGGATGTACATTTGCATATACTGACCACCTGTCAGGATTGAATGGACCTACTTGTATGGGCTATTATAATGTCAAAACAATTAAGTAATCACATCCTGAGTTGGGACTTGCAACTAAGCTTGTCTACTTTGAGTAACCTACAACTCTCTAACCTTCAGACAAGGTGGAAACAGGCTCACATTTTTGTGCCTTCACAGGGCCTACAGAGGTAGGCAGAACCAGTACAGCTGCAGCCTTAGCACACACCACGTACAGCAACATGGCATGTGGTGGTAACACACACCATGGAGGTTTTTTGAGATGGCCCAAACCAGAAAATACACTACTCTCCTTGGGCATCCCGCCATTCCTCAGAGACAGGCTGGTCATGAGGGTGCACTAGGAGGCAGAGCCTGTGAGAGATCCAGGCTGCTGTTTACCATCCTGCCAGTGCTAGGTTTTTTGAGGTCCAATCCAGAAAATGAATAGGTCTCCATCACGGACATACTGATGTTGCTCAGAGACAGGGTGATCATACACTATCACTAACACCAGTCTGGGATATGTTCTTGTTGCCCAGAGACAATGGGATCTTTTGGCTGGGCAGGGTATTTGGGGGCAGAATCCACTGGAGCTCCAGGTCTCTGCACATCTCTGTGCCCTCAATGAAGGCATTTTAGGTATGAGCATCACACCTGCAGGCTGAGGGCAGCTGCACAGCAGTGGAGATTCCAGGTGGAGAACAAAAAAGAAAGAAAAACCCACCCTACGAGTCACCATCTTAAATCAGTCTTCAAGTATTTTTTAAAAGGTTCTGATAACAGAAGTTACAGATGTGCCAGGACACATTTACCGGAGATAGAGCCATTCTTTCTGCCACTCTTCCCTGACTTTCTAACAGCAGGGCCTCATTCCGGCTCTGGCTTGGGTTGCAGCAGCTGTGGCATCCATGTCTGAGGCTCCTCCTTGGTGACTGCAGACCTTTGATGCAGCCTGCAGCAGGATTCCCAGGGCAGTGGGGAGAGAGTGCGGGTGAGACTCCACTCCTCTGCCTCCCCTTCTAGCCACCTGCAGGAGCCTTGTCTTTCACCCATCTTGACTCAATCCTGTCCTCCCTTCTTGTTTGTTTGTTTGTTTGTTTGTTTGTTTGTTTTTGAGGGAGGGTTGAGACAGGGTTTGTGTGCATACATTTGGAGCCTGTCCTGGCACTTGCTCAATAGACCAGGCTGGCCTCAAACTCAGTGTTCCACCTGCCTCTGCTTTCCAAGTGCTGGCATTAAAAGCGTCTGCCACCACTGCCCGGTTCCTCCCCAGTCATTCAAAGGAAGAGCTAATAAAAACATTTTCATGTTTGGTCATAAAAGTGGAGATCACTCATACTGATATGATTGTTATTCAGATGTAAGACACGAGTACCAACTCATACCAAAACACATATTTAATTGAGAATCACCCATAGAATCCCAAGTCCCCAAAGTATAGTCCTCTTCATCTCTGATGTCAGCACAGATTATGAATTGATTTTGATAATTTCATAAGATAAAGAAATGAGGCTGCAGCTGTAGATAACATGTTAAAGAGCTCTCATTACTGCTTTGACACTCTCTACACAAGCTTCTGGACACTGTAAAGCATAGCTGGTGGGTTTGCTACAAATCCACCGCCTACGTATGTTGTTCCTTCCACTGCTGATCCCTCTGTCACTCAGGTAGGCATGTTGTCCTTCTCCTCGGGTGGGAACCCTAAAACAAAAAACAAAGTTTCTGCAGAGTCGGCCACTGCATTCCCTCCAGCAATGATATCTCACTCATGCTCAATGCTTGTTGATAGCACGAATCACAAAAAGACAGAGTCCATGAGGAATCACCAGCACTAGTGTTACACCCAGTGACTCTTCCATTCTCAGGGTTCCATTTGGTGACCACATCTTTGTCACTCATCCATGTTGGACCCTGTACTGTGTATACAAAGCATTTGACTGGTGTTTTATTATCATGTTCACATGAACTTCACCCACCACCAGGTAGTATCCCAAGGGTGGTTTTCAATTCTATCTTGAAGTACTTTTCATATGAAACTGAGAGAAAATGCACTTAGTAAACAGGTAAAGGTCTTTAATGATGGATATTTACTGTTCCAGTGAAATGGGATCAAAATGGCTATGTTCACATCCAAGTGCTGTCCTGGTGCTCTTTGATGATGAGAATTTAGAGAAGGTTCTCAGTGCCCCTGGAGTCTGTTTCTGTGACAGGTGCATCTGTGCACACAGCTGTCAGACAAGTCCTGTCCAGCATTTGTACAGTGGCTTCCTGGGGTTTCAGAGCCTTTAGTGGTCATCAGCAGTTCTATCTGCATCCCACAAGGGCAGTTACCAGAAAGAAAAGATTTTCAAGTGCTGAGAGCAGACAGCGTCTTCCCCAGATGCCATCATCAGGCTAAAGATTTGGAGTGAAACAACACTAGGTGACTCTAACAGATGTAAATTTGCCGGGATGTGGAGTTTCTGGGGACTGGCTGTGGCATGTAACACACAATCAGCACCAAGGCACACCTCCAGCACAAGGGTTTCTCCCTTTCCAGTTCTGTTCTTTTCACATGACTCAACCGTTCACCTTTCACAACCACAACTCACACAGTCACATCACGTGAACACAGTAAAAGGAGAAGCATTCTGAACACATACAAGTTGTTATATTCAGTGTTGTCTGTCCACATCCAAGGCTGCTCTGATGACTCTCTGTGCAGGCCAATCCAGGCGGCAGAATCCCCCTTGTATCTATGCAGAAAATTCTGTCAAAAACACAGACAGCAAATACATGTGTCTCTCAGTTTCAGATGAGCCTGGAGTCTCTGTCCTACAGCCTCCTCTCCAGATGTCAGCAGGTTTGAACTGAGGGTCATCAACTGTGGAGCCTAAATAACCCTCAGTTCTCAGTGGGTGTTATTTACTGTCATAATACACAGGACACTGACAACCACCCATCCTTCAGTGACTGAGAAAGTCCCTTGTTAAGTCTGTACTTACAGTTACTAACAGTTGTCACCTTAAGTTTGCAACACCTGCCAGCTCAGACAAAGACTTGCATGACCACCATGATTTCAAATATATTTTTGGCCTTGCAAGAATATTAGAACTATAGGCAAGAATATCTTTGGAATGTCTCAGCGCTACAGTCATATGTGTTACCATCACAAATGGCACTTGATAACATGAGCCCCATGCACCCCAATGACTAGAGTGAAAACCTTCCTCATGTTTTAGCTTTAAGCTCTCTATCTCAAGGCAATGCATATTCCACAGGAGCAAACAACAAACCAACTCCCAATCCTTTCTTACCAGCTCCTCCAGACTGTCAAAGTGAGTTAGACGGGCCTCCAGCTCCATGCAGGAGGTCTGGCTGGATGTCCAGTTACTTGAACGTTCAGAAAAATAAAAACATTTACTTCCAAATCCAATCCAGTCTCTTGGGCAGGTCGGATAGCCAGCTTCAGGACTCGCAATGGCTGTTTTTTCCTTTCCCACTAAAAAGTACGCAGTGCAAATACATATCAGTAAACATTTCCGTGCCTTGTCTCTTTGGTTAACCATTCAATTTCCATTGTGAGGTGTGTGTTTAGACTGTAGCTATCATTACTTATTACCTAGAGACTCCTCCTAGCATGGTGGTCTCCAATGAAAAACCTTCCTGGAGTACTGTAAGAAAATGCTTGTCATTTTTGTATATTGAGTTTGGGGACAGAATCTCTCTATTCCTCCCTGCATGGCCTGGATCTCACTCTGTGGTCTATACTTGTCTGGATTTTGTAGTAGTCATCCTGTAAGTGCCTCCTAAGAGCAGGGACTGAAGACACCATACCCTGAACAAAATCATAGTCATTACCCCTTGAGGACTCTTCCTGATTGCTGGAATCCTACAGGTTCCTTTCCTGTGATCCTGCTTCACATCCTGCTTTTGTAATGACCAAATGAAGAGAACTTCTCACCTCTCTGAATTTAACTATGGAGACATACCAGCATGCAAATCATGGCATGGTCTAACCATTTTTTGATACCAGAACTTTGATCAAGGCCTTCCTGTTATGATATACCCACGTTAAATCCACATGAATATATGCTGGCTCTTATTAGAGGCTGTCAGAATGGCAATTATAAAGAAACCTCACAGCAGATGTCAGAACTCTGCAGAAATTGGGACACTTATTTATTGCTGGTGGAAGAATAAACTGAAACATCCAGTATGGAGGCTCCTTTAAAAAGTTAAAACAGACCTTTTGTGACTCAGCTATGCCACTCCTGGGCATATATGAGAGAACACTACATCATAACACAGAGACCTGCACATCCATGTCTACTGCTGCCCTGTGTACAATAGCAGGAAAATGTACCTGACCTAGATGTCCAATAGATAATGAAAATGGGGTACATATGTAACACAGAAAGTTATTCAGACATAAAGAAAAATAAAACTTGCAGAAAAGTGGGGGACCTACAAAGTATAATATTAAATAAGTTCACACAAACTCAGCGAGAAAGAGACCCCACATACTCCCTCATATGCATGTCCCAGCCTGGGACGCACAGTGTAAACACCTGTGAGTGTGGGAAGGAAGGACAGAATGTAGCAAGAGCCCCAAGTAATAAAAAAAAGTTATAAACAGCATTGCTTTTCTAGTTTCAACTTTGCTGGTGTGTTTTCTAATTTGTGGCGATAAGTGTATTAAAATGTAAGTACAGTGAAAGTCTAAACCATAATCAAAGCTCCATGGTTTCAGAATGGCTTTTTTAACTGATGGAAGTTCAGTAAGATGGACATGTTTGAGACTTGGACAGTGTTGAAGTGGCTATGCTAATGGAGCAGTGTGATGTGTTCATTTGTGAGTCTATCACAATAGAGTGACATTGTGTGTGTGTGTGTGTGTGTGTCTGTGTAAGAAGTTCTGAATGCAGGACTGCTGAGAAAAATGACAATTTTCTTTCATACCTTTACCTTTTTCTTCCTTTAACAGGTAAGAATGGACTATATGGCTCTTTGGAAGGGCTATTAAGGCTACAAATACATGATTTGATAAGAAATATTAAATACTAGAAATGATGGTAACACACTTATTTTTTAGTGGAGGACAATTGGTTGTGACTGTTTCTAGTACTTATACACACTAAATTCAGGCTTTATTGAAAGGAACAAATGCAACAGGCCCTGAGGTGACTGTACATAGAGTCATATGACAGTTGAGATTATACATACTAAGTCTAATTGGCAAAAGTTTGCCAATGTTTAGAATGTGTATTATTCATTGGCACGCTTAAAGTTGATTTTATAGAACAATATCATGAATTCTTACTCTAGCTACGGAAGAGAAGCTGTATAAGACTTATCACATGATTCTGTTTAGTCTAAAAAAAAGCTCAGGAACAGCATATTTTTGGAACATTCTACTTAATATTATCAGGTCATGATTGAAGATATGAACTGAAACCATGAATCATGAAGTGGTGGAGTGTTGTGTACCTTCCACAACCATATTACTCTTCACTGCCCTCACTGCCCCTAGCTGTAGAAGCTTCCTTGAAGCTCCTACTTGGTTTTTTTCTTCTTGTGTTCTGCCTAAATTGTTCCCCCAGGATGACATGTCTCCTGCATCTCTCTAGAGGGATGCTTCTTCCCAGGGATGCTGAGCCTGGCCTCCTGTGCACACCACACCCTGTGCTGTTCCTTTACTGCATCTTCCTGCTAGACCCTAAGTTCCCAGAGAACAGGAATTTCCAGTGTGTTCTCTCTCCTGCCCTTCACACAGTGCCTGGCTCACAGTGCCAGTAAGTGTAACTGAGAGTTTGGATGTGGACAGAATGCTGCAGGATCTGGAGACTGTCACTCACCTGACAATGAAAGAGCAACAGAAAGTGCAATCACAGCTGCAGTGAGGACGATGATCACTGCAGAGCAGCAGTAAAGCCTAGCAGGAGACTTGAGGGAGACGATTCTGAGACGTTTTCCTTGTTCTTCTTTTATCTGTAATATATAAATGTAAGAATGCTAACTTCAAGGATTACTTAAGGAAAATAAAAGAAACTTACAACAAAAACTCATTTTAAAGTCGCCTACAAGTATCTGAAAGAGGGCTGCTTCCTTCAAAGAAGACCCTGGTCCATAAAGGATGTCCATGGTGGAAAGAAGACTAGAGATGCCAGAAACACAACTTGACCCAGGGTCCTCTAGTTACTGAACTAAGAGTAATCTACTGCATCACCATGAAGATCCCATGAATCTACGATCTCACTCACATGGTAGGATGGACCGTACATCCCATGCCATGTGGGTAAATGAGCAAATGTCCACACCATGAGGGTGGATGAGACATAATTCCCACTGGAAGAGACTGGCTGCAACCATTTTCAAGGTTGCAGAAATGACATCCATAGTCCAGAAGCAGAGACTTATTGTCCAGTGCCTTGTGTGTGGTGACAGCTGTGGTACACTTGAAGGAGTAATTGTGTGGATGCAGGAATGGACTAAAGTGCCCATGGTCCACAATTCCAGGGACAAACTGCTCTGTCTATAAACCCCACTGCCACCTTGATGTGGCCTGCCGCCCATTCACAAGTCTTTCTGCCCAGAACACAAGGGTCTCAGGTCGGCCTTTCCCTATAGAGGAAGCCCCACCCCAGGAAGTGCCCTGAGGCTTGTGCCCAGAGTCCCCTTGCCCCTGGGCTCTCACCTGTCATCTCCTGCAGCTTCTTGTAGTCCTTGTTGATGGAGGAGGACAGGTCCTCAGACATGACCGGCCACAGAGTCTGCCTTCGCAATTCCCTATTCACCAGGCTTTGGTTACCAACTCCGTGTCCCAGTTAGTAACTCTGACCTGTTGAGACTTTGGAACCAAGACACCTGAGCCACCATGCACACACAACGTGAATCATACTTCAAGGTTCAAGGAACAAACTCAGGCAGCTGTAGACTGCAGACTGACAGACTGCAGGTTGCCATTGTCTCCACTGATGCCTGAGGCCACCACCCAAAGCAATACTGGGCATTTGTGATCAACTTGCCCAGGTCTCAGCCCACAACTCCAACCCTGTGTGGAGCCATGGACCACGCCTCCAGGCACTCTGTGACTCAAGCCTCTTTGTAACCTCAACCTGCTGCACTCCATGGCCCATGGGCAGTGTGCCATCTGGCCCATGCCTCGCGCCAACGCCCACAGCCTCCAGCTGCCTTCTCAGCTGTGGGTGGCCTAGAGGAGAGCAAGGGAGGAGCAGAGGGAAGAAATGCTAGGGAAGGAATTCACTGACAGCATCTGAAAGCCAAAGGACAGCAAATGTTGGGTCCAAGGGAGTTGAGCAAAGATGGGGACAGACCACCAAAGTCTACCAGACCAGAAGCAAACTTTATTCCAGAAACCAGATTCCAGGAAAACCAGAAGCAAGCTTAAAAATAAAACCGGGCGGTAGTGGCGCACGCCTTTAATCCCAGCACTCGGGAGGCAGAGGCAGGCGGATCTCTGTGAGTTCGAGACAAGCCTGGTCTACAGAGCTAGTTCCAGGACAGGCTCCAAAGCCGCAGAGAAACCCTGTCTCGAAAAACCAAAAATAAATAAATAAATAAATAAATAAATAAATACACCATGGGGCACAGAAGTTCATCAGCTAGCTGAGACCACAGCCAGAGATGGTATTTGTTAGGTTGTGGGAAAAGGTCGGTTTCTAAACACACCTTTTTATAATAGGGGCACCAAGCATTAGGTCTGAAAAAAGGAATTTTTATAATTTTGCCCTGAACTGCGGGTCAGTCAACAGAGACCATAAGGAGGTGAGTGGCTTCTAATGTCAATGGATAACTAGGCAGCTATCATGAAATATGTTTCAGAGGAGATTACAGTGAAAGTCACCAATTGTAATAAAACAGATGTCTTTAGCTATTAGTCAGAAAAGGGACTGCTAGTAATATCAGAGGCTTAATAAATTAGAATGATTGGTTCTTAGACAGGGAACTTAGAAGATAGCAGAAAGCTTTTCAAACTATCTCAAGGTAAAACTCAGATACTGACTGTCATACTTTAGAACCTCTCTTATCAGAGCTCATTAGTCAAACAAGTGTTTGTACCTTACCCACTGTGCCTTCTGCTACCTTCGGGCAATGTATACTGGAGTCCCGTGCCTCCTCTTTGATGGTGCCAATTTCCCGTAACAAAAACAGTGCCTAACCTGGAGGTCACATATCTCTGTAAAGTAGACACAGCTCCAGAATCTTCCAAAAACTAGGCCTCATCTCAGAAAGCTGCCCTCACCTCAGAGCAAGGCTGTGAAATTAGGAAGCCATGTGTGGATTAATTCATTGGTGGAGGCTGAGCCTTCATGATCCAATCCCCCTCACTGCATCCATCAACTTAGACCTAGCACAACAGAGGCCATATAGAACAATCTCCTGTGCCCATGAGTTCAGGCCATGTGACTCCTACAGTCAACTGTAGGAATGTCTCACTGCTGGGTGTTTTAAGAACCAGGATTCACTTTCCTTAACTTTCTTCACCTTAGCAGACAATGTTGCAGGTCCTGCCATGTTCTGTGGATCCTGTAGTGAAACAGAGGCAAAGCAGAGCCTCCAAGCAACCTCAGTGGGCAGTGTGTGATTCCTATGTATTAGAAAGGAAATCTCCAGTCTCCCTGCTTTGTCTTTCTCTCCCTCCATTCTCCCTGCCTCTGTCTCTGACACTCTTCCCTCCGTGTGTGTGTGTGTGTGTGTGTGTGTGTGTGTGTGTGTGTGTGTGCAAATATGCATGCTCTCTGTAACAACCTCAGCACCTCACCAGCAGGATCTGTTTTTGTTTAATTATCTTGGTCATTCTGATTTGTATACAATGAAATCTCAATGTAGTATTGATTTACATTGCCCTGATAACTATGGATATTGACCATATCTTTATGTATATCTCAGTCATTTGTGTCCGTCTTTTGAGAAAATCTTTTGAGATGTATGCAACACTTTTTAAATTGAGTTATTTGTTCATCTGATGTTTTGTTTTTGGAGTCCTATACATATTTCAAATATGGGCAATATATAAGATGTGCGGTTGGTAAAAACATTTTCATTTTTGCAGGTTGCCCCATTGTCTGAATGCCAGTTTCCTTTACTGTGCAAAAGCTTCTCAGTTTCAAGGAACCCCGTTTATTTATTATTGATTTAGTGCCCGTTCTAACTATATCCAACTCAGAAAGTCTCTTCCTGTGCCAATGAACTCAAGGCTACTGAACACTTTCTCTCCTGCCAGGTTCACTGTGTCTGGTTTTACTTTGCTGTCTTTGACTCAACAGGAGCTGAGTTTAGAGCAGAGTGGTAAGAATGAATGAGACTGCATTTCCTGACAGGCAGCCATTCAGTTTAGCCAGCACTATTTGTTGATGATTATGTCTTTTTTTCTCATGTATATGTATAGTTTCCTTATCAAAAATCAGGTGTCCATAAGTGTGTGGACTTACATCTCCATCTTCAGTTCAATACTGATGATCAATGTGTCTGTTTTTATGCCAACACCATGCTGTTCTTGTTACTACAGATCTAGAGTAGAATTTGAGATCTCAGATGGTGAGACCTCCAGCAGTTCTTTTATTGTTTAGAACTCTTTTAGCTATCCCGGGGTTTTTATCTTTCCATATACAACAGAAAACTGTCCTTTCAAGACTTGTGAAGGATTGAGTTGGGATATTGATGGGGAGTACATAGATTGCTTTATGGAGAAGAGCCATTTTCATTACATCAGTCCTACCAATCCCTGAGCATGCAGGAACTTTCCATTTTCTTATACCTTCTTCAATTTCTTTCTGCAGTGTTTTAAGGTTTTTTTTTTAATCATAGAAGTCTTTCACTTGTTTGGTTAGAATTATGACAAGATATTTTAAATTTTTTTGAGGCTTTTATGAAACATGTCGTTTCTATGCCAAACACAAAGTGATTTTAATAGAAGAAAGTATTTATTTATTTATTTAAAAATAGTGAAATAAAATAAAAAATAAAATGGATTGAAACAAAGGGAGCACTAAATGATCTATGAATATAACACAAAGAAATTTTATTTTACTGAATAATGTGATTGTAATTCAGGTTATGATGTGAGTACAAACCCATACCAAACACTTATTTAATTTAGAATCACCCATAGTCTCCCAAGTACCCGTAAGTATAGTCCTCTATGATAGTTTTCATCTCTGGTGTCAGCACAGATTCTGAGTTGATTTTGATAAAATTACATAAGTTAAAGAAATAAACCTGTAGCTATAGATAACATGTTACAGATGTCTCATGATGACTTTGACACACTCTCTACACAATCTGTGTGCTGTAGGAATTCCTGCAGCCAATAGCATTTAAGTTACCCACTCTCTTGATTGTGGCCTCATATACTATATATGCTGACTTCAAGCTTGCATCTAGCATCTCTCCTTGTTTTCCAGCTGCTGGAATCAGTTGCTGTGTTCTGTTCGAGCAGAAGATTAGATCTGTGAGTATATCTGTAAATAAGTAGTCTTTTATTATACTCAATTTTGAGCTAGTGTGGGACTTCTTTTTTAGTGTCCTTCATCAGCTGTGAAACTCCTGGACACTGTGAAGCATAGCTGTTGGGTTTGCTACAAATCCAATTCCTTCATATGTTGTTCCAGCCACTGCTGATCCCTCTGTCACTCAGGTGGGCATATTGTCCTTCTCCTCGGATGGGAACCCTATGGCCTTTCTGCAGAGTCGGCCACAGCATTCTCCCAGCAATGATATCTCCTCGTGTTCACTGTTTGTTATTAGCACAGATCACAGAAAGGCAGAGGCTATGAGGAATCACCAGCACTAGTGTCACATCCAGTGAGTTTTCCATTCCCAGGGCTCCATTTGGTGACCACACCTTTGTCACTCATCCATGTTGGACCCTGTACTGTGTGTACAAAGCATTTCACTGGTGCTCTCTGCTATGTTCACATGAACTTCATTCAGCCATGGGTAGCATCGCAAGGGTGGTTTTCAATTCTATCTTGAAGAATTTCTCACATGTATGAAACTGGGAGAAAATGCACTTAGTAAATTCTAAAGGTTTTAGTGATGGACATTCACTGTTCCAGTGAAATGGGTCTGTTCAAAATGGCTGTGCTCACATCCAAACACCCAGTCCTGGGTGCTCTTTGATGATGAGGCTTTAGAGAAGGTTCCCAATTCCCCTGGAATCTGTTTCTGTGACAGATGCAGCTGTGCACTCAGCTCTCAGACAAGTCCTGTCCAGCAGTTCTGCAATGGTTTCCTGGGATTTAGAGCCCTTAGTGGCCATAAGCAGTTCTGTCTGCATCCCACAAGGGCAGTTAGCAGCAAGGAGAGATTTCCAAGTGCTGAGAGCAGACAGCATCTACCCCAGATGCCATCATCAGGCTAAAGATTTGGAGTGCAACAACACGAGGTGACTCTGACAGATGTAAATTTGCCAAGATGTGGATACTGGGGAATGGCTGTTGCATTAACACACAACCAACGCCAAGGCACATATCCAGTCCAAGGGTTTATTTTTCTCTCATACCTGTACAGTTGGCTTCACATGACTCAGCCTTTTTTCTCTCATAGCCACAACTCACAGACATCACAATACATGAACACAGAAGAAGGAGAAGAGGTCTGAAAACATACAAGTTGTTATATTCCATGTTGTCTGTCCACATCCAAGGGTGGTGTGATGACTCTCTGTGCAGGCCGATCCAGTGGTCAGATGGCCCCTTGTATTTCTTCAGGAAATTCTGTCATAAAACACAAATAACAAATATATGTCTCTCAGTGCAGACACCATTGAGTGTCTCCAAACTACAGCCTCCTCTCGGCATGGCAGCAGGTTTGAACTGAGGGTCATTGACTTTGGAGACTAAATAACCCTCAGTTTTCAGTGGATATATTTTATAGCCATAATCCACAGTAAAGTAACAACCATCCTTCCTTCTGTGGCTGAGATAGTCCCTTGTTAAGCCTGTATTTACAGTTATTAACAGTTGTCACCTTAAGCTTGCAATACCTGCCAGCTGGACAAAGACTTACATTACCACCATGTTTCTCTATCAAATATATTTCTGGCCATGCAGGTTGACTATTAGCATTAAGGAGAGAATGTCTTTGGAGTATCTCAGGATGACAGCCAGATGGGTTACTATCACAAATGGCACATACTAATATGTGTCCCCCTGTCCCCTGTATGCCTGGGATTGAGTCCTTCTTCATGCTGCAGCCTTAAGGTCCCTATCTGAAGGCAGTAAATATTCAACAGAACAAACAACAAACCAATTTTGAACATTTCTTAGCAGCTCCTCTTGGTTGTCAAATGTAGCTAGTTGGGCACTTAGTGCTATGCAATAGATCAGGCTGAATGTCCAGTTTCTAATGTCTTCAGAAAAATAAGAACATTTATTTCCAGATGAAATCCAGTTTCTTGGGCAAGCAGCATAGGTATTGTTGCTTGAGACCTGTTCTGACTTTCCTGCTTTTGTAATGACCAAATAAAGAAAATTAGTCACTTGTGAATTTAACTATGGACAAATATCAAAATACACACATGACATGTATCAAATATCAAATAGGTTTTTTGAAACCAAAACTTTGATTAAGGCCTTCCTGTTATCATGTACACATACATTAAATCCACATGAATATATGCTGCCTCTCATAGGAGGCTGTCAGAATGGCAATTATCAAGAAATCTCACAGCAGATGTCAGAACTCTGCAGATATATTTTGTCAGGATCTGCAGAAAAGTCCCACATTGCAGGTGCCATTATGTCAGGGTTCGGTGCTAGCCAGGACCCTAAATTAATGCTCTGGGCCCGAACCCAACAAAAACTATCTCTCTGGACTGGCAGGGGGGTGCGGAAATAAAGACACAACTCACATGGATTTATCGGGAGGGAGATTCTCAGTAATCCCTCATGAAGTCCTGAGTTCACATCCTGAAGATTTCCTCTTGTTTATTCTCCAAACAGCGTTATATACCAAAACATAAACTGAGTGGGAAATACACCAGCATTCTGTCTTTTAGGTAACCAGGTGAATGGCTTTTAGCCAAGTCCACAACTACCTGTGTGCTCTGTATGCTACCTGTCAGATAGGCTGAATTAGCATTTCTGTCAGGCATCCTCCAAATTACAAAGAAAGGAGCAAAACAACATCCTGGCCTTTTGTTAGGCAGGGACAACCTGTCTGGAAGGCTGCATGACCATCCTCAGATACTGACTATGGCTTTAGAGCATGGCTGTCATACCATATAGAAATGTGGACCTACGTTATTTATTGCTGGTGGGACCATAAACTGATACATCCAGTATGGAGGCTCCTTTAAAAAGTTACAAACGGACCTTTGGTGACTCAGCTATGCCATTCCTGGGCATATATGAGAGAACACTACACCATAACACAGAGACCTGCACATCTGTGTCTACTGCTGCCCTGTGTACAATAGCAGCAAGATGGACCTGACCTAAATGCCCATCAACTGATGAACAGATAATGAAAATGTGGTACATGTGTAACACAGAAAGTTATCCAGACATAAAGAAATAGAAACTTGTAGAAAAGTGGGGGGTGTACAAAGTACAATATTAAATAAGGTCACACAAACTCAGCAAGAAGGAGACCCCATGCACTCCTTCACATGCTTGTCCCAGCCTATAATATACAGTGTGAATAACTGTGAGAGTGGGCATGGAGTTACATGTAAAAGGGAGAACAAGGAAGGGTCACATAAGGTGACAAGGAAGGACAGGATGCAACAAACAGCCCATAAGCCAAGAATAGGGCTATAAAGAACATCGTTTTTCTAGTTTCAACTTTACTGCTATTTTCTCTAATTTGTGGCTGATAAGTGTGTAAAAAATGTAAATACAGTGAAAATCTAAAACCATAACCAAAGGTCCATGGCTTCAGAGTATCTCTTCTAACTGGATGGAAGTTCAGTGAGATGCACAGGGTTTGAGACTTGGCCAGAGTTTGAGTGGCTATGCTAATGGAGCAGTGTGATGTGTTCATTAGTGAGTCTATCACAATAGAGTGATTGTGTGTGTGTGTGTGTGTGTGTGTATGAAATTCTGGATGCAGGACTGCCTAGAAAATAACATTTTTGTTTCGTAACTTTGCCCTTTCCTTCCTTTAACAGGATAGAATGACGACAAGGCTCTTTTGACGGGCTACTAAGCCTACAGATAAATGATTTGATAAGAAATATTAAATACTAGCTATTACACACTTATTTTTGGTGTAGGCAAATTTTCTGTAGCTGTTCACTGTTCTGATACACAATACCATGAGGCTTTAATGACAGGGACAAAGGCAACAGGCACTGAGGGCGACAGCCACTTATTTCCACCTGAGTCTTTTCAGAGGTACATAATAGTTTAGGTTACACTGACTAAGTCTTATTGGCAAATTTTGTTCATGTTTAGACTGATGTGGTTAAAGTTGATTTTATTTTGTTTTTCGAGACAGGGTTTCTCTGTAGCTTTGGAGCCTGTCCTGGAACTAGCTCTTGTAGTTCCAAGATGGCCTCGAACTCACAGAGATCTTCTGCCTCTGTCTCCCAAGTGCTGGGACTTAAGGTGTGCACAACCGCTGCCCAAAGTTGATTTTATACAACAATATCATGAAACATTTACTCCAGCTATGGCAGGAAAGCTGTACAAGATTTTATCACATTATTTAGAACAGTCTAAAAGCTTGGGAATCACATATTTCTAGAACATTCTACATAGTATTTTCAGACCATGATAGAAGACATTAACAGAAACCATGAGTCATGGTTAGGATGAGATTTTCCTTACCTTTCCCAACCATAATACTCTTCACTGCCCTCACTGCCCCTAGCAGCAGCAGCTTCCTTGAGGCTCCTTCTTGGATTTTTTCTCCTTGTTCTCTGTATTGAATCGCTCCTCCAGGTAGACATATGTCTCCTGCATCTCTTTCTAGAGGTGGCTAAATGTTATCTTCCCAGAGATGCTGAGCCTGGCCTCCTGTGCACACCACAGCCTGTGCTGTTTCTTCATTGCATCTTCCTGCTAGACCCTAAGGTCCCAGAAAACAGGAATTTCCAGTGTGTTTTCTCTCCTGCCCTTCCCACACTGCCTGGCTCACAGTGCTCAGTAAGTGTAACTGAGAGTGTGGATGTGGACAGAATGCTGCAGGATCTGGAGAATGTCACTCACCTGATAATAACAAAGCAATAGAAAGTACAATCACAGCTCCAGTGAGGACGATGATCACTGCACAGCAGCAGTAAAGGCCAGCAGGAGACACGGGGGAGACGATTCTGAGACTTTGTCCTTGGAGCTTTTTACCTGAAAAATATGAATATAAGAATGTCAACATCTAGACTTTCTTAAGGAAAATTAAAGAAATTTATATCAAATATCCACTTTACAATCCCCTACAACTATCTGAAAGAGTGCTGCAAACCCCTTTCAAAGAAGACCCTGGTCCATAAAGGATGGCCGTGGTGAAAAGAAGACTAGAGATGCTAGAAGCAGAACTTCCCAGGGGTCTTCTGGTTACTAAAACTGAGGGTGAATCATGAAAGAGCAGGAACCTAAACGAGTGAGGATCACAGTGAATAACTAAAACAATAGTCAGGTGAATTTCTCTACAGAAAGTGTTCTGGTCACAAGGAGTAATGGAAACATTAAGGGAAAACTCAGTGTAATTAGATCTACGAACACACTAAGAAAAGAAGAAAATAGAAATATCAATACACAGCAAAATTATGGAAAAATAGGAATTAGGGAAACTTCCTCAACCCAACAAAAGTAATTAATTAAAAACAAAGCGATAAATTTCACTACACTCTGCTTCATTCCCAAGGGTGCAGTTATTAATGCTTTCTCTGCAATTGGGAACAGGAGTAGGATGTCTGCTCTCTGTTCCAGTTTGACTTTTAACACGAGGCCCTGCCAGGGCAAAGAAATGCGGCCATGATGCTGGAGAATTCCTCAGGAGTTAAGATCACTTGTTGCTCTTCCAAAGGTCATAGGCTCAATTCCCAGCCCTCAAGGTATCTTACAACTGTGCCAACTCCAGTTCCAAGTGACTCATCCCCCTCTATAGGTACCAGGCACTCATATGATGAACAAACGTGCGGGCAAAACAGCCATATACCTAAGATAAAATTCTTAAAGAAAAAAAGAACGTTTACACTCGCTGAAAAGAGATGAAGTGTTTCTCATCACAGACGACATGGTTCTACCTGTATAAAAATTCTAACAAACCTACAAAAGACAATGGGATGTAAAAAATAAGTTTATAAAACTGTAGAACGTAATGTCACCATGGTGAATTTAGCTGAATATTCCTGTCAAATGGAAATTAATGTCTAAGACAAAACCATTTACTGTAATACCAAAACCCACAACATATAAATCTAAAAAAGTTCATTATCAAAAACTACATTTAAAATTATTAATAAATTCAGACAAGGCTGGAGAGTCCACTCAGTGGTTAAGAGTAATTGTTGTTCTTGCAGAGGACCTGAGTTTGATTCCAGAACCCACACAGTAGCTTACAATTATCTAGAATTCCAGTTTCAGGAATCTGACAACCTTTGCTAACTTGGGTGGGCACTAGGAATGCATGTGATGCACATATTTATTCAGGAAAAACACTCATGTGCATAAATTTTTTTAAATAAAAAAGGAAAGAAATCAAGGCAATTAAACACATAATTGCTGCAGGATATTTGTTCACACTGACATTCCAAGACTGCCAATAAGGTTTAACATTGAATCAGGGGTGCAGCATGCAACTATCTGACCAGATTTATTAGTAGAAGGATATAAAGAGAGAGACATGGGAAGTAGTAGGAAGGGGCTGAGAAAGATTCATGAACCCATTTGAATCAGAAGAGAAGAGAGACAGATTACCAATCACTTCTCCATTGCTTTTCTGATCAATCAGGTTTTTTGATAAGTAAAAAATATCCTGGTAGTGAATAACTCTGCTGATATGATGACTAAGATCAGGCCAAAGTACTAAATCCAAGTTTATTCTGAGTGAACCATACCCAGGTAGTCCAGGAAAGAGGACAAGCCACATGGGGAAGTCTATGGGCCAGAACTAAAATATCCTCAGTGGTGGAGCCACTACATGGTAGGCTTTCTTTGGACAGGGTATGGAGAGGGCAAATCCAGGGAAGATCCCCAACAGTTTTTACTCCATTATCTGACTCCCAAGTTTTATTCAAAACAGAACAATAAATGTAAATGCTACACAAGAAAATAAAACACTCAATATTGCTCATATGTCAACAATTCCTGAACAAGTTTATATAGGCAACACAGTTTCACTTCCAGGGGTATGTGTGAGAGTGCTTTCAGAAAAAAAAAATCATAGCATCAAACTTAGGAAAATTAAAAAGAAACTAAAGTAGTCAAAATGATTCAGAAGAAAGGTTGAATTCAGAAAGATCACACTGCCTAAGTTCATGATATATGAGAACATGAATAATGCCAGCCTTGTACTAGCAAAAGAGTAGACACTAGGACAATTCAGCAGGAAAAAGAAGGTTCTAGAAATGATACCAAACACTAATGGTGAAGAGATATTTAACAGAGGTGAGTGGTTTTTAGACAGGAAAGGGGAGGTCACTCCATCCAGTATGTGCTACTAAAACATCCTGGTGTCTGTCTGCTAAAAACAAGATTGTAGACCTGAGTACAAAGCTCAATGTTGTAAAGTCACTGAATTCTTTATAAAGTGGGAGAATGTTTGTGAACTTGTCTTGGGCAAAAATCATCTTAGATTCAAGAGTAAAATCACTGTCTAAATTAAAGGAGGTTGATTAATTAGAATGTTGATGTGAATTTAACACCTTTCTTTTAGAAAGGCAAACTTGTGCAGTCACTATGAAGCTGTTTGTCCAGAAAGTGTACAACATAGTGATGCTCCCTCATCCTACCCACATACTTCATGCTGAAAAGGACAGCCTGCATTGAAGGTTCAAGTAAAAAGAAAAAGAGACCTTTATGTGAATATTTGTAGCAGTTTTAAGGATCACTGTAAGAAATGGAACACTTGCAATCTTTCAAATAACCCCAAGCTGATGACAAGGTAAACAAACCCTCTCAACACAAGAAACAAGTTGGACACATGCCTGCACTTGCCTAGTTAACTTTTCAACTGATTATATACAATTTATTTAATAAATTAATCTCATTCAAAATACAGTGCCAGAGCATTTGAACACACCAGTAATGTTTGTCACAAGGCACCTGTGCTCACGTTGCATTGATGGCGCCCCACAGGTGCTAACAGTTCCTGGGATTAATGCCAGAGCAATGCTAGTTTGTTCTCCTGCACACTCAGTGCACACAATTCCTGCATGGCTCACCTTCCTATCCCCACCCCTCAAACATACACACATCAGGTTGGGAACAGGGGAGGGAGGGGGATCCACTGTGGGAGCCCAGAAAAGAAGGTAGGGGGGAGATGTGAGGCAGGGGCACTTTAGGAGCACTGGATGGCAGCCACATGCCTGAGCATGCCCAGGTTCCTCCAACCAGTCCTCTAGGAATCTGGACACTTACTTTGCTATATGAACTCAGAAGAGCTGTTTATCTCTCCCCTCAGCAGCAGGTATCTCACAATCAAGTATGAGTGGCAGGTCTGGGCAGCTGTAAATGTCCATCAGACTATGGGGAAATGTAATCTGATAGGCTGCTTCTTCAACCCTAACACCCACAACACAGGGCTACAGTTCTTTTAATCACAGTGAGTGAGGCAGCCTCATTGGCTACTTCAGTCCACACAGGCACTCTGTGCCTCACTCTGGCGGGAGTTTAAAGAGCGCAGATTCAAGTTCGCTGTTGGTTGCTCTTCCCCAAACATGTTTAAGTAACATTCGCCATAGAGAATAATAGAGAATTGCACTGCTGTGCTCCTACCCACCCTAGGGTTCCCCACCCGCTGCCTCACCGATCTGGAGAGACCCCCTGTGGCAAACTAAAGGGAGGAAGATTCCACTCCCCTGGTGAAGCTCCCCTTTCTCCCTTTAATTTAATTAACGATTCATTAAATACGTACGGTTTTCTCCCACGCGACCCGGGGAGGTGGACAACGCAGTTGACATTTTTGTGAACGCTATTCACCACTTATCGTCTTGATGAAGCAAAGAGACTCTGATGAATGAGATGGACATCTGAAAACAGACCTGAACAGCCTGTGGGCGTGGTTTAAATAAGCTCTGCCCAGCTGGTCTGTGATTTGTTGCCTGATTAATCATCCTGAATATTCACCCCTTTGACATAAAAAAAAAAAAAAAAGGCATAAAATCTGCTTCTTGTAGGAACGGGATTACAAATTCGGAGAGGGACTCTGCAGGAAATGTGTACCGTAAATGAAATGTGTACTGCAAAGGAAACAAAGGAAACTTTGATTTGTAGATGTTTTAGATTTTGATAGCGCATATTCTTTTAAATTAGAGCACTTTTAAATTAGAACACTTTTCCCTGCTGCCAAGTTACGATGACAGGGGAGGTTCACTGTCCTGGGGAAATCAAACTAAAAGCAAAACAGCTGCAAAAGGGTGAGATATAGTTGCCACTCTCTTTTCGAGCCTTGTGAAAAGGGAAGTTTCTGGAAAGCAGCAGCACCTTCCACAGACACTTCTAAAAGGCTGATTGCCCTTCAGCGACCAGAGAGGATGTGCAAGCCTATGAGTTCAGAGCCACCTTTCACCCTCATTTTAAAAAATGTATATTAGAGAGGGGAAAGAAGGGAAGGGAAGCAGAGAAAAATGTATAGCTCAATAAAATCAATTTTAAAAAATGAAAAAAACATTTACTCCATCATATTGGAAAATCTAAAAAAAGAAATGTATATTATCTTATGCATATTTGTGTTTTTCTGAACACATATATGTACACCTGTGGAGGCCTGGTACTCCTAAACGCCAAAGAGAGCATCAGGTCTCCTGAAACTGAGCCTCCTTCTATAGAGCCCTCTCAATACTTACTTATTGCTCTTCTCTGTCTCTCACCTTCATGACCATCAGGGTACTCAGAAGACTAGCTTTCCTCGCAATATATTAACAGACAGTTCCCACAAAACCAAAGGCTAAGAGCATCATCGGGTACCATCTGACCCCTGTAACAACACCCCCCACCCAACTTGGCTATAACTGCCTCTCTGGTATTTCCACCAATGTGCTTGAAAAGTGTCTTCACGTGTGGCTTCCACTGTTGTGTGACTGTAAAGAAAGACTCCCTTGCCACCGCAGAAAATGAAATTTGGGGAAATCTAAATCTGTGTTCACTCATTTTATCTCTAGAGTAAACTCATACCTCCTCTGAGGTGAGAGTTGTGTTTAGGCACACAATGGGCAGTGACTCTCTGGGAATCAGCAGGTTGAGACTGCTTTACTGAAATAGGGAGGGGACCAATCTTTCCATGGCTTGAAGGTTGAGCACATTTAGAGGGGCTGGGGTGTGTGTGTGTGTGTGTGTGTGTGTGTGTGTGTCTACCAGAAAGCTACAGCTGTGTTTATGGATTGATCGGGAACACATAAATTATTTTCACTGCCAGACATTCTGTTTCTGCAGATGGAACTGAACATCACTCTGGGGCTAAGGAATTCTTTATGGTTTGGGGCTACACAACCCATTGCATCCTGACTCAATTCTTCATGACCTGAGGCTCTTATCCCAAGTCTGGAAGGGTAAAAAAGAAAATAGTGGAAAGGAGTTGACATTTGGGGAGGCTGCTGGTGGATCCCAAAGGTGGAATGAGCATGTTGAGATGCTTTCAGGATAGATAAAAGCTGCTAATCTGGGGGCATAGAGAGTCCAGTGTTGCTTTGGGCCAGAAAGCAAGGAGTCTCTGTTGGAGGAAGTTGGTGAGAAGCTAAAAAGTCAAGGACCATACAAGAAAGTTAGCACAATTATAACAATTAGGCCTGCCAAGGGGACTACTGACATTCCCCAAGCAGAGAGGGGACCTTCCAGAAAGTATTGTCTCCTCTTTCTCTTGTGTTTCTTCCCAGTAATTGTCTAGCATTTCCCCTTACTAGGCCAGGTTCACTCACATCAGAACAGCATTCCTTGCCTAGGAAGAACAGGTGCCCCCTCTTTCTGCAGTTCTTAAGTCCAACCCCTGTGGTTTTGGAGGACCATCACAGCCAGGGAATCTCTGAGTTTGTAGCATGGCTGTGTTTTGTTGTACCAGGGTCATGACTTCCTTTACATGGCTGCTCAGTTGGCTGTGCTGTACCTCTTAGAGTCCTATTGCTGCACCGGTGGTAGTTGCTCCTCTAGAGCCTTCTCCAGCAGTACTGAAGTAGAATGAGGCTTCTGCTTTCCCTGAAATGATGAACAAGATATTAATAGGTTTCCCATGCAGGAGAACACCGGAGTCTGGAGTGAGGAAGACTGTGACAGGTAGTGTAAGTGCAGTCCTGGCAGGCAAAGTAAGTCCCATTTGATGCCCTTGCCTTGGGAACCGAGTGGACATAATTTGTTTCTATTCCTACACAGTCGGCTTCTCTGATTATCTGAACTAGGGGTCTGGCTAAGTGGTGCAATTTTTTGACTAGTGGGTTTGTGTTAAGTTAGATATGCCTACTCTGAATATTTTGTTTGACTCCACTAGTCTTTCTAGAAATCGACAGTCAGTGGAGGAGGTTGGGGGGAACAACTTCAGAGATAGCAGAGCAAAGCCTGATTAGAATAGGAATTGTAGGAAAATTAGAATATCAGCTTGGAGGGCTGTGGTTGAGGGGAAGGAGTGTGTTGGCTTTCTAAGGGCAGATTAAAGGAGTCAAAAAAGGAAGCAAAAGAGAAGCAAGCCTAACCTTCATGGAGGACCATGTTTATATTGGTGGAAACAACATGGGGAAGGAGTCATCTCATGTGGAAAGCCAACAGAGTCCTGCTCTGCTGACTTCCTCCCAGGGTTCAGTTAGGTTGCCTCAGCATAGGGAAAGGGATTTTTGGTTAACTCTGATCTCATGGGGAAAAAAACTCACATGTTTACAGTTCCAGACAGGTCTCTTTATTGTTTTGCTTTAATTCTAATTTTCTTGCTCTCATTGTCTATAATTTCTGAGCTCTAATTCTGTCTCAATTCTAATTCCAATTCCAACATTTCCTTTTTGTCTTCATCTTCATTTTCCTAAATTCTTTGCCCTTCGAATCTTACTTCTTCCCAATCTTATTTCTTATACTGTTAAAAATTCCCAATCATATATATGTATATATATATGTGTGTGTATACATATATATATGCATATATATATATATATATATATATGTATGCATAACCATTCAATAGCAACTTGGTAGCAAAAACAAAACTACAAGAAAAATTAGCAGGGACACAGGCATTTTTAGAAAATATGCAGCAAATCTCATCAGCTAGATTGTAGCTAATCACAGTTTCTGTTATGTGTATGTTTCCACAGTCTCTTAAAGGGCTCCCTACAGGTTACAGAAGGAGAAAATTAAACCATGGAAAGATCTAAGGAAAAGGCAAAGAATACAAGCATTATTTTACATTTCTTAAGTGTGATTAATAATATCTGGACATGGTTAGTCAGTTAGGTGCTATTGATCTCTTGAAGGGCTTTGACACCTGTAATACCACCCTAATTTGTCATAAATCTCTAAAGCGCTTAGGTTTACCAAGGCCAGACACCTGAAGTTCCGCTCTGGGATAGTCCTCCTGCGATCACTCCACAAGTTCTTATATCTGGCAAAATCATACTATGAACGAGTTAGAGAATGGGCTTCTACATTTTATTTTATTGTAGTGTGGGACAAAAGGTTTGACTTTTATTTTATTTGCTAGAACACACAGTTTAGGGAAAAAGTCATCGTTGTTGTTAGGCTGCAACTGCCGTGGTGAGAAATAAACCACAGAGCTCAACATCCCCCCTGCGCCCCCCCCCCCGCACCCCTGTCAGAGTTTATTAGTACAAAGCAGGGGCAAGGGGAAGGAAGTATGGCTACCCAGAAAGAGCAAGAGAGGGAGAACAGGCAGGCCAAGCTTGCTTGAAAGGAAAAGCTTGCACATGCCTAGAGAGACTTAATTAAGCAGCCGAACAACGTATAACATAGCCAAGCAATGCATAATGTAGCTAAGTATCGCATAATGCGGCCATGCTATGCATGACATAGCCACGCAACACATGACGTTTCATGCTACCTATGACTTGGTAACCTATGGTCGCAGGGCCCCTGGGCTGGCTGGGTGATCATCTGAATACCTGTGGGCTGGGAGGGCGGAGTACCAGAGGTGGGAGGGAGTGTCAGTATAATGCTGGAATCCTAACAGTCATCCTACTAACAGAACACAGGAAAACTGTACCCAGCATATGAGGAATACACTTCAGAGGAGCATGTTATCGCACCAGAGAATCTGCAGTTAGAGACAGTGTTCAAAAGGCAGTACTTTTAATAGGCAGTGCCTACGTGAGTTTAACCTCCATCAAGTTAACCTCTTCTTATGGGCTGAACTTCTAAATGTCAGCAGATCCACTGACATGAGGATCCCATGAACTCCACTCACTCACACGGAATCACATCTCACTTGCATGGAAGGATGAACCAAGCATCCCATGCCATATGGGTGGATGAGCTATATGGATGAGACAAAATTCCCACGGGAACAAACTGGCTGCAACCTTTCTTGAGGCAGACAAAATTCCCACGGGAACAAACTGGCTGCAACCTTTCTTGAGGCAGAAATGACATCCATAGTTCAGAAGCCAAGAAGTAGTGTCCAGTGCTGTGTGTGGTGACAGCTGTGGGAAGGAGTGTCTTAAGTGTACAAGATTGACTCTAGAGATGATGTCTTTGTTGCTGAGGTAGGATATGATAGGGTAGTCTGTTGGGACATGAGTCAGCCTGTTTTTAAGAAAAGAATCATTTGTATTTTTTGCTGTTGCCTGCAGTGGGCAATGGCTGAAGGAGAACTGCTTCGTTTCTGTACGAAAAGGGAGTTCATTATTCATGTTTCCTTTTGCTTAGGAAACCCCTTTCTCTCCAGAGTAAGGTGTTGCATGTGTTATGCTGCAGATGTATTTGAAACCAGGGTATATGTTGACTCTAAGACTGGAAGCAAGTGCAAGAGCCCAGGTAGGAACACTTAGTTCTGCCGCTGGGAAGCTGTGTGAAGGGTAGGGATTCGCTGCTACTAAGTGTGTGCTTGTGGGACTAGTGGGGTTCTGGCAGTGCCCATGTCAGAGGAGCTACAGTCAGCAAGGGAGCTTAGGGAGTTCAAATGACCGAACAACAAAGATAAAGCCTAGAGAGGCTCGGCTCTCATCAACTGGCAGCAGGCATTCCCACACCTAGCCGCCATCCCCAACCAGTGAGTGGCACAGCCTTGGGGTGCAGGACGCCTGGGCGAGCGGGTCAAGTGCGGCCCCAAGCGCGCATCTTCAGCCGACCTTGTCTCCTGCAGCTCGGCTTCCAGCAGTGCCTAGCTCAGTTCCACGAATCAGCCTCAACCTCCTCGGCTACGTCCCTTCGTCCCACCCTCCACGAAAACCACAAGGAAAGCCCAAAGTTCCCCTTCTCCCTGCAAAAGCGGGCACGTTACATGCTGACATCATCAAGCCTGGACCGTCTCCCTACACCCACCGCCTCCAGCCGCCATCTTAGATGTGGCTGAACAAGCGGAAAGCAAGGGAGGAGCAGAAGTGTAAGTCGTTAGTCAGAGGTGAGAAATGCTGGGGAAGGAATTCACTGAGCGCGAATGAAAGCCAAAAGAGAGCAAACTGCCACAGAACAGGGATCCACAGTAAGCATAGCGGCTACGGTGTGCCTAGCGGAGGGGGCGGAGCTGCCTGTAGGATCTGCAGAGCTTTCCCGTTGTCACTTCTCATTTATTGGTTGCCTTGAGGGAGCATAAGAGGGGCAATTGGTGGGAGTGGACATCAGTCATATGTTAGTCCCGCCTCCAGGAGCTTCACTTGTTCTGTAGAGCTAAAATCTTTTAAGGATCCTTGTCTCTTGGTGATGTCACAGCATCACCGTTGCACTCTAGAAACTTCTTCACCACTCCAGCGGTGTGGGGAAGCCAAGGGAGAGGATGAGATTACAGATGCCAGGGCTGTGGGGGAGTTTCCACCGGAACAACAGCCTTGACGGTTAAGTGAGATTTTTGTCACGCATTGGGGTCAATTCAAAGGCCCTGTTATTTGTCATCCTCACAGTTCAGTTTTCTCGGCCTTAGAAGATCGCTTTGTCGTAAAATGGGCAGGGAAAAAAAAAACATAAAAATAAAAACCTGGATAGAGTCTCTGCAGTAGAGTTACTCAGCTGAACACATTAGTGCAGGCCCTGCAGAGCTCTCCAGAAGGAAGTTCCCTGAGCACACCTGGGTGATAAAACTTGTAGAGTGGCATGTGGCCAGCCCCTGCACTACTAAGCTTAGTGATTTCAACAAACAAAATAGGACGAGAGAATATTCCAGTCCCAACAAATTTGCAAGGTCTGGCTTAGAATTTGTTTCGACCATTACGGTGGTACGTTTACTACATGTGATAATTTTTCTTGCTTGGAGAAGAGTGAAAGTACCATAAGGAGGAAGTGAGGAGGATTAGAATTCTCAAGGTTTGTACCAATAGAAAGATCAGCAAACCAAAAATGATTTTTGGGCTGTGTGGACCATGGACAGACTTTACATCTTCCATTACCTTGAAATGAAATAGAGTTAATTCAGGTCTTCTTTCTCTCTTTTTTTTCCTTCTACCAAGAAAGGGATCTAACAATCTCGTGGTGAGATTTTAGGATGCTGGCTCTAAATTATCGTCAGATGTCATCGCTGTACAATATTCATGTGTTCTTGTTTACCTCCTCATACATGCGCCTTAGTGGCTTAGTAGGGCCAGAACCTGCTCTATAGATTGGGACATTTATTTCCCCTGCCCCTGGCTTTTTCACTGTGGTCTGATAGAGGTTACAATACCGTGATTTTAATGAGCAAGGAACCAAGGAATTGCATACTAGAGATCTCAAGCCCAAGCTTCAGTCTCTTTTTCAGCTTCTAAAGCATCTTCCATGTGAGTACTGTCATAATTAACAGTGACCAAAGACCACAGTGTACTTACATTTTTTGTTTTTGGTTGGTTTTGTGTGTGTGTGTAGTATGAAGTTTTTGTAGTGAACAGTAGGCAGCTTAAGTGAATTCATAATTAGCAATTATATATCATAAAGTATCATAGACAAAAGGCAGACTGTGATAGCAACTAGGGAGACCACCTATATAAAGATGGCTTTAAATAAGGGAGTTTTTAAGTGTTTTTAAAACTATTAATAAAATTATGGATTTATTCAACTAAAAAAAGTCATGGCTTTGAGGTGAAGATGCTATGTAACTACTTCTGGGCTTCTAATAAAAACACATACGTTATGATCTTTTTTTGTTTCCTTTGTATGGTTGGTCGGTTTTTCAATACAGGGTTTCTCTGTGTAACAGTCCTAGCTCTTATAGATTGCTGGGCACATAGGCAACAAAGATGGCCCAGAGAGGAAGTTGGACAGGCAGGTCCCAAGTTGTTTACCCTAAGACTCTATTTGACGCAGAAGTCAGGCAAAGAGACATCAGCACATGAACAGCTTGTGGACAATAGGGTAAATGTAGGACACCTAAGGGCATGATAGGGTGACCTTTAAAATGATTGTTTTGGCTCCTTTTACACACACACAAACACACACATGGTTTTTTGCTTTAAATGATGCTTGTTGCTCGATAATAAATGAGTTCCTGATTGACTTGATTCTGCTTCATCTGACTATCTGGAGGATTAAGGGGGGCTGGGGAAAGGGCCCACAAGCAGTGCCCTTACCTTGGCACTTACATGGCCAGGATATTTTTGTTGTTTTGGTTGTTGTTGTTTTATGGATTTATTTATGCCCAGTGTGATATGAGGAGCCCCCTCTATGACAAGTGAATAGCAACTGTGTCCACATTGGGGAGGGCGGGGGGGCTTTGCCCTTCTCACAAGGAAGTGCTGGTTAAGGCCAGAAGCACAGCCCTTTATGTAGTAGCCCATCGAGTGAGGGACTGAACTCTCACTTTGTGTCCAAGGTGAAATCTGTGACACTTGCACAGCTTTTCTGACCTTGAATAAAATGTCTTCCATTCAGTATCTCCTAGGTCTGGTGTTGGACTGCACTGACCACTTTCAGAAGTGTAGAGGAGCCCAGGTTGGAGGTCAGAGACCTGTCATCCTGTTGTAAACGGGATACTCTCAGCCCAGACAAGGAGACCAGGATGAGCACTTTAGAAACTTGAAGTGTGTGGCTTGAGCCACACAGATTTGGCCAGGATCACACACTCTTGGGAATGTAATTCTAGAATTATCCACAAGGTGAGTGAGCAAGGACTTTTAAAAACAAAAGCCACAAATTTGGCATATTCTACTAGCCTCAAACACTTAACAAGTCCCAAAACCTAGGTATCTCATTGCACTTCCAAAGAGTTGGAACAGCCATTCTAAAGTCATGGAGCTTTGGTTATGGTTTTAGAATTTCACGGTCAATTGCATGTTTATGATTTATTCACCACTAAATTAAAAAAAAAAACTTATGACAGAGCTGACAGCAGAAAAACCATTTTCTTCATAACCTTTTTCATGATTCACAGGTCATTTACCTGTATCTTGTCCTTCCTTGTCACCATATATCACTGTATTTGTCAGCGTTCTCTAGAGCAAAGAATAATAGAATGAATCTTCTCTGACTATTGGAAGAGTATTTATTAGCATGACTTGCAGGCTGTGATCCAGCTAGTCCAACAATGGCTGCCTATGAACACAAAATCCAAGAATCCAGAAGTTGCTCAATCTATGAGTCTGGATGTCTCTGATGGTCTTCTGTAGATGCTGGAGTCCCGAAGAAGTAGGCTCTAATGCAGTGGTTCTCTACCTTCCTCAGGCTGTGAGCCTTTAATACAGTTTCTCATGGTGTGTTTACATAAAATGAATTGCATTGCTACTTTGTAACTGTATTTTGCTACTATTATGAATCATAATGTAAATATTCGATAATCAGGATATCCAATATGTGACCCCCCAAAAGAGTAGAGACCTGCTGTGGGAGCACATTCAGCTACTTCAGCCAATAGCCTTTAAGATACCAGCCTGCTTGGGCGTGGTCTCTTATACTCTAAAACTCAACCTTAAAGGTGTACCAGCTCTCTTGCTTCCAGCTCCAGCAGTTGCTAGACTCTGTTCCTATTCACACAGAGAACTGTTGTCTTGTGCAGTAATCTGTAAGTTTTCCCCTTAAATAAATAACCCTTTTATTAGTCACAATTCTGAACTGGTGTTTTGTGACTTACGTCATCAGAGATCCACAGCTTGAGAAACATTGCTCTAAAGCCAGTATAGGAATGAGGAAAGCAAGCAGGGAAAGAGCAAGTCCTTCTGGGCCTGTTCACTCACCTGGCCAAGAGCCCACCCCTCAGCGAGGCTGACCCACCTAAAGCCCTGCTAAAGAGGCTGCAGGAGACATTTTTTCTCTACTGAGATAATGTGCTTTTCCTTCCCTGGAACTCCACTCTGTGGTCACCTGTGGAGCTGCACCAAGCAGTCTGTGAAGTTCGCTGGCTTTTCTGAGTGCTAAATCAGAAGATCTGAGCTTCTTCATGCTGTTATTCTCTACTTTAGGGTGCTGGACAAAGCCAGACTTTTTCAATTCTTCTCTGGACCCACCTTGCTGCTTGCTGTCATGTGACTCCTTGTTGCTCATCATGGTGGAATGGATGTGTTTGACTTAACAGGATTTTCTCCCAGTCTTCTCCATGTTTCTTTACCCCCACAACACACCCACAGTGGCTGTGCAGCTTTGCCTCCCTTGTCATTTTCTCCAAAAATTCAAATAATATTGTCCTTCAAGGTTTTTGTTTTGTTTTGTTTTAATTTTTTGATTTTTTTTGCATTTGTTCATTATTTCCATTTTAAATTTAAATACAGTTTGGTTATATTTTCAAATATAACCTTCTTTTCTAACATATAATTGATAAATATATAAGGTAAATAACCATACTGCTATTTTCTTTTTAAAAGTAAATTACAAACATCATAATCCTCAAGAATGAAAATACTTTGTCTTTTATTCCTGATACAAAAGCATAATTACAGAGCTATTTTGTTGTTTTTAGATTGAAAAACTTGCCTAAAATTTCCCAAATTATGTAATATAAAATTTTTATTTTATTTGAAACAATGCTTTAAATTTTGCTTAATAAAGTAGCATTAGAATTTGAACATAGCATTTTCTATAGAGCTATTTCTGGCATTTCCTTCAGGAATTTTTTTTACTATACAAAGAGTTCTCTAAAGCAGTATGTGCCCTAAATTTTGAGTCATCTCACTGGTACTTAAACATATATCTTTTGAGGACTAGAGAAAACTAAGGTTCTTATGCTGTATTAAATAATATATCTGTAAGGTCCTTTTAGCTCATGTCTATGATATGTTTGAATTTTTTTTATTATTAAGGAGACTGTAATGAAAATATGATTTATTTAATAAATGAATACAAGGAGAAATTATAAAATATACTTGCTTTATGTCTCTTACTAGCTTCCTACAATCTGAAGGTACTTCTTTTTAAAGACACAAATCTAAATATTCAAAACTAGCATTCATAAATGAGAAGGAGTATGAAACCTTTATAATTTTAGGTCTAGGTAATATCACTTGCTGGAGTTGGGGTCCAGCTTCCACTGCATCTCCCCTCCCCACCTTCCCTTTGAACCACACTGGATGTGAAAACCATACGCCCCAGCCCCACAAGGAACTTCCTTAGCTGTGTACATTGAGAGCTGTGCTGTCAGAGTTTCCTTTGTTCTGGGTCATAAGAATCATGGTCTACAGCAACTTCCTGTAACTCATCAGAGTTTAAATTATCAGATCAAGAGTGGACTAGAAAGCTAAACACAGACACATGCACACACACACACACACACAATATATATATATATATATATATATATATATATATATATATATATATATATACACATACACATACACATATATACACACATATATAGAGACAATATATACATATATATACAAATGACTGACTTCCATGCTACAATCATCCCACAATGCATGCTGGTCTCCAGGCTCACTCAGTTCCTGTGACTCCTCTCAGCTCCTCTCTCCTTGGCCCTACTCTAAACTCCAGCTCATGGGTTTCCCTTTCCCAGCCTCTCATTCCTATTTAACCCTGCCATTTTGGCCATGCTCTCTCTTTGTCCTCCTCTCCTGGTCCTCCTCTCTCACTCTCCTCTGCTCTTTATTCTTTCAAGGCCAAGTTGAATCTGCTGGCCAGGTTAGGTCTACTCCTTCCTCTCCCCACTGTGGACTCTTCCAGATGCCTCTGGTGCTCTTCTTCATATCTACAATAAAACCTTCTCACAAACCTACAAGGAAATGGTCATGTCCTCACTTCATTCACTGACAAAATAAAAACTATGACTCAGGGCTTGTCATTTATTCCCTGTCCATTTCCTCTTCTTCAGTTATACTTAAGTATGGCATACTCCAATAGTTACTAACATAACAGAGGCTCCAAGTCTTCTCTATATAGAAGACAGAGAGCGAGCCACTGGGCAAACCAACATTAATGAGGTTCAACTTCTCTGTGATTCCTCTGTGAATCTTCTCTCTGCTCTTTCAGTTTGATTGCATTAAATACATACCTATTTATCCCTCCTGCAGGAGCTCTGTAATGGCTTTGTCTTCAGCAAGCATACAGAAGACTTGGCAGTTTCTGCAGCACTAATCTCTGAGCGGAGTCTCAGCTACAGGAAGACAGAAGTTGAAACTAGAGAAGAAGAATTTCTGCTCTTGATCCTAGGCTGTTCCCAATAAGCCCACTTATAACTGGATCCCACTTGTCAGGTGGCTGGTTAACTTCACCCATTGGAGTAGAACAGCCACTCAGGAAGCACACAAAGCTCTTTGTCTCATAGAGAAATGGAATCACAGATACCAGGGGGATTTGAGACATGGGATGAGGCGTAGGAAGAACAAGCCTGCCTCCATCTTAGGCTAAAAAGCCATCTTATAGGAAAGTTTATGATTAAACCTCTGTTTTCTTGGATTGGACTATGCCCACTTGTACCCTGAAGTACAAATGGTTCTGGACTGTCTGTTCTAGGAATGGGAATCATGTCTTAATTTCTAAACATTGTTTATAACCATCTTGCAACCCTAATTTGTTTTAAAAAGGTTACATGGCTCTAGTGATATTTCATTTGTATTTTAATGAATAATGCTTGGCTGAAGATCAGAGAGTAAAGTAGCCACACTGTTCAGCCTTACAGACCAGGCAGTGGTGGCACACACATTCAATTCCAGTAGCCACACTAGTTAGCCATAGAGGCCAGGCAGTGGGGGCACACACCTTCAATCCCAGTAGCCGTACTAGTCAGCCATAGAGGCCAGCTGGTGGTGGTACAAACCTTTAATCCCAGCACTAGAGAGGAATATACAAAGCAGAAAACAGGTCTCAGCTCTGTCTCATTCTGAGGATTCCCGGAAGCGGGATTGCCATTTCAGTCTGAGGTAGAGGAAGGAGCCAGTTACTGGCTGCTTTGCTTTTCATATCTTCAGGTTGAACCACAATGTCTGTCTCTCAGTTTTTATTAGTCTTGCTACATATTATTACTACCTTTGACTCCCTGTTGCTCATGACTACCTCAATATGCCTACTTTGCAACCATGTTTTTGTTTAAGGAACCTGTGGAGCACTAATGTGTAAGCTTATGTTCTGCTCCTGTAACTCCACCACTTTTGTCTGTCATGTTTACCATTTGGTTAACTCCCTTGATGTGGGAAACTCCCTTGTATGCTGTGACACCATTGGCTAATAAAGAAGCTGTTTGGGACCTATGGCAGCGCTGAATAGGACAAGGCAGAAATTCCAAGCAGATAGAGGAGAGAGTACATGGAGACAGATGCTGCATACTGGACAGAACCTTACTGGTAGGCCATAGCCACGAGGCAATACACAGATTAATAAAAATGGGTTAAATTTTTTGTTTGTTTGTTTTTGTTTTTTTTGAGAAAGGGTTTCTATGCAGCTTTGGAAGCTGTCCCAGAACTAGCTCTTGTAGACAGGCTGGCCTTGAACACGCAGAGATCCACCTGCCTCTGTCTCCTGAGTGCTGGGATTAAAGATGTGTGCCACCACTGCCCAGCTAGAAATGGGTTCATTTAAGATATAAGAGCTAGCCAATAAGAAGCATGAGCTAATAGGCCAAGCAGTGCTGTAATAATAGTTTCTGTGTGATTATTTCAGGTCTGGGCGGTCAGGGAACAAACAAGTGGCCTCCAACTACTCCCCCTACCTTTGAGCTTCATAAAAATTTTGTCTCCCTCACCACCTATACTTACCACTCAATCCTCACCTTAGGGGGAGACACCCCATGTACACAAATAAAAAAAGTATGCTTTGATTAATTTGGTCATGAAGATTTGGGTCAGTGATCTTTCTCCTCCAATCTCTGGGATTAACCTGTACTGTAAATAAGATAATTAAAAATGCTAATTGCAAACTATTTTCAATATGAGGAAGTAATCATTTATTTTAGAAAGTGTCATGCTGTGTATCTGAAATAAAGTGGATTGAAAAAATGAGGGGATGCTAAATGAACTAAGAACAGAACACTGAAAAATGCTATTTTCCTAAATGAGATAATTTTGCATGGCCTCTGGTAGCATCGTGGGCAAGGGGTGTTAACATGGCTTGAAGAGGCAGTACAGACCATGGCCCAAGCCATGAACATCAGCATGGCCTCCAGCATGGCACAGACCACAGAAGCCCACAGAGCCCCTGGTGGTAACCAGAGTCATGGTATCCACATGACCCCCAGCAGCATCTCAGTCTACAGACACTAACATGGCCTCGGGACAGCACAGACCACTAACATCAACATAGGCATGCACAGACCAAGAACACCCATATGGTCTCCAGAAACAGCATGGTCCATGGGTATCAACACAGATTTGTCGTGGTCCAGCTTCGACAAAAATACCTCTGGCAAAGGTAGGGGCATGGGGGTTAGAAATATAAGACTATGAAGACACATGAAAAATAATAACACAGCAGCCATAGAAGAGTACAGGAGGGTTATTTCAGTGATTACTGAAATAACATTTATTTTTCCCAAAGTTTTTATACCCAATACAAGTGGGGGTAGGGAGGTGGAGAGAGAACGTAACAAAAAACTTTGTATACTTGATAGAAAGGACAACTCAAACAGTTAATTGCTTTAACACTTTGAGACATCAAGTCATTAGCATTTTGTGGTTTAAGCAGTGAAGCTGCCTTAGACTATAAATCCTGAAGACAGCGACTGCCCAGGTGACCTCATAGTTACAAAAGAAGGAGCAGAAGTACATTTGCATATCCTGACCACCTGTCAAGATGGCATGGACCTGATTGTATGGGCTATCTTAATGTCAAAACAATTAAGTAATCACATGCTGAGTTGGAACATGCAAATATGCTTTTCAGCGACTTTGAGCAACCTACAACTCTCTAACCATCAGACAAGGTGGAAACAGGCTCACATTTTTGGGCCTCCACACAACCTGTAGAGGTAGACAGAACCAATCCAGCTGCAGCCGTAGCATGAACCATGTACAGCAACACGGCATGGTGGCAGCACACACCATGGAGGTTTTTTGAGATGGCCCAAACCAGAAAATACACTACTGTCCTTGGGCATCCCGCCACTCCTCAGAGACAGGTTGGTCATGAGGGTGCATTAGGAGGCAGAGCCTGTGAGAGATCCAGGCTGCTGTTTACCATCCTGCCAGTGTTAGGTTTTTTGAGGTCCAATCAAGAAAATAAAAAGGTGTCCATTACAGACATACTGATGTTTCTCAGAGCCAGGGTGATTTTATACTATCACTAGCACCAGTCTGGAATATGCTCTTGTTGCACAGAGACAAGGGGATTTTTCCGATGGGCAGGGTATCTGGGGGCAGAATCCACTGGAGCTCCAGGTCTCTGCACATCTCTGTGCCCTCAGTGAAGGCACTTTAGGTATGACCATTACAACCGCAGGCTGAGGGCAGCTGCACAGCAGTGGAGATTCCAGGTGGAGAACAAAAAAGAAAGAAAACCCACCCTACGCGTCACCATCTTAAATCAATCTTCAAATATTTTTTAAAAGGTTCTGATAACAGAAATTACAAACATGCCAAGGCACATTTACTGGAGATAGAGCCATTCTTTCTGCCACTCTTCCCTAACTTTCTAACAGCAGGGCCTCACTCCAGCTCTGGCTTGGGTTGCAGCAGCTGTGGCACCTAGGTCTCAGGTCCTTCTTGGTGACTGCAGACCTGTGGTGCAACCTGGTGCAGGATTCCCAGGGCCGTGGGGAAAGAGTGTGGGAGAGACTCCACTCCTGTGTCTCCCTCTAGCCCTCTGCAGGAGCCCTGTGTTTCACCTATCTTGACTCAATCCTGTCACTGTTTGTTTGTTTGATTGATTGATTGATTGATTGTTTGTTTTGAGGGGGGATTGAGAAAGGGTTTCTGTGTGTAGCTTTGGAGCCCGTCCTGGCACTTGTTCTTTAGACCAGGCTGGCCTCAAACTCACAGCAATCCACCTGCCTCTGCCTCCCAAGTGCTGGGATTAAAAGCATCTGCCACCACTGCCCAGCTCCTCCCTTCATTTTTAAAAGTACCTGTCATTCAAAGGAAAAGTTAATGAAAAAAATTTCATTGTCTGGCCATAAGTGCCGGTCACTAATACTGATGTGTTTGTAATTCATATGGCCAACCCATAGCAAAACACTTACTTAATTTAGAATCACCCATACTCTCCCAAGTACCCGTAAGTATAGTCGTCTGTGATAATTTTCACCAATGATGTCACCACAGAATATGAATTGCTTGTGATATTTATATAAGATAAACAAATAATGCTGAAACTGTAGATGACATGTTACAGATCTCTCATGATTACTTTGACACACTCTCTACACAAGCTGTGAATCTACTAAAGTATAGCTATTTTTTGGGCTTGCTACAAATCCACCTCCTAGGTATGTAGTCCCTGCTACTGCTGATCCCTCTGTCACTCAGGTAGCCATGGTTTCCAACTCCTCGGATGAGTGTCCTAAAACAAAAACAAACAAAATGTCTGCAGAATCGGCCACTGCATTCCCTCCAGCAATGATATCTCACTCATGTCCACTGCCTTTTATAGCATGAATCATAGAAAGGCAGAGTCCATGAGGAATCACCAGCACTAGTGTTATACCCAGTGACTTTTTCATTCTCAGGGTTCCACTTGGTGACCATACCTTTGTCACTTATCCATGTTGGACCCTGTACTGTGTGTACACAGCATTTGACTGCTGCTCTGTGCCATGTTCACATGAACTTCATTCACCCGTGGGTAGCATTGCAAGGGGGGTTTTCAATTCTATCTTGAAGAATCTCTCACATGTACGAAAGGGGGAGAAAATGCACTTAGTAAATTCTAAAAGTCTTTAATGATAGATATTCACTGTTCCAGAGAATGAGTCTGTTCAAAATGACTATGCTGACATCCAAGTGCTCTTGATGATAAGACTTTAGAAAAGGTTCCCAAAACCTATGGAGTCTCTGCTTCAGTGACAGAAGCAGCTGTGCACCAGCTGTCTGACAAGTCCTGTCCAGCAGTTCTGCAGTGGCTTCTTGGGGATTCAGAGCCCTTAGTGGCCATCAGCAGTTCTGTCTGCATCCAACAAAGGCAGTTATCAGCAAGGAGAGATTTCCAAGTGCTGAGAGCTTACAGCATCTACCCCAGATGCCATCATCAGGCTAAAGATTTGAAGTGAAACAACACTAGGTGACTCTGACAGATGTAAATTTGCAAAGATGTGGAGACTGGGGACTCCATGTAACACACAACCAGACCCAAGGCACACCTCCAGCCCATGGGTTTCTCCCTTTCAAGTTGAGTTCTCTTCACATGACTCAGCTTTTCACCTTTCACAACAACTCACACAATCACAACACTTGAACACAGTATAAGAAAAAGCTTTCTGAACACATACAAGTTGTTATATTCAGTGTTGTCTGTCCACATCCAAGGCTGCTTTGATGACTCTCTGTGCAGTCCGATCCAGGCAGCAGAATCCCCCTTATATCTATTCAGGAAATCCTGTCAAAAACACAGAAGGCAAAGACATGTGTCTCTCAGTTTCAGATGAGCCTTGAGTCTCTGTCCTACAGCCTCCTCTTGGGATGGTAGCAGGTTTGAATTGAGGGCCAGGAACTTTAGAGCCTAAATAACCCTCAGTTCTCAGTGAATGCATTTTCCTGTCATAAACCATAGTAAACTGACAGCTACCCATTTCTCTGGGGCTGTAAAAGTCCCTTGTTAAATCTGTAATTACAATTATTAACAGTTGTAACCTTAAGTTTGCAATACCTGCCAGCTCAGACAAAGACTGAATGACCACCATGAATCTCAAATGTATGTTTGGCCTTGCACGTTGACTATTATTAGCACTATAGGAGAGAATATCTTTGGAATGTCTCATTGCTACAGTCATGTGTTACCATCACAAATGGCACATGCTAACATGTACCCCATGTGCCCAATGCCTAGGGTGGGAACCTTCCTCATGTTCCAGCTTTAAGCTCTCTATCTCAAGGTAATACATATTCCACAGGAGCAAACAACAAACCAACTCCCGATCCTTACTTACCAGCTCCTCCAGACTGTCAAAATGAGTTAGATTAGCCTCTATCTCCATGCAGGAGGTCTGGCTGGATGTCCAGTTACTTGTGTCTTCAGACAAATAAAAACATTTACTTCCAAATGCAATCCAGTCTTTTGGGCAGGTATCATTCCCAGCTTCAGGGCTCACAATGGCCGGGTTTTTTTCTCTCACTAAAATAGACACAATGCAAATACATATCATAAATAAACATTTCTGTGTCTCATCTCTTTGGCTAAGCATTCACTCTCCACTTGAGGTGTGTGTTTGACTGTAGCTTTCATTACTGAGCACTAAGAGATTCCTCCTAGCATGGTGGTCTCCCATCAAGAACCTTCATGTAGGACTCTAAGGAAATGCTTCTCTTCTGTGTATTTTGAGTTTGCGGACAGAATCTCTCTATGTCCCCCTTCCTTGCCTGGATCTCACTCTGTGAACTATACTTCTCTGAATGCATTTTATAGCCCTACCCATTGCTTATGGGCCCTCGCTGCATCCTGTCCTTCCTTGTCACCTTACATCACCCTTCCTTGTTCTCCTGTCTACGTGTTACACCACGCTCACACGCAGAGCTGATCACACTGTACATTATAGGCTGGGACATGCATATGAGGGAGTGCATGGGGTCTCTTTCTTTCAGAATTCCTGGCTGTGCCTCCTGAGTGTAGGGATTGAAGACACCATACCATAAACAAATCATAGTCATTATCCTACTAGGACTCTTCCTGATGGCTGGAATTCTACAGGTTCCTTTCCTATGATCCTGCATCACATCCTGCTTTTGTAATGACCAAATAGAGAAAACACCTCACTTCTCTGGATTTCACTATGGCAAAATATCAGCATGCACAACATGGCGTGATCTAATAGTTTTTGATACCAAAACTTTGATTGAGGCCTTCCTGGTATCATGTCATGTATACACTAAATCCATATGAATATATGCTGACTCTCGTTAGAGGCTTTCAGAATGGCAATTATCAAGAAATCTCACAGCAGATGTCAGAACTCTGCAGAAATAGGAAGACTTATTCACTGTTTGTGGTAGTATAAACTGATAAAGCCAGTATTGAGACACCTTTTAAAAGTTACAAACAGACTGTTTGTGACTCAGCTACGCCATTCCTGGACATATATGAGAGAACACTACATCATAACACAAAGACCTGCACATCTACATCTACTGCTGCCCCATGTACAATAGCAGCAAAATGGATCTGACCTAGATGTCCATCAACTGATGAACAGATAATGAAAATGTGGTGCATGTGTAACACAGAAAGTTATTCAGACATAAAGAAATTGAAACTTGTAGAAAAGTTGGGGATCTACAAAGTAAAATATTAAATAAAGTCACACAAACTCAGCAAGAAAGAGACCCCATGCACTCCCTCATATGCTTGTCCCAGCCTGGGATGCACAGTGTGAGCAGCTGTGAGTGTGGGCATGGTGTAACACTTAGACAGGAGAACAAGGAAGGGTAACAAAAGGTGACAAGGAGGACAGGATGCAGCAAGGGCCCATAAGCCCACAATAGAGCTATAAAGAGCATTGTTTTTCTAGTTTCAACTTTCTTGGTATTTTTGCCAATTTGTGGCTGATAAATGTATAAAAACTCAAAAACAGTGAAAGTCTAAAACCATAACCAAAGCTCTATGGCTTCAGAATGTCTTTTCTAACTGTGTGGAAGTTGAGTGAGATATACAAGATGTGGGACTTGGCCAGTGTTTGAGTGGCTATGCTAATGGAGCAGTGTGATGTGTTTATTTGTGGGTCTATCACAATAGAGTAATTTGTGTGTGTGTGTGTGTGTTTGTGTGTGTGTAAGAATCTCCAAATGCAGGACTTGTTAAAAAGTAACATTTTTCTTTAATAAATTTGCCTTTTTCTTCCAATAACAGATAAGAACAAATGCATGGCTCTTTTCAAGTGCTAGTGAACCTAGAAATAAGTGATTGATAAGAAATATTAAATACTAGAAACGACCCACACACATTTTTTAGTGGAAGGCAATTTGGTGTAGCTGTTCCCAACTCTTATGCCCAGTACCACGAGGCTTTAATGAAAGGAACAAATGCAACGGCACTGAGGACAACTGTCAATTCTTTTTATCTGAGTCTTCTCAGAGATACATAACAGTTTAGGTTACACTGCCTAAGTCTTGTGAGCATGTGTTTCCATGTTTGACTTGTGTATTATTCATTGCCGTGGCTAACGTTGACTTTATAAAACAATATCATGAATTATTTACTCCACCTATTGCAAGAGTGTTGTAAAGATTTTATCACATTATTCAGAATAGTCTAAAACTAGAAGCTTGGGATCACAAATGTCTGGAATAATCTACTTAGTATTTTCACACCATAGTTGAAGATTTTAATATAAACCATGGGTTATGGGGGTTTTCTACCTCCCCAACCATACCATGCTTCACTGCCCTCACTGTCCCCAGCTCTTTCTCTGAGTTTTCCTCTCCTTGATCTCTGCCTCAAATACTTTCCCCAGGTGGACATGTCTCCTGTATCTCTCTATAGGTTGCTGAATGTGCTCTTCCCAGGGATGCTGAGCCTGGCCTCCTGTGCACACCACAGCCTGTGCTGTTCCTTCACTGCATCTTCCTGCTGGACCCTAAGTTCCCAGAGAACAGGAATTTCCAGTGTGTTTTCTCTGCCCTTCACACAGTGCCTGGCTCTCAGGGCTCAGTAAGTGTAACTGACAGTGTGGATGTGGACAGAATGCTGCAGGATCTGGAGAATGTCACTCACCTAACCAAAAAACAAAAGATGCAATCAAAGATCCAATGAGGATGATCACTGCAAAGCAGCAGTAACGCCTAGCACGAGACACGAGGGAGACGATTCTGAGACATTTTTCTTGGAGCTTTTTACCTGAAAAATATTAATATAAGAATACCAACTTGGAAAATTTCTTAAGAAATACTAAAGAAAATTAGCACAATCATCCACTTACAATCCCCTACAAGTATCTGAAAGAGTGCTGCAAACCCCATTCAAAGAAGGCCCTGGTCCATAAAGGATGGCCATGGTAGAAAGAAGACTAGAGATACTAGAAACAGAACTTCCCTGGGGTCTTCTGGTTACTGAACTGAGGGTGTATCATGAAAGAGCAGGAACCTAAAGGAGTGAGGATCACAGTGAAAAACAGCAACAGTCAGCTGGATTTCTCTTCAGAAAGTGCTCTGGTTAGGAGTAATGAAAACATTAGGGAAAACTCAGTGTAATTAGACCAATTAACACACTAAGAAAAGAGAAAAATAGAAATATCTATATAAATAGCAAAATTGGGAATTAGAAGAACTTCCTCAACACTACAAAGTTATCAATTAAAAACAAAACAATAAATCCACTACACTCTGCTTCATTCCCAAGGGTGCAGTTATGAATGCTTTCCCAGCAGTCAGGAGCAGAAGTTAAATTTCTGCTCTCTGTTCCAGGATGACTTCACAGGAGGTCCAGCCAGGGCAAAGAAACAGAATCATGAGACAGGAGAATTCCTCAAGAGTTAAGATCACTCGTTGCTCTTCCAGAGGACACAGGTTCAATTCCCAACATTCACAAGGTAGCTTACAACTGTGCCAACTCCAGTTCCAGGGGACTCATCCTGCTCTATAGGCACCAGAAACACATATGATGCAGGCAAAAAAGCCATATACATAAGATTATTAAAGAAAGAAGAAAAAAAGAAGGCTTACATTTCTTGAAAACAGATGAAGTGTTTCTCTTCACAGATGACGTGGTTCTATCTGCATAAAAATTCTAACAAATCTACAAAAGACTACTGGATGTTAAAAAATGAGTTTACAAAACTGTAGGACATAATGTCAGCATGGTGAATTTAGCTGTGCTTTCCTGTCAAGTGGAAATTAATGTCTAAGACAATATCATTTACAGTAATATCAAAACCCATAACATATAAATCTTTAAAAAGTTCATTATTAAAACTACATTTAAAATTATGAATAAATTGGGACAAGGCTGGAGAGTTCGCTCAGTGGTTAAGAGCACTTATTCTTGAAGAGGACCTGGGTTTGGTTCCAGAGGCCCCATAGTAACTTACAACCACCTAGAATTCCAGTTTCAGGAATCTGACACCCTTTCCTAATGTTGGTGGAAACTAGAAATGCATATGATGCAGATATTTATGCAGACAAAACACCCATATGCATAATTTTTTAAAATACAAAAGGAAAGAAATCAAGGCACGCAATTGTTACAGGATATGTGTTCGCAGTGGCATTCCAAGACTTAATAAGGTTTAACATTGGATCAGGGGTGCATCAGGCAACTAGCTGATCAGAACAGTAGTAGAAGTCTTGAAGGAGCAAGGATAAAAGAGAGAGACACTGGAAGTAATAGGAAGGGGTTGAGAAAGATTCGTGAGCCCATTTAGATCAGGAAAGAAGAGAGACAGATTACCAGTCGCTTCTTCATTGCTTTTCTGACAATCAGGTTTTTTGATAAGTAAAAATATAACAGTAGTGAATAACTCCACTGATAAGATAAGTCAGATCAGGCCAAAGTACTAAATCCAGTTTTATTCTGAGCAAAACAAAGCCGGGTAGTCCAGGAATGAGGACAAGCCACATGGAAGTCTATGGGCAAGACCTAAAATATCCTCAGGGGTGAAGCCACTGCTTGGCAGGTTTCCTTTGGGCAGGATATGGAGAAGGCCCGTCCAGGGAAGATCCCCAACAGTTTTTACTCCATTATTTGACTCCCAAGTTTTATTCAAAACAGAAAAATAAGTGTAAATGCTACATAATAAAATAAAACACTCAATATTGCTCATGTCAACAATTCCTGAACAAGTTTATATATGCAACACAACTTCACTTCCGGGGGTGTGTGTGAGATTGCCTTCAGAAAAAAAAAATCATAGCATCAAACTTATGAAAATTAAAAAGAAACTAGAATACTCAAAAATGATTCTGAAGAAGGGTCGAATTCAGAGAGAGCACACTGCCTAATCTAATAACTTATGGGAACAGGAAAAAAGCCAGCCTGGTACTAGCAAAAGAGTAGACACTAGGACAATTCAGCAGGAAAAAAAAAAAGGCTCCAGAAATGATACCAAACACTAATGGTGAAAAGATATTTAACAGAGATGAGTGGTTTTTAGACAGGAAAGGGTGGATCGCTCCATCCAGTATATGCTACTGAAACAACCTGGTGTCTGTCTGCTAAAAACAAGATTGTAGACTTGAGCACAAAGCTCAATGTTGTAAAGTCACTGAATTCTTTATAAAGTGGGGAGAATGTTTGTGAACTTGTCTTGGGCAAAAATCATCTTAGATTCAAGAGTAAAATCGCTGTCTAAATAACAGGAGGTTGACAGACTAGAAGAATTCTGGGAATAAGAAAGGCAGAGATGTAGTATAAGCTAGATGCAGAGGAAGAAAGATGAGAATGCCTTACTGAGAAAAGGTACCAAACCATGTGACTAAACATAGACAAGAATTATGGGTAAATTTAAATTATAAGAGCTATCTAGTAATAAGTCTGAGTAATAAACCAAATAGTTTATAATTAAAAAAAATAACGGGAAGTTGAATAATTAGATGTTGATATGAACTTCATGATTTTCTTTTAGAAAGGCAAACTTGTGCAGTCACTATGAAGCTGTTTGTCCAGGAACTGTACAACACAGTGATGTGCTCCCATCCTACCCACATACTTCATGTTGGAAGGAAAGCCTGAATTTAAGGTTCAAGAAAAAAGAAAAAGGCCGGGCAGTGGTGGTGCACGCCTTTAATCCCAGCACTTGGGAGGCAGAGGCAGGCGGATCTCTGTGAGTTCGAGACCAGCCTGGTCTACAAGAGCTAGTTCCAGGACAGGCTCCAAAACCACAGAGAAACCCTGTCTCGAAAAACAAAACAAAAAAAAAAAAAAAAAAAAAGAAGAAGAAGAAGAAGAAGAAGAAAAAGAAAAAGAAACCTTTATGTGAATATTTGTAGCAGTTTTAAGGATCACGGTAAAAAATGAAACATTTGCAATCTTTCAAATGTTCCCAAGCTAATGCCAAGGTAAACAAACCCTCTCAACACAAGAAACAAGTTGGACACACACCTGCACTTGCCTAGTTAACTTTTCAACTGATTATATATGATTTATTTAATAAGTTAAGATTCAAATTACAGGGCAGGAGCATTTGCACATGCCAGCAATGTTTGTCACTAGGCACCTGTGCTCACGTTGTACTGATGGCACCCCACAGCTGCTCGTGGTTCCTGGGATTAATGCCAGAACAATGCTAGTTTGTTTTCCTGCACACTCAGTGCACACAATTCCTGTATGGCTCACCTTCCTACCCCCACCCCCCCAAACATACACACATCAGGTTAAAAAAAAAACACCTAAAAGATACCTATACACAATCACTGTACAGTAATGCTTGTTATTAAATAAGATGTAATGACCTGGTCAAACCATTCTAAACCTCTTTAACATAGAGAACTACATCGGCAGCAAGTGGTTATATACATGAGACAATGGTAATGTAATATGGAAAGGGAAGACATTTACTAATTAAAGATCCACATAGACCAGCACAATGAGGGACTAGCAATTCATTTCCAAGCTCACTTACAGGTCCACACCTAGTAAGTGGCCAGCTGACTGTACAACCTGTATTCTAGATGGACAAGTACAGTCAGTGGGAAGGGAATGCATGCACCTAGTAGAAGAGTGAGACTGGTCCTGCAGTCACAGCTTCCCTGTGTGATACCATAGACACAGAGGAAATCTTCCTCAAAATCAGTATAGCATTGGAAAGACGTCTCTAGACTGACATGAACATTAGTGTTAAGTGCAGCTGAATTATGCTAGAAAAACTATATTCCAGGACTTTAGAAGTACAAGATTATCAATACATATACTAAAATAACCTCAGCATAATTTTGGTATACCACACTAGCAACAGGAAATTCCTTTTAAAAGTGAAGTTCTGTACTGTACATACACAGGGCTAACACGTTAAATAATCCAGACTCTTATGCTCACATGATACACATCAAAGTCTCTCAACTATCAAATAACCTATTTCATACTACAGAAGCATATCTTTCTGTATGACACACTGGTATATATTATACTGATGCAAATATTAAGTAAGCCATAAAATTAAAATGTATCAAAGATAGATTTTTATGTACTCATACTTAGTCCTTTTATATCCTCTGGGTAAGCAAAGGCTATCACTAGTCCGGCATGTGCACCCCATCAACTCCCCTATACAGGGGGAAGTGCAACCATTTCTCCATCCAGTTCAAATTCCTCGGTTCCATCTGGTAAAAAAAAAGTAAGCTGGTAGCTTCCATGGAGATTTTTTAAGACAGAATGGATATTTTCCCACAGTGCATCGAAAAATCTTTCTCTAGGTCTCACAGTACACGTTCAGATATGTGCTGCCGCAGAGACCACCGATCAAGTCCCAAATCATACTGGCAGGTGACATATTTAGCTCTTTTATTTAAGTGGGTTTCTCACATAAACACATAAAGGGAATTTAAAATCACAACAGCACTAACACAGGGATCAGAGTACCTTTTAGCGGGGATGTTGGCCGCCATTTATTTCTATTCACATCATATATTTCCAGTTACTGAAGACCATCTACAGTGCGAGAGGGGAGTCTTATGCCACAACTGGTAGCAATATGCAACCCTCCAATAGAGAAAATTTTATCACCAAAAGCTGCAGCTGAAGCAAAAGATGTGCTAGTCTGCCCCACGCCATCTCTACCCACGAGTCAGACCTCGGAAAGTAACAGTACCTGAGGTTCAGTGTCATCACATAAATGCACGCATGAACCACAACGGCTGCTCTCCACTGCCATGCACAGGGGAAGGAGCTCACCATTGTCCACTCATCCTTCTCAGTGTCGTATCTTTCTACAGTCCTCCGATTAAGTTCTCCACCAACACTGTCTCCTCCAGTTGCATAGATATAGCCTTCACAACAAACCAAGGATGGCTTCATGCAGATGAGGAGCATCTGCGTCTTTGGAAACCAAGTATTTTGTTGGGCATCAAACCAGTAAAAGCAACTCACAGTTCAGAAGGCGGTCTGCAATTTGCCTGTCTTACTGTGTTTGTTTTTGTGTTTTTCAGGGGCACCTGACCCCCTGCTATGTAAATATCATTATCACGGGTTACAATTGTCCCAACTTTATGCAAATCAGCTGGCAGGCTGCATAACTTGTAAACCTTTTCTGCCCAGGGGTTATAACAGACAGAAGACTAAAGACTACAAGGTTTTTCTGATGATGCTTCAATGAAAACCATCATCTCCTCCTTAGTCATCCAAAGTCAGTTTGAAAACCTTGGCCATAGACTTATAAAGACCTTGAGCCACAGCAGGCTTATCGCTGGGTGGGAGCCCCTGGAACCAAGCTCTTTGTGTGACTTCTGAAGGTGCATCAATTCTGATTTGGCTAAAACCGAAGACAAATACTGGGATCGTGAAGCTGTGTCATACTCTAGCCACAGCATAGCAGCTTCTCAAGCTGTTTCTTCCTTTTCTGCATTTAGATTGCCACTGCTGAGAATATCTACCAGGATATTGTGGGGCAGTTGCCACTTCTGAGAATGTCCATCAGTAGGTCGTGGGACAATTGCCACGCGTGAGAATGTCTATCAGGAGGTCGTGGGGCAGTTGCCACTGCTGAGAATGTCTACCAGTATGTTGTGGGGCAGTTGCCATGGCTGAGAATGTCTACCAGTATGTTGTGGGGCAGTTGTCGCTACTGAGAACGTCTATCAGGAGGTCGTGGGGCAGTTGCCACTGCTGAGAATGTCTACCAGGATGTTGTGGAGCAGTCGTCGCTACTGAGAATGTCTATCAAGAGGTCGGGGGACAGCTGCATGAAGGCTTCTGGTGGACACAGCAGTGAACTCTTGCTCCACTGTTCTTTCAGCACTCTGCTTTAGCTCTTCACAGCCAAGAGATCAGCTAAACTCATCAACCGAACACAGCTCTCTGCATTCACTTTTTAAGTAAATATTCCCGACAACGCTATAATACATCCTCTTCCTGTAGGAAGCAAGCTGTTTGCTGGTGCTGCTCTACAGTGCTGTCATTTCTGCCAAGTTCCCCGTGTGTGCGTTAGCTGCCACACCCACATTCCTCAGGTGGACATGCCTCTGCCTGCTTTCACTTAGTCCAGAACATGCCACTCCACCAGCCTGCACTTACAGGGATGCACGCCCAGCAGGGGGCGGCGTAGTAGGAACCTAAGGCACTAGCTCCCTTCCACACACTTCCTGGGTTGGCCTACCGCCTGTGCCCACCATGCCTTAGTCCACTCCTGCAGCCTTTCTGGCAGCTCCCAGGTGCCCAGGGCTGCCCCCACCTTCATCTGGCCCACCATACCCTTCCCACTTGCCTAGTTCTTACACCACTTTACCAACCCAAATGTCCCAAAGGCTTCTGACTCAGACGTTCCTGTTCCTATACTAATCAGCAAGCTTAAGCAACCTTAAAGGCAGTGGGCCACAGAAAAGTCTCCTTCCAGCTTACTTTGAAAAGAAACCCCAACTGCCACAACTTGCTTCCTCTTCTCACTTTTCAACAAGTTTCCTGCCAGCTTTTCACAACTTCTTTGTATGTTTGACCGTGTTGTGCTTGCATGCTTCTGAATTTATACGCTTCCTTGTGATTTCTAGTTTTGCATCATGCTTTAAAAAGAAAAATCTTTCCAAATCCAAGAAAATAATAATATAAACTCCTGTCTGATTTTAGCTAGTTCTGATTGATGCGGCAGTGGTAGACTTTCAATGCCTGACTAATTTCTCTCAACCTGTCACCAGGTCCACCCATGATAGTACCAAAGGCATCGCCCCATCGTCTCTTATTGCTGCGTTATATTTGGGAGGATGGACCACAATTTTCCCCATTTATTCACTGATAGATGCAGGTGGGTTCCATGTGCTGGGTATTGTGAATAGTGTGATAATACACAATCAAGTACAAATATCTCTTGGGGAGGTAGAGAGGAAGTAGACAATATTTACAATAAAGTGGTGTCAGATCTGGTGTTAAAAGGCTCAGTAGGATGAGTACAGTTCACAATAACACTATGTTTCTAAAAATAGCTGAGGTGATTCCTAATATATTCATTATAATGAAACAATGAACGTGTTAATTTTAATGTGTCAATCAAAACACACATCCTACTCAGATCATGAGCTGTTGTTCACTCTTTCATCAGCAGGGGGCCCCATTGACAGGAGAAAGAGCTTGCCAGGCCTTTGTTTTAAGCAGCCCTAGGCTTGGTCTCAGGTTTGGAAGGTGATGAAGAAGCTACCATCTTGGAAGTTCTCCATCTTTATTGCTTAGTCATGGGCTCTCTTAAGGCCTATGCGTAATTTATCTAGCCCCTAATCCCTCAGAAGTACTTGGTTTAGCTGAGAAACAGTAGTATTGTTCATGAGCTTTCCCTTTTGGTATTAGTCAGAGGAGGTGAAAGCGTCAGAGACGCTGCAGAGAGTTTGAGAGAGCTGGGTCCCCAACTTTCACCTAAGTCAGTTGCTTTATGGACTTCTGCCCATTGCCATGAGAACTTGGCTGCAGTTTTCAGCCCATAGATAAATCCAAAGAAGGAAGGAAATCTTTACGTTTGTAATTTCTCCCAGAATAGTAGGTGTTTTGGCTACTTTGAGGAATAAGTGACTTGGTGGTACCTGAGGGCCTAGCCACAACTCAAAGCTGGGGACAGCAAAGCAGACGGAGACCTGCTGCTCTACCATAAGGAGGGTGGGTTCTTCAGTCTTTTTGAGAATCCTGGGTAAGAGGTGGGGGCAATTTAGGTGTACACTAGATGGCACGGGCTAGGGCTCGGGGATTCAAGAGAGGCCTGGTTAGAAGGCTTTCCTCTTCAGTTTGTCCCCCACCTCCCAGAACACCACATCGGGGACCTGTCCACCTAGAGGAACTTAGCCTGATCTCCTGAGTCTGCCATTAGACCGTTGATCTAACAATAATTGTGAACTCCATTTTTCAAGAAATATTCTATTCCTAAACAAAAATATTAAAGTAGGGATATTGTCATGTCTCAGCAATGAAGAACATTTGCTGCCCTTTTAGAGAGAGAACTCGGTTTGTTTCCAGCACCCACACCGTGGCTCACAATTTGCCTAAGTCCAGGTCCAGGGGATTCAACACCTTCTTCTGATATCTGTGGGCGGCAGGCATGCATGTGGTGCACAGACAAGCAGGCAAAACACACATACACGTAAAATGGATTTTAAAAGTTTTAAATTAAGGGAAAGAGATTTAAAGAATGAAATAGAAACATTTTCCATAATGAGAGGACACGGTTTTAAAACAGTAATCTCCAATGTCCTTTTCCCATCGTTTACATAACCTGAAACTGAAGATGAATTTAGAGGTGGGATCAGTCTCCCATCCCCGACCTACTGAAAATCCTGGGATGCAGCACTAGGTAAACTGGGACAGAGATTGTTCCCTGGTGCCACAGAATCCTTTAAGACCTGAAGGAGTACACCTGTGTCCTAAGGAAAGGGGAGAATTTCTGACAGCTTGCAGGTTAGGGATGAGAAAGCACGCAGGGTGGGGGTGGGGGTCTACTGTGAGAGCCTAGAAAGGAAGGTAGGGGGGAGGTGTGAGCAGGGGCACTTTGGGGGCACTGAATGACGCAGACATGCCTGAGCATGCCCAGGTTCCGCCACCCAGTCCAGTAGGAATCCAGACACCTACTTTGCTATACAAACTCAGAAGGGCTGTTCAGCAAAGCCCCCCCCACCTCCTGGGGGGTGGGAAACTGACAACTGTCTCCAGAATGCCTGCTTCTGCAGTGCTTCCTCCTGCTTGCTGTGGCCGTGTTCCCTGTACCTGGCCTTGGTGGCATTAAATTACACACCCCACTGATCAGTTTACTTGATGATCTTTATGAGATCATTGATGATTTGATTTTATGAACGCAAGGATGATTACTTAGATCGATGATTTAATTGGACCTTCTCGGTTAGGACAATAAAGATGGCTAGGGAAATGGTTTCAGTTATTTGGCCAAGTGTTCTAATAAGAGATACAAAAAAGGCAAACATAGACTAAAAGTCACCTTCCCCTTTGTTAGAGGTGAGATTTGCCAAGGATGGAAAGTAAGAAGGAAGTTTAATGCACTATAGACCCATGAATTCTGCCTCTGGAAAAACAGGCTGATTATCAAGAAAATTTTGTCCCTGCACCCAAGGTAGGCCAGAGTTCCTTGATCATATAGCTTACAGAATTAATTACAAGCCCTGTTATGCACCTTGAAGAAACAAACTTATGAAAAGAAATTAAATGACACTATTGTGTGTAGGGGAAAACTGATGGTTATCTGACGCTCCTTTAAAGTTTCTCTAGAGTCGTTGCGGTGCACTGTGTGGAGGCAGGAATGGACTGAAGTGCCCATGGTCCACAATCCCAGGAACACACTGCTCTGCTCAGGAACCCCACAGCCACCTTAACCAGGCCAGACGCCCATCCACAAGCCATTCTGCCCAGGACAAGTCTGTCTCAGGTAAGTCTTTCCTGGAAGGAGCCCCACCCCAGTGCACGCCCTGTGCCTGAGTCTTGTGCCCAGAGTGCCTGCTCATAGCCCCTCGGATCTTACCTCCTACCAAATGCTGCTCTTCGTTGTTCCCGTTGATGGACGCTGGCAGGTTCTCACCTATCACCTCCTGCAGCTCTTCCTCGTCCCCGTTGATGGGCGCGGGCAGGATGTCACCTATTTCATCCGGCGGCTCATCCTCGTTGCTGTTGGACAAGCCGCCGGAGTCCTCAGACATGAAGGGCACAGCGCCTGGCTCCACACTCCTGCACTCACGAGGCTCTAGGGATCAACTGGCCCTAGTCTCTGGCACCACCTCTAACCTGTTGCCTCCTTGGAACAAGGGCGGTCCCGGGGCGGGGAGGCGCTGCAGCGGACCAGCCCTAAGCATTTCTCATCCTCCTCCGCAACCCTGACTCAAGCTTCTCGTCGGGCCACGCCCCTCGAGAACCCCAAGCAAGGATCAAAATTTCTCTACCCCCAACAACAAGCAGGCAAGCAATATGCAAATAAGCTCCCGGGGAGCGGTTGTGTAAGTGAATTCCAGGGACTGAGGTGTAGCTTCCACAGGAATAACCACCTTGACTGTTAAGTGAGATTTTTGTCAGGAGCCTTGAGATCATTTCAAGCGCCCTGTCATTTGTCATCCTCACAGTTCAGCTTTCTTGGTCTAAGAAGATCGCTTTTTAGTAAAATGGGAAGGGAAAAAATGTAAATATATAAACCTAGATAACTCCATGTAGATGAGTCCCTCAGCTGAATACCTCAGTGCAGGCCCTGCTGAGCTTGCCAGAAGGAAGTCCCCGGAAGAGAGGCATGTGGGCCAGCCCCTGCACGACTAAGGTGATTTCAACAAACAAAACCGGATGACAATATTCCAGTGCCAACAAAGTTGTAGGGTCTAGCTGTAGAATTTGTTTCAGGCATTATGAGTGGCACGTTTACTACAGATGGTAATTTTCTCTCTCTCCCTCTCTTCCTCTCTCCCTCTCTTCCTCTCTCCCTCTCTCTCCCTCTTTCCCTCTCCTCCTCTCTTCCTCTCCCTTTCTGTCTATTTTGTTTTGTTTTTCCAGACAGGGTTTCTCTGTTTAACAGCCCTAGCTGAACGGGAACTGGCTCCATAGATGAGGCTGGTCTCTAATTCACAGAAGTCCACCTACCTCTGCCCCCAACTTCTGAGATTAAAGGATTGCACTACCACCTCTTGGCCAAAATTTTTTTTATAATCTTTTAATCTTTTCTTACTCGTGTTATGTCTAAATACGCAAAGTTCCCCAAAAGTCAAAAAGAAGAGTTCCTTATGTAAAAGCAAAGAGCCTTTATTTTATGCAAGTTGGAAACTCGGTCTCACCGCATGTCCAATGTATTGGAATAAACAGAGAGTCCTGAGCTCAGTTAGAGTTGGGTTTTTATAGTAGTAAAGGTGGGGATTAGAGGTTTCTGAGGTTCAGGACTCATGATTGGCTGACATTTGTTGAGGGGTGTCCTGGTGAGTGTAGGTAATCCTATCTACAGGAGTTAGAAAGTTAGGCATTTCCTTTGGATGGTCTGTTCTTGGATTGTGCTCTAGTAATCTCAGTTTGTTGTCGTTCGGTCCTTCTTGCAACCAGGTATTGCTTCAGTGTAAACTACTGAGACTCAGGCCTCTATTAAATTTACCGGTGGCTGAGTCTTATTCTGGCAGGTGATAATGGTTGGAAGTAAAGAACTTTTGGGGGATCTGTTCATATTTAGCTTATCATGGCTGGCTCCTACAAATCAAAGGAGAAAAATGAAAGTAGCATAAGGAGGAAGTGGAGAGGATTAGAATTCTCAAGGATTGTACCAATAGAAAGATCAGCAAACCAAAAAAAAAAAAATTTGTGGAGCTGTGTGGACCACGGACAAACTTTATATCTTTCTTCCATTACCTTGAAATGAAATAGAGTTAATTCAGGGCTGCCTCCTCTCTTTTCCCCCTTCCACCAAAAAAGGGAACTAACAATCTCTTGGTAAAATTTTAGGATGCTAGCTCTATATTATCTTCAGATGTCATCGCTGTACATTATTCATGTGTTCTTCTTTACCTCCTCATACATGCGCCTTAGTGGATTAGTGGAGCCAGAACCTGCTCTATAGATCGGGACATTTTATTTCCCTTGTCCCATGAGTGCTGGGACGCAGGCTGCACACTGGGGTGGTCTTACTCGGGGGTGAATCACAGGTCTCAAAACTCAATCCTCGGGAAACTGCTGGAGCCACAACACTGGTACCTTTCACACTGACTTCTAAGTGCAGGACTCTGAAAGAGGCCAGCTAAGGCTGGGAAGAGATCTCAACACAAACACTAGGGTGTGAACACTCTTGGTCCTTGCCCAGTGGAGTGACAGCAGTGGAACCAAGGATGATGTAGTCACAGCTCCAGAATCTTCCAGCAGCTAAGTCTCATCTCAGAACTGACCTCACCTCACAGCAGGCTATCAAATTAGGAAGCCATGTGTGGATTAATTCAAGGTGGAGGCTGAGCGCTCATGATCCAATCCCCCTCACTGACTGCATCCATCAGCAGAGAAGGAGCTTCCCACACTTGGCTTTTACTGGGCAGTAGACATCTGAACACAAGACGAGCCATATAGCACTATACCCCTTTGCCCACGAGTGCAGGTTATATGACTCCTGCGGTCAATTGTAGGAATGTCTCACTGCAGGGTGTTTTAAGACCCAGGGTATAATTTCCTTGATTTTAGTACCAAAGCAGACAATGCTTTAGGTCCTGCCATCTTCCTGTGAGGCAAAGCAGACTGCCCAAGCAACCTCAGTGGGCACATTGTGTGATTCCTATATATTTGAAAGGACGTCTTCAGTCTCCTCACCTTCTCCTCTCTCTCCTTCCCACCCTCCATTCGTACGTTCCCCCCACCTCTCTGTCTATCACCATTTCCTGTTTGAGTATGTGGGGGAGGGGGGGCAAACATGCATGCTCTCTGTATCAACCTCAGCACCTCACCAGCAGGAGCTGTATTTGCTTATTTATCTTTGACAATCTGACTTGTATGCAATGAAATCTCAATGTAGTTTTTATTTGGATCACCCTGATAACTAAGGATATTGACCATTTCTTTTTGTGTTTTTCAGCCATTTGTGTTCATCTTTTGAAAAATAACTGGTGAGATGTATACATCACTTTTTAAATTGGGTTATTGTTTATTTGATGTCCTGTTTTTGAGTCCAACACATATTTTAAATATTGGCAATATATCACATGTGTGGTTGGTAAAAACATTTCCATTTTTGTAGGCTGCCATGTTGTCTGAAAGACTGTGCCTTTTACTGTGCAGATGGTGAGACGTCCAGCAGTTCCTTTAGTGTTCAGAACTCCATCTTCTGTTCACTGCTAATGATCAATGTGTCTGTTTTTGTGCCAGCACCATGCTGTTCTTATTACTGTATCTCTGGAGTATAATTTGAGATCTCAGATGGTGAGAACTCCAGAAGTTCTTTTTCTGTTCAGGTCTGTTTTAGCTATACTGGGTTGTTTTTTTTTGGGGGGGGGGGTTAAATACAGCTGAGAACTGCCCTTTCAAGACTTATGCAGAATTGTGTTGGGATTTTGATGGGGAGTGCATCGAATCTGTAGATTGCTTTATGAAGAAGAGCCATTTTCATAATATCAGTCCTACCAATACCTGAGCATGCAGGAACTTTCCATTTTCTGATATATTCTTCAATTTCATTTGTCAGTCTTTTAAAGATTTTTATCATATGAGTTTTTCACTTGTTCGGTTAGAGTTGCCACAAAATATTTTAATTTTTTTGAGGCTTTTATGAAAGGTGTCGTTTCCATGTGAGTTAATTTTTTTGTCATGTTACTGCTGAAAGTGTTCATTATCTGTGCAGGTTTCCTAGTAGAATTTTTAAGATCACTTGTGTATATTATCATATGATTTGCTACTGAAGATGTGTTTACTTCTTCCTTGCCTGTTGGTATCCCCTGATCACCTCAGTTCTCCCCATTGTTCTAGCTAAGAGCTCAAGTACTAGATGGACTAGGTATGGACAGATGGGCATCCTTCTCTGGTTCATGACTTTATTGTGGATTCCTCAAGTTTCTCTCCATTCATTTCGGTGCCGGGTGTGGGCGAGCTATAAATTGCCTTTGCTGTGTTGACATATGTCTCATGTATCCATAGCCTCTCTAGGACTTTTACCATGAAACAATGTTCAATTTTATCAAAGGCCTTTTCTTCATCTAATGAGATGGTTGTATGGTTTTTGCTTTTCAGTCTGAGTATCTGGTAGATGGCACTATTGATTCTTGTATGATGAATGGTTCCTGCATCTTTAGGATGAAGTCAATTTGATCATGTCCTATGATCTTTTTGATCCTCTTGAGATTCTGTTTGCAAGTATTCTATTAAGCTTTTTTTTTCATCTATGTTCACAAGGTAACGTGGTCTGCAATATTTCTTTTTTGATAGCTTTATCCAGTTTAGATATCAGGGTAGTGTGGAAGGTCCTCCTATCTATGTGTTGCTTTTATTGGTTAATGAATAAAGAACTGCTTTGAGGGAAGAACAGTCCTAGGTGGAGAAAGGCAGGCTGTATAATGAGAGAAAGAAGGACAGAGTCAGGGAGAAGTCATGGAGCCTCTGCCAGAGTCAGACATGCTGAAACTTTGCCGGTAAGCCACTGCCATGTGGAGATACACAGATTCATAGAAATGGGTTAAATTAATATGTAAGAGTTAGCCAATAAGAAGCTAGAGCTAATGGGCCACGCAGTGATTTTAATTAATACAGTTTCTATGTGCTTATTTCAGGTTTATGCTAGCCGGGTGGCTGGGAACCAACAAGCAGGCCTTCCTCCAACATCAGGGTACTTGTAGCCTCATAAAAAGAATTAGGCAAGGTTTCTTCTGTCTCTCTTTTGTGGGATAATTTGAAGAATGTTGGCATGAATTCTTTTTAAAGTCTGTCTAGAATTCTGTTCTGAATCCATCTGGCCATCAGTCTTATTAATTGGTATAGTTTTTATTATTGCTTCTATTTCACTAGGGATTATAGGCCTGTTTAAATGCTTGTCTGCTCTTGATTTTAGTTTTGTAGGTGATAAGCATTAACAAGTTTATCCATTTATTTTAGGTTTTCTAATTTGGTGTTTTACAGGGTTATAAAGTATGTACTTATTAGTCTAGGTCTCTATACTGTCTGTTATTATATTCCCCATTAGTCTCCAATTACATTTCTTCGGATCAACTCTGTATATGGGTTAGGTAATTTGGGTAAGGACTTATAAATCTTAAACTGATTTTTCTCAAAGAAGCAACTCAGTTTCATTGATTCTTAGAATGATTTTGTGCTTGTTTCTACTTTACTGCTATCATCACTGAGTTTGATTATTTCTTTCCATCTATTTGCTAAGCATTGTAAGGTATTCACCAGAGAAAAGCATTCACACAGGGGTTCAAACAAACAAAAAGTCTTTATTGGCCATCCAGTGACTAAACTGGGTGTTCAGGACCCTGGTATAGCAATAAGTCTTCCTCAGGATGAGGTATTGAGCACACACACACACACTCACCAAAAGAAAAAAAAACCCTCACCTACTGGGTTGACGCACCCCCACTTAACCACTTAGCAGAAATAGGTAGCCAGAAACTAACTTCAGAAGTCAAAAACCAAGATGGTCCATTTAGAGACTTTCCCAGAATTGTGGACTTTGGTGGATTGTACGCTCTCATTTTGGCAGGAATTGCTGCCTACATGTTGGGTTCCAAGGCCTGCAAGGAACTTACATCATGGTGTCTGTTGAGCTAAGGCTTGGTGACCTGATAAATTCTGGGAACCTTATACATTCCTCATAGATCCCCTGGATCTTTGGGCATTCATCAAATCATGGATTCACCTGGGTGCAGAGAGTTATTTTGCCTCCTTAGAACCATGTGTCAACAGAATTTATTCTGTTTTCCATAGCTGAGTAGACAGTTGAGCAAGCAGGGTCCTGTAGTGAGAGTCGGGAGCAAAAGGATTAATTGCCCAGCCATGGCCTTAAGTAGACAAGGAGAACAGAGATTGGTACCAATTGTTAGATTTTTATCTTTCCTATATGTTATTTCTAACCATGGCTAAACTTTATCTAATTATAAAATTGACATAAGAAGCATCAATTTTCTCCCAGTGCAATACAGAGACCTGCTTTTTCATAAAGATGGGGTTCAATGCTCTTCAATTCTGAAAAACAACCCTGGTTAAGGAATCTTACTGTGCTTCCTAATGGGAATTTTTAAATATTACAGGTGTATGTCTACCTGAACACTGAGTTTCTCATAGGTTTTATCCCACACAAATAGGGCTGAAGTTCCAGCAGCAATGGAGGCTGTGATGGCTGCCCCCACCTACAGGGGAATGAAAATGGAGATGGCTCACAGGACACAGGAAAGTCCAAGTCCAAGACTGACTCGGGTCCTGTCTCCTTCTCCAGTATAGATGAACACCTGTGGTATAATATGTGCCAGGTCACAGCAGAGTGGGTTCTCCAGTGCAAACAATGCTGATGATATATTTTCTTGATCAAGTCCTGAATTAGCACAAGAAAACCAGGTAGTGTCTGGTCCTAGAAATACACATGATGCCATTCCTGGAACTGACCTGATGTGTATGGTTACATAAATCTGCAGAGGGGAACTGTCTAGAGGGTATCCTGGTGGCATTAAATAGGCACCATTGCCCCAGAGATTTGCCCATGGTGAGCTTAGTTGGTCTATTTACAACTGTTAGGTGTGGAAGCAGAGACTGTGCCAACATTATATGTGGGCATGAGATTTAGACATAACTAGTTATCCTGATCTATGTATAGCTGGTGACAGTTAAGGAACTGATACATTCTTTCTAGCATCCTCAATACTGAGGGGCTGGCATCTGTTGCTTCCTGAACCTTTATCTTTGTGGTGGCCAACGGAATCTGGAGTGAAATTGGAGTTTGGGAGCTTGTCATCAATGAGGTCTTGTATTCTGGTGGTGCCGTGGTGTGTCAGTTTGGGTCAGTGGACTGGACAATGATGGATTCCTGTACTTTTTCTATTGGGCTACAAACCAGTTCCCAATTCATGACACCAAGTGTTTTTATTAATTATGAATGCTTGACCTAACTTAGACTTGGTTCTGTCTAGGCCAGAAACTTTTAATCTCGTGGCTACAAATTCGATCCACAAGCCTCAGTGGAGAATGTTCGCTTGTGAATGAAAACTTCAGGTTGCATGTTGAAATATGACAACTTTTAACTTAAATCCACCTCTTTATCTACCCTTTGCCTTGGGGATTTATAATCGTTTCTATTGTTACAACTACATTTCACTGCTTCTGTGTCTGACTGGATGGAGGCTGGCTGGCTTCCTGCCCCAGGATTGTCTCTCATTCTCTCATCTTATTCTTCCTCTCATTCTTTCCTCTTCTCAGCCTAGATTTCTCTCTGTCTGCCAGCTCTGCCTGTCCTTTCTCTGCCTAGCTAATCACCCTTCAGCTCTTTCTTAGAACAACCAGGTGCCATAGACAGGCAACGTGAAACAAAGGCAACACATCTTTCCAAAGTTAAACCAATGCAGCACCAGCATTGAAGAAGGAAAAATCAGAAATGGATCACAGGGAGAATGAGCTGTTGGAAACACTATCGAGCAGCAGAGGGCGGAAGTGCACCACGGAGGAGCTTCAGTTGCACCCTACAGGGTCATTTTTGCAATGCTTTCCATGTGCCCCTCAGATTTTATTTAAATATTTATTTGAATCAACTATGGCATGCAGGGGTACAAAACAGATTAGAAACCAAATGCAGGTCCAGTGTACTCTCTAGCGACTGCATTTCCCTAAATGATATATTGCTCTTGTTTAGCTCCTTGACTTAGGAAGTCCTTCTACTCATTTTTTTGTTTGTTTTGTTTTGTTGGGTTTTTTTTTTTTTTTGGCACATGGCAGTCCTGCCTTTTCGGTTTATGCTCCAGGTGCAAATTCATACAGAGAGTGTTTGAGAGTCCTGAGAGTCAGGATGATTTAACTTTTCCCCCAGGAGCCTGATGCTGCTGTCATTGACAGAGAGGCATTCCTGTTGACTTTCTTACTGCATTTTATAGGCACCTTAGAGCCAGGGAACAACGAGGATGGATTCTTAGAAATTCATTTGTGGGTGTTTTTGTCTTGGAACAAGCAGCACAGAGTGCACTCACACAGCTTCCCCAGCACAGCCTATGTCACACCTATGGCTGTGGCTACTAAGACAAACCTGTACAACACAGTTCATGCTTAATTCTGTACTCCTTTGAAACACACGGGTGTTTGTATATCAAAACATTTCTAAATACAGAAAAGCTGTACCAAAAAAATAATAAAATAATATTAATAATCCTCAACAGCTTTCTTTCTAGGACTATGAAGGTACTAGTGTGCCCCCAGAAGGATTCAGTTTCACAGTGCCTTTAAGTAAGATGTTATTTGCCTGGCTTTTGGGAACTTGGGGCTGAGGGATGGAGTCAGGCAGGCAGGGTACTGGATAGATCATGGCCCTTTTTCTTCACCAGTGGACCCACAGTCCCAGGGGAGTCACTGCTCTTCATGACAAAGCAAATCATACCCCAAAAGCATCTAGGTGTAATATTTTAGAGAAATCTATTGGGATAGTGGGTGGTTTGGTCTCAGTGGGTAGACTGGCTATGAATTGCCTGGTTGCAGTCATACTTAATCCCTATAAATAAGTTTCTGGCTTAAGGAGGGTTGGGGCCTTTTGACTCGAGACAAAAATAGAAAATAGAACAACCATTGTTATAGGACCCGTATCAGTCTTGTCTTTAGGCAATCAGAGGACCTGCTGATGACCCCTCTGTCCTTATGATGTGTAGTCTACCTATGCTGGTGTGTTGTGTGCACAGGGGACACCAGTGATGCTGTAGCAGTGTGAGAACCACAGGGTATGAGACTTTCCATATTTGCTAAAGCCTCTGTGTTGGAATCCCTTTACCCACACAAGGTTGCCAGGCTGGAACTTGTGGGCAGGCTCCAGGCAAACATACAGCCTCACCAACTATCTGATGAATAGTCCCTGTGACTGTTTCAGGACATGCATGGACATAGGGAAGAAATGATTAGTCATTTCTGTCTTAGGAGCTTCATAATGCAGAATGCATCTCTCCCTTAGGAAAGAAAAAGGTACAGAATTGGTCCAATATTCACCAGTCTCAAGAACATGCCTAGATCACGATTCCTTTCTAGTTATCCTTCCTATCTTCTCTGAACTTTGTGTCCTACATGTAGTTTCCAATAGACATTTAGGACCTTAGGCAAATTTAGGAAAACGTTGGCAAGGAAGACCAGGCTGTGTTGGACCCCCAGGGAGAGGGGAGACTTCAATCTGGGAATAATATCTGGACCTGAGTCATTCAGCAGTTATAGATGCCCGAAGATGGGCAGCCTGGTAGAGTCTGGTGACCATCTGTCCTCTGATAACAGAGGGAGTACAGGTCTCTTATTCAGGAAGAAACCATCCATTTGTCTCCTTGCCGCGGACTGACTCTCTTGGAGATCGAAGACCGAGGGAGAACAGGGGTGAAGGCTTAAGAGAACCCAGGATTCGGCGAATGACAGACAGACACAACTCTAATGAGATTTGAATCTGCTCCAACTTTACTAAAATTTAAGCATCACTTTTAAGAGATTACAGAAGGAAGTTGGCAGACATAAAAGTTTCCAGAGAAAAATGATTACAGATAATTGAATATTCTTAACAAGTCTTGTGGTCAGGGCCAGGTGGGCAGAGCTTTTCTTAGAAATTCGTCTCACACCATTAACTAACTGTGCTTTCTCATGGCCCTAAATCATATCTGCCCTCAAGGTAACCAACGTAACCCAAACACCATTCTTCAGGATTCCACCCCCAGGGTTTGTTTCAATATTGAATGTCTGACTTCATGTTATCAAGAATATCTTGCCTTTCTTTCCTATCTAAAATGCACCAGGGGTTTCTCATTCTGGCTAGCCTCTCCACAAATGGTAACTCATGCCATTCCATACATTTTCCTTCATAATTCACCCATCTTCTACCAAATCTCCTATCATGAGCTCTTTCTGTTCTAGGGTATCTGTAAATTCCCTAGAGAGCGAGCCAGAGTCTTAATCATAACATTAATGGCCTGAATCAAGGGAGGGAACTGATGCATCAGTTCCTCCGTATTCAAGGAGCCGTTAGGAATGTTTCCTGGTTCCTTGAACAGATTAAGTTTTTGTCAAGAGAAAAATAGAACAAAAGAAAGGATAGCAGAGTCAATGCAAGAAACCATCACCAAGAACAAAGTGAACTAGGTTGTTGAGGCTAATCAGGCACCTCAACTCTGAGCAGACTGCCAGGAACCACCAGGGGCCAAGCTCCAAGAAGCACGAGCCCCTCATTTTGAGATGGCCACTACCTGAGAGGCATTTTGTCACACAGGTAAGACAGCCGTGGATGTGGCATCTCCTATTGAGTATCTTTTCTTCCTTTCCACTTGATCTCTTTGTATATGAATTGTAATCTAGAGAAATTAAAGTTCAGGCAGGGTAACCAAGATCTGGAGAGGCCTCTCTGCTTCCAGAGTTACTTTCAAGGCAGCCACATTTTCTGATTTGTTCCCTGGACCTTTGGGGATTCCCTTTTGAGGTCTTTTACACTACACAATGGCTACCGCTCTCGGCAGACACATGATGTCTCACATGGACAGGATATTTTTGTTGTTCTTATTTATTTATACTCAGTGTGAGGTGAGAGCCCCCTTTCTCTATTAAGGGTCCCATGGACATGGGCTATGGCAAGTGAATAGCAACTGTCTGTGTCCACAGGGAGGGCATTGTCCTTCTCACAGTGAAAAGCTGGCTTAAGGCCGGAAGCACAGCCCTTTATGCAGAAGGCACATGGGTGAGGGACTGGACACACACCTTTACATTCAAGGTGAAAGCTGGGCCCCAGCATAGCTGTTCTGTCCTCGAACAAAACTTCTCCCATTCCTCAGGTCTGGTGTTGGACTGCAATGACCACTTTCAGAAACACAGATACCACGGAGCCCAGGTGGGAGGTCAGAGACTTCAAATCCTGTTACAAACGGGGTACACTCACCCCAAACAAGGGGGCCAGGATGACACTTTATGAACTTCAAGTATTTATTGAGCCACAGAGACTTGGAATGGGTCATACACTTTTAGGAATATAAGGCTAGTATCAGCCATGAACTGAGTGAGCAGAAAATTTTTAAAGCGAAAGCTGTAAGTTTGGCACCTTCAACTAGCTTCAAACACTTACCAAGTTCCAAACATATATATGATGTCATGGAGCCTTAGTTGGTTTTAGAATTTCACGGTCGATTACATGTTTATGAACTCACCACTAAATAAGAAAAACCTATGTAAGAGCTGACACTAGTAAAACCATTTTCTTCATAACCTTTTTCATGATTCACAGGCCTTTTGCCTGCATCCTGTCCTTCCTTGTCACCATATGTCACTGTATTTGTCAGGGTTCTCTAGAGCAACAGAACTTATAGAATGAATCTTCTCTGTCTATAGAAAGGTTATTTATTAGAATGACTTGCAGGCTGTGATCCAGCTAGTCCAATAATAGCTGCCTATGAACAGAAAGTCCAAGAATCCAGAAGTTGCTCAATCTATGAGACTGGATGTCTCAGACGGTCTTCTGGAGATGCTGGAATCCCAAAGAAGTAGGCTCTAATGCAGTGGTTCTCAACCTTCCTAATGCTGGGAGCCTTTAATGCAGTTTCTCATGTTGTGTTGACCCCCAATCCTAAATTTATTTTCATTGCTACTTCATAACTGTATTTGCTACTCCTATGAATCATAATGTAAATATCCATAAACAGGATATCTGAAATGTGACCCCAAGGGATTAGAGACCCACAGGTTGAGAAACACTGCTCTAATGCCAGTGTAGGAATGGACCTGCCAGCATGAGGAAAACAAGCAGGGAAAGAGCAAATCCTGCTGGGCCTGTCACTCACCTGGCCAAGAGCCCACCCTCAGTGAGGCTGATCCAACTAAAGCCATGGTAAAGAGGTGGCAGGAGAAAGTTTTTTTTTTTACTGAGATAGAGTGCTTTTCCTTCCCTGAAATTCCTCTCTGCCATTTTGGCCATGCTCTCTCTTTGTCCTCCTCTCCTGGTCCTCCTCTCTCACTCTCCTCTGCTCTTTCTTCTCCCCTGGCCAAGTTGAATCTGCTGGCCAGGTTTAGTCTACTCCTTCCTCTCCCCACTGTGTACTCTTCCAGATGCCTCTGGTGCTCTTCCTCATATCGACAATAAAACCTTCCCCTCAAACCTACCTGGAAATGATCTTGTACTGTTGAATGAGGAGCGGCCAGGCTGTGTTCCCGCACCCAGCCGCCCGCATGGCTTAGCTTATTCCCCGAAATAATTACACACAAACTGTATTCATTTAAACACTGCCTGGCCCATTAGTTTCAGCCTCTTGTTGGCTAGCTCTTACATATCAACCTAACCCATTTCTGATAATCTGTGTAGCACCCCAAGGTGTGCTTACCGGGGAGATTCTAGCCTGCCTCTGCCTGGAGTGGGAACATCATGGCAACTCCTCACTCAGCTTCTTTTTCCCAGAATCCTGTTCTGTTTACTCCACCCACGTAAGGGTTGGCCTATCAATGAGCTCAGGCAGTTTCTTTATTTTAACCAATGAAATCAACAGATTGATATATGACACTCCCACATCATTTCCCCTTTTTCTGTTTAAACAAAAAGGAAGGCTTTCATTTTAACATAGTAAAATTACATATAACAAAACAGTTATCAAGTAAGAATTACAGTTACAATAATTATATCTACTTTATCTTTTATCATAACTAAGGAAAACTATAACTATCTATCCATTCTTCAACTCCATCAAAGACTCCAGAAGGATATAATACTAAACAAGAAATAAGAAAACTCTAGAAATGACAGAGACATCTCACTGCCTGGACAGTCACCCAAAGTTCCTCTGTACCGTTGGGGCATCTGTCTTCGGCCTCCAGGCCCATAGTATCCAGCAGACATGTCCATGAAACAGGAAATTCCAAAGACAGTTTAGTCATTTTTTGCTGTGTCCTGCATCCTGCAGAATGTCTCATAGACTCTTTTATGAATCAGGAACCCTGAAAGATCATCTCACCTTTAGGCAAGTTCAGCAGTCCTCTCTTTGTGGGTTCTTTGTGTCCAGTTCATGCAATAGTCCAGGCAAGAACAGTCTCTTGCCCAAATGGCTATCCAACTCCATAAGGATCCTCTTCGATGCCCATCTTCCTCTCGAAGTAGATTGGTGCTGTCAGGAGCAGACATGTCTCATTGTCATGAAAAGCCCTAAGTTATTAAAATATTTTAAATGCCATATTCTGCAGTCTTTGAAAGATATGAAGAATGCCTATTAACTGAAATATATCTCTATATATCTAGAAATTCTAACTAACATGACTACAAGCTTTACTATTATTGATGATCATCCATTAACAACCTATATATGTTACATTTTTAAATGAACTGCACAATCACAATACTTAATCAAGATCAGAAATACATATACATGTAACAAAATTGACCTTAAAATCCACACCAATGCAAATTTATTTGTATCTATATCATATCCCCCTTTAAATGTAAAAGAACATTTATAAACAATATTTGGGAACATGGGCGCAGTTTTTCTCTCCAAACTGCTTCCTGCTGAATGGGGGCGTCGTTAATTAGGTCTTTCATGGTATAACCTGTGTGCCAGGGTCATCTCAGTTGGCAGTTGAGTGAAGTAATTTTTTGAGGGTGTTCACAGCAACCTTTCAGGAGGGCGTGGTCTATCATACCATATCGGAATAGATACAATCCACAGGGTCTGGTCCTCTGTGAAAACAAAAGAAGACCCTTTCCGAAGCTTCATATCCTTAGACCCAAATTTTGAAGACATATCCTCATGATATCCATTCTGGTTCCACTTGGCAGCCCATAAAATGAAATGTCTTTCTGTACTTAGCTCCTTCACAATAAAAAATTTTAAAGAAAACACAATGTACATAATCCAGACTCTCTGTGAATTTTCCATTTTTACGTGGCTTATTTTTCTTTATTTCTTTTAATCTATAACTATCTGTATTGTCTCTTTAAAGACTTTACCCCCCTTTTTTTTAAGGGCATTAACTTTATTTTCTCTATATTTTTTTTCTCTCTCAAGCCTACATACATTTATCCAACATTGTGACTCATTTAGTGGTCTTTTATGTCTGAATCTGTTCCATTGTGAATCTGTAATTCTTTATTGTCCAGGAGCACTTCTTAAAATGTTAAGCACTTCTTAAAAACTTAAGTTGCACCATGTAGGGGTAATACGGTACCGTCTGTGTTTTGCTCAGCCTAAACCTTAAGTGCACTGTTATTATGGTAACTACGGTAGTTTCTGCCTGAGACCAGCACAATTCAGCATGGTGGAGGTGAGCTGCTCCTGCCCAGAGCCATTAGGTGAGCCTGAGCTGCATAGAGTTCCAGGCACACAGCAGTCCAAATTGCCATCAAGCAAGCCAAAGCAGTTTATTTCAAATGCTCCATACAAAAGCTCTGTCTCCCACAGGAGCCAGACAGAAATCGTAATGGCGGCACAGCCCAGAAAGCCGGCATTTTAAAACAGCCAGTTTTTTCCTGTTGCTGAGTCAGGACAATTTATTTGCGGCATGCAACCCACAAACAGCAAAAAGCTGTCTTAAATCCTCTCTCTCTCATTTTTAAGCCCTCTCAGGTTTTACGTGGAGTTCATTAGCAATTTGTTGAATGAGGAGTGGCCAGGCTGTGTTCCCGCACCCGGCCGCCCGCATGGCTTAGCTTATTCCCCGAAACAATTACACACAAACTGTATTCATTTAAACACTGCCTGGTCCATTAGTTTCAGCCTCTTGTTGGCTAGCTCTTACATATCAACCTAACCCATTTCTGATAATCTGTGTAGCACCCCAAGGTGTGCTTACCGGGGAGATTCTAGCCTGCCTCTGCCTGGAGTGGGAACATCATGGCAACTCCTCACTCAGCTTCTTTTTCCCAGAATCCTGTTCTGTTTACTCCACCCACGTAAGGGTTGGCCTATCAATGAGCTCAGGCAGTTTCTTTATTTTAACCAATGAAATCAACAGATTGATATATGACACTCCCACATCATTGTACTCACTTTATTCACTGACCGAACAAAAACTATGACTCAGAACTCTTAATTAATTCACTGACCATTTCTCTTGCCCAGTTATACTTAAGCATGACATAGTCCAAAAGAATTATTTCTATATGAGAGGCCCCAAGCATCTCCTCTACTGCAGGGAGAGACCCACTGTGACAATCTAACTTTCACGAGCTTCAGCTCCTCTGTGATTCCTCTGTGAAGCTCCTCTTGCCCTTTCAGTTTGATTCAGATTGCATTCAATGCACACCTATTCATCCTTCCTGCAGGAGCTCTGGTGTGGTGATTGATTTCAGCAGGCACACAGAAGACTTGGCAGTCTCTGCAGCATTGACCTCTGAACTGGGTCTCAGCGGCAGGAAGACAGAAGTTGAAACTAAAGAGGAAGAATTTCTGTTCTTCATCCTCGGGTGTTCCCAATTAGCCTTCTTAAAACTGGATCCCACTTGTCAGATGACTTGTCAACTTCACCGGTGGCTCAGGAAGCACGTGAAGCTCTTTGTCTCTCAGAGAAACAAAATCACAAGATAGGAGGGCAATTAGGACATGGGATGAAGTGTAGCAAGAACCAGCCTGCCCCTTTCTTAGACTTTAAAGACATGTTATAGTAAAGACAAAATAGGTCCATTTCTGTTTTTGATTAAACCATAAATCTCTGTTTTCATGGATTGGGAAATGGCCACCTGTACCCTTATCTACAAATGGTTCTATACTGCCTGTGCCAGGAATGGGAATCATGCCTTTGTTTCCAAACATTTTTTATAACCATCTTGTAATCCTATCTTTGTGATAAAAGGTTACATGAACACCCATTACCAACTTTTGACTCCCTGTTGCCAATGACTACCTCCTTATGCCCCCTTTACAGCCATGTCTTTCTTTCAGGAGCCCATTGATGTGGGAGTGTCATATATCAATCTGTTGATTTCATTGGTTAAGCAATAAATAAACTGCTTGGCCCAGATTGGTTAGAACATAGGTGGGTGGAGTAAACAGAACAAAATGCTGGGAGGAAGAGGAAGTGAGCTCAGACTTCATGCAGCTCCTCTCAGAGCAAGACACACGCGATGAAGCTCCGACCCAGGATGGACGTAGGCTAGAATCTTCCCGGTAAGCGCACCAATGGTGCTTACACACATTATTAGAAATGGGTTAGTCCAGGTGCAAGAATTAGCCTAGAAGAGGCTAGATAGAAATGAGCCAAGCAGTGTTTGAATGAATACAGTTTGTGTGTTGTTATTTCGGGGCATAAGCTAGCCATGTGGGCGGTCAGGGTGCTGGGGACGCAGCCGCGACGCTCCTATTTCACCAGCCCATGTTGAGCTATTGTGTAATTTATGTTCTGATCCTGTAATCCCACCTCTTTTACCTGTCATGACCACCATTTGGAAACTTCCTACCCCTGAGGTTTATAAAAATCTTGTCTCCCTCAACTGCCATGCTGACCTCTCAAACCCCACCTCAGAGGGAGGCAATTCATGTATGCAAATAAAAAAGCATGCTTTTTTTTTGGTTTTTTGAGATAGGGTTTCTCTGTAGCTTTGGTGCCTGTCCCAGAACTAGCTCTTGTACACCAGGTGGGCCTCAAACTCCCAGAGATCCGCCTGCCTCTGCCTCCCGAGTGCTGGGATTAAAGGCATGTGCCACCACTGCCCGGCAGCATGCTTTAATTAATTAATTTGGTCATGAAGATTTGAGTAAGTGATCTTTCTCCCCCAGTCTTGGGATTAGTATGTACTGTAAATAAGATAATTAAAACTACTAAACACAAAGTAATTTCCATAAGGCAAAATATTTATTTATTTGAGAAATAGTGTCACACTGTTTATTTGAAATAAAATGGATTGAAACAAAAGGGGAACAAAATAAACTATGAATAGAACACAGAGAAATGTTATTTTACTGATTTTATGATTGTAATTCAGGTTTATAAAGTGAGTACAAACCCATAGCAAACACTTATTTAATTTAGAATCACCCATAGTCCTCCAAGTCCTGTAGGTATAGTCCTCTCTGATAGTTGTTATCTCTGATGTCACCACGGATTAGGTGTTGATTTTGATAATTTTATAAGATAAAGAAATGAGGCTGCAGCTGTAGATAACATGTTACAGGGCTCTCATAACTGCTTTGACACAGTCTCTACACAAGCTGTGAGATGACTGGGCACTGTAAAGTATATCTTTAGGGCTGCTACAAATCCACTTCCTAAGTATGTAGGTCCTGCCACTGCTGATCCCATTGTCACTCAGGTAGGCATGTTCTCCTTCTCCTCGGATGGGAACCCTAAAACAAAAAGCAAACAAAATTTCTGCAGCATCGACCACTGCATTCCCTCCAGCAATGATATCTCACTCGTATCCACTGCTTGTTTATAACGTGAATCAAAGAAAGGCAGTGTTTTTGAGGAATAACTAGCACTAGTGTTACACCCAGTGATGTTTCCATTCTCAGGGTTCCATTTGGTGAGCACACCTTTGTCACTCATCTACATTGGACCTTGTACTGTGTGTAAAAGCATTTGACTGGTGCTCTCTGCCATGTTCACAAGAACTTCACTCAGCCATGAGTAGCATCTCAAAGGTGGTTTTCAATTCTATCTTGAAGAATCTCTCACATGTATGAAAGGGGGAGAAAATGCACTTAGTAAATTGCTAAAGATCTTTAATGATGGACATTCACCATTCCGGAGAAATGGGACTATTCAAAATGGCTGTGCTCTGATGTGGGAGTGTCATATATCAATCTGTTGATTTCATTGGTTCAATAAAGAAACTGCCTGGGCCCTGATAGGACAGAAAATTAGGTAGGCGGAGTAGACAGAAGAGGATTCTGGGAGAGAGAAGCTGAGTGAGGAGTCGCCATGATGTTCCCACTCCAGACAGAGGCAGGCTAGAATCTCCCCGGTAAGCACACCTTGGGGTGCTACACAGATTATCAGAAATGGGCTAGTCCAGGTGCAAGAGCTAGCCAATAAGAGACTGGAACTAATGGGTCAGGCAGTGTTTAAATGAATACAGTTTGTGTGTTGTTATTTCAGGGCTTAAGCTGGGCCATGCGGGCGGCCGGGTACAGGGAACACAGCCGGCCGCTCCTCTTACAACAGTGCTCATAACCAAATGCTGTCCTGGGTGCTCTTGATGATGAGACTTTAGAGAAGGATCCCGATGTCCATGGAGTCTGCTTCAGTGATAAGAGCAACTGTGCACACAGCTATCTGACAAGTCTTATCCAGCAGTTGTGCAGTAACTTCCTGGGGTTTCAGAGCCCTTTGTGGTCATAAGCAGTTCTGTCTGCATCCTACAAGGGCAGTTAGCAGCAAGTGGAGATTTACAAGTGCTGATAGCAGACAGCATCTACCCCAGATACCATCACCAGGCTAAAGATTTGGAGTGAAACAACACTAGGTGACTCTGACAGATGTAAATATGCCAGGATGTGGATACTGGGGACCCCATGTAACACACAACCAGACCCAAGGCACACCTCCAGCCCAAGGGTTTCTCCCTTTCCAGTTCAGTTCTCTTCACATGTCTCAGCCTTTCACCTTTCACAACCACAACTCACACAATCACAGCACATGAACACAGTAGGAGGAAAAGCATTCTGAACACATACAAGTTGTTATATTCATTGTTGTCTGTCCACATCCAAGGATGCTCTGATGAATTTCTGTGCAGGCCGATCCAGGCGGCAGAATCCCCCTTTAATCTATTCAGGAAATTCTGTCAAAAACACAGAAAGCAAATACATGTGTCCTCAGTTCCAGATGAGCCTTTCTCTGTCCTACACCTGCCTCTCCAGATGTCCCTTGAGTCTCTGTCCTACAGCCGCCTCTCCGGATGGCAGCTGGTTTGAACTGAGGGTCATCAACTGTGGAGCCTAAATAACACACAGTTCTCAGTGGATGCATTTTCCTATCATAACCCATAACATACTGACAACCACCCATCCTCTGTTGCCGAGAAGGGCCCTCGTTGAGTCTGTATTTACAGTTAGTAACAGTTATCACCTTAAATTTGCAACACCTGCCAGCTCAGACAAAGACGTGCATGACCACCACGATTCTCAAATGTATGTTTAGCCTTGCACGTTGACTATTAGCATTACAGATGAGAATATCCTTGGAATGTCTCAGGGCTACAGCCAGATGTGTTACCATCACAAATGGCACATGCTAATGTGTGTCCCGTGTCCCCCAGTGCCTAGGGTGGGAATCTTCCTCATGTTCCAGGTTTAAGCTCTCTTTCTCAAGGCAATACATATTCCACAGGAACAAACAACAAACCAACTCCCGATCCTTTCTTACCAGTTCCTCCAGACTGTCAAAGTGAGTAAGATGGGCCCCCAGCTCCATGCAGGAGGTCTGGCTAGATGTCCAGTTACTTGTGTGTTCAGAAAAATAAAAACATTTACTTCCAAATCCAATCCAGTCTTTTGGGCAGGTGACATAGCCAACTTTAGGGCTCGCAATGGCCTTTTCTTCCTTTCTCCCTAGAATGTGCACAGTGCAAATACATATAATAGATAAACATTTCCGTGTCTTGGTTCTTTGACTAACCATTCAATCTCCATTATGAGCTGTGTGTTTAGACTGTACCTTTCATTACTGATCACTAAGAGACTCCTCCTAGTATGGTGGTCTCTAATCAACAACCTTCATGTGGGACTTTAAGGAAATGCTTCTCTTCTTTGTATTGTGAGTTTGGGGACGGAATCTCTAAATGTCCCCCTGCCTGACTTGGATCTCACTCTGTAGACTGTACTTGTCTGGATTTTGTAATAATCTACCTGGCTGTGCCTCCTAAGAGCAGGGACTGAAGACACCATACCCTGAACAAATCATAGTCACTACCTTATGAGTACTCTCTCTGATTGCTAGAATCCTACAGATTGCTTTCCTATGATCCTGCTTCACATCCTGCTTTTATTTAATTAATTAGATTTTAAAAATACCAATCCAAGTTCCCACTCCCTCTCTTCCTTCCATTCCCTCCACACATCCTCCCATGCCCTCAAATCCTCAGAGATGGTAAGACACATTGCTTTATGGAAGTTCCAAGGCCCTCCCTACTATATCTAGGCTGAAAAAGATATACATCCAAAGAGAATTGGTTCCCAAAAGGCCAGTACATGCAATAGGGATAAATCCTGGTGTCACTGCCAGTGGCCCCTCAGTCTGCCCCAGCCATACAACTGTCACCACATTCAGAGGGACTAGTTTGGTCCTATGCTTGTTCCTTCCCAGCCCAGCTGGAGTTGGTGAGCTCCCATTAGCTCAGGTAGATTGTTTCAGTGGGTGAACCCATCATGGTCTTGGAGCATGGGGGTAAGGTGAGAAGGAAGGGTGGAAGTTGAAAAGGAGTGGGAAAGGGGAGGGTTGAAGAGAACTTGAGGGAATGAGATAGTCAAGATCGAGGAAGGACAGACAAGAGCAAGGAAAGATACCTTAATTGAGGGAGTCATTATAGGGTTAGCAGAAACCTGTCTCTAGAGTAATTCCCAGGAATCCACAAGGCTGATTCCAGCTAAGACCCTAAGCAATAGAGGAGAGGGGCACAATCTTGATTTCCCTCTAGTCAGACTGGGGAATATCTTAAATATCACCATGGAACTTTTATCCAGCAAGTGACAGAAACAGAAACAGAAACTCACATTGGAACACTGGATTAAGCTGCCTAAATCCAGTTGAAGAGTGGGAGGAATGAGAACACATCCTGCTTTTGTAATGACCAAATAAATACTCCTCACTTCTCTGGATTTAACTATGGAGAAATACCAGCATGCTAAACAAGGCATGGTCAAATAATTTTTTGATACCAAAACTTTGATTAAGGCATTCCTGTTATCATGTGCACATACATTAAATCCACATGAATATATACTGGCTCTCATTAGAGGCTGTCAGAATGGCAATTATCAAGAAATTTCACAACAGGTGTCAGAACTCTGCAGAAATAGGGATGCTTATTTATTGCTGATGGGAGTATAAACTGAAACATCCAGTATGGAGACTCCTTTAAAAAGTTACAAATAGGGGGCTGGAGAGATGGCTCAGTGGTTAAGAGCACTGCTTGTTCTTCCAAAGGTTCGAGTTCAATTCCCAGCAACCACATGGTGGCTCACAGCTATCTGTAGTGATATCTAGTGCCCTCTTCTGGCCTACAGGTATACATGCAGACAGAATACTGAGAATACTGCATATATAATAAATAAATAAATAAATAAATAAATAAATAAATAAATAAATAAATAAATAAATAAATAAATCTTTTTTTTCTTTAAGTTACAAATAGACCTTTGGTGACCCAGCTATGCCACTCCTGGGCATATATGAGAGAATACTACACCATAACACAGAGACCTGCACATCCGTGTCTACTGCTGCCCTGTGTACAATAGCAGGAAAATGGACCTGACCTAGATGTCCATCAACTGATGAACAAGTAATGAAAATGTGGTACATGTGTAAGCAGTAAGTTAATCAGACATAAAGAAAAATAGAAACTTGTAGAAAAGTGGGGGGTGTACAAAGTACAATATTAAATAAAGTCACACAAGCTCAGCAAGAAGGAGACCCCATGCACTCCCTCATATGCTTGTCCCCGGCTCTAATGTACAGTGTGAACAACTGTGAGGGTGGGCATGGAGTTACATGTAAAAGGGAGAACAAGGAAGGGAGACATAAGGTGAAAAGGAAGCACAGGATTAAAGGAGAGGCCAAAGTCATAAAAAGTTATAAAAAGCATTACACTTCTAGTTTCAACTTTGCTGGTTTTTTTCTAATTTGTGGCCAATAACCATGTAAAAATGTAAGTACAAAGAAAATATAAAACCATAACCAAAGCTCTATGGCTTTAGATTGGCTCTACTAACTGGGTAGAAGTTCAGTAAGATGCACAGGGTTTGGGACTTGGTCAGTGTTTGAGTGATTATGTTAATGGTGCAGTGTGATGTGTTCATTTGTGAGTCTATAACAACAGAGTGATTGTGTGTGGGGTGTGTGTGTAAGAATTTCTGATTGCAGGACTGATTAGAAAAATAACATTTTTCTTTCATCACTTTGTCTTTTTCTTCCTTTAACAGGTAAGAATGACTACAAGGCTCCTTGGAAGGGCTTCTGAGGATAGAAATAAATGATTTGATAAGAAATATTAAATACTAGAAATGACTATCACATATTTATTTTCAGTGGAGAGCAATTTGTTGTAGCTGTTCCCAGTTCTTATACACACTACCATGAGGCTTTAATGAAAGGAACCAATGCAACAGGCCCTGAGGTGACTGTTACTTAGAGCCACATGACAGTTTAGATTATACATACTAAGTCTTGTGGGCAAAAGTTTGTTTGTGTTTAGACTTGTACATTAGTCACTGACATGGTTAAAGTTGATTTTATAAAACAATATAATGAATCATTACTCCAGCTATGGCAGGGAAGCTGTACAAGACTTTAGCACATTATTCTGAGTAGTCTAAAACTAAAAGCTGACGAACAGCGTATTTCTGGATCATTCTATTTAATATTTTCAGACCATAGGTGAAAATATTAATTGAAACCATGAATCATGAAGTGGTGGAGTGTTCTGTACCTTCCCCAACCATATTACTCTTCACTACCCTCACTACCCCTAGCTGTAGAAGCTTCCTTGAAGCTCCTACTTGGGTTTTTTTCTTCTTGTGTTCTGCCTAAATTGTTCCCCCAGGATGACATGTCTCCTGCATCTCTCTATAGGGATGCTTCTTCCCAGGGATGCTGAATCTGGCCTCCTGCGCACACCACAGCCTGTGCTGTTCCTTCCCTGCATCTTCCTGTTAGACCCTAAGTTCCCAGAGAACAGGAATTTCCAGTGTGTTTTCTCTTCTGCCTGTCACACAGTGCCTGGCTCACAGGGCACAGTAAGTTTAACTGACAGTGTGGATGTGGACAGAATGCTGCAGGATCTGGAGAATGTCACTCACCTGACAATGACAGAGCCACAGAAAGTGCAATCACAGCTACGATGATCACTGCATAGCAGCAGTAAAGCCTAGCAGGAGACACGGGGGAGACGGTTCTGAGATGTTGTCCTTGTTGCTCTTTATCTGTAAAATACGAATACAAGAATGCCTACTTTGAAAATTACATAAGGAAAATAAAAGAATCTTACAACAAAAACGCACTTTACACTTGCCTACAACTACCTTAAAAAATGTTTTTTCTTTAAAGAAACCCTGGTCCATAAAAGATGGCCATCCTGGAAAGAAGAACAGAGATGCCAGAAACACAGCTTGACCCAGGGTCCTCTAGTTACTGAACTAAGAGTGATCTACTGCCTAACCTTGAGGATCCCATGAATCTCAGATCTCATTCGCATGCAAGGATGGACCGTACATCCCATGCCATGTGGGTAGATGAGCAGATGTCTAATCCACGAGGGTGGAGGAGACAAAATTCCTATGGGAAGAAATGGGCTTCAGCCTTTCTAAGGGCAGAAAAGACATCCATAGTCCAGAAGCCAAGACTGACTGTCCAGTGCCTTGTGTGTGGTGACAGCTGTGGGAAGCAGTGTCTTCAGTGTACAAGACCGGCTCTGGATATGGTGTCTTTGTTGTTGGAGCAGAGCTAGGACATGACAGGGTAGTCTGTTGGGACATTGGTCAGCCTGTTTTTGAGAAAAGAATCACTTGTCTTTTGCTGTCACCTGCAATGGGCAATGACAGCTTGGGAAGGAGAACTGCTTCGTTTCTGTATGAAAAGGGAGTTCATTATTGATGTTTCCTTTTGCTTAGGGAGCCCCTTTCTCTCCAGAGTAAGGTGTTGCATGTGTTATGCTGCATATGTATTTGAAACCAGTGTATATGTTGACTCTAAGACTGGAAGCAAGTGCTAGAGCCCAGGTAGGAACACTTAGTTCTGCCACTGGAAAGCTGTGTGAAGGGTAGGGATTTGCTTCTACTAAGTGTGGGCGTGTGGAACTAGTGGGGATCTGCCAGTGCCCATATCAGAGTAGCTACAGTCAGCAAGAGAGCTTAGGGAATTCAATTCACTGAATAGTAAATCTAAACCCCCAAGAGGCAAATCCCGATAGAGGGGGTGGCATGGGAAGGGAGGGGGGAGGTGGGGTTGTGTTACAAAATCCCCTTGCTTCTGCTGTCCTTCCTCATGATTGCTGTGGCCCTGTTCCTGCTGTGTCTGGCCTTGGTGTCATTAAATCCCACTCCTCTCTGGGATTTTTACTTGCATATTGTAATGAAGATTGTTTTTGTGAGAGCAATGATGCTTAGTTAGATCAATGATTTAATTGAACTTTCTGAGTTGGCCTAAAAGATACAGGTATTTAAGACAGTAAACATGATTAGGAAAGCGGTTTAGATTATTGGGACAATTGCTCCAATAAAAGATATAAAAAAGGCAAAAATAGACAAAAAGTCACCTTCCCTTTTGTTAGATGTGAGATTTGTCAACGATGGAAACTAAGAAGGAAGTTTCAGACATATAGACCCATGAATTCTGCATGTGGAAAAACAGACTGATGATCAAGAAAACTTTGTCTCTGTACCCAAACTTAGGCCACAGTTCCTTGGTCATGTAGCTTACACAATTAATCACAGGCCCCAGTATGAACCTTGAAGAAACAAACTTGTGAAAAGAAATTAAATGACCCTATATGTATAAAGAAGAACTGATGGTTAGCTGAGCACTCCTTTAAAGTTTCTCTAGAGTCCTTGTGGTACACTTGAAGGAGTCGTAGGCAGATGCAGGAATGGACTAAAGTGCCCATGTCCACAATCCCAGGGACTCACTTGTCTGCCCACGAACCCCAGTGCTACCTTGTGGCCTGCCGAACATCCACGTGCCCAGAACATATCTGTTTCAGGGAAGTCTTTCCCGCGGAGGGAGCTCACCTCAGGAAGTGCCCTCAGGCTTGTGCCCAGAGTCCCAGCCCATCTCCCCTCGCACCTGGGCTCTCACCTGTCATCTCCTGCAGTTCGTTGCCATCCCTGTTGATGGACGAGGACAGGATGTTCAAGTCCTCAGACATAATGGCCTTAGCGCCTGGCTCTGCAATTCCCCCATTCACCAGGCTCTCAGAATCATTTCACCTGGGTTTCAACCCACAACTCTGCCGGACCACGCCTCCAGGAAAAAAAAAAAACCGCCTTTACAAATTGGGGGCAAACTCCACCTGCTGCTCTCCACAGGCCTATGGTCTTCCAGCTAAGGGTTGTCCTCTGGCCAGAAGCCTCTGGCTCCACCCACAGCCTCCAGCTGCCTTTTCAGGTGTGGCTAGACTTTCAGAAAGCAAGGGAGAAGCAGAGGGGAGAAATGCTCGGGAAGGAATTAATTCACTGAAGGCATCTGAAAGCCAAAAGACAGTAAACTGGTCTACATACAGACAGAACACTCATATGAGGTGAAAGAATGGAATTTTTGTCTTCGGTATAACAGAAATAAGAGGAAAATAAAAATAGGAAAAATAAGAATAAGGGGCGATATAAAGGGAGCATCAGGGAACAAATATAACAAAGAACATTTCAAAGAATTATAAGGGAGACAGCTGAGAAGACAAAGAAAGGGGGAAACAAGAGGATAAAGAACAGAACAGGCCAGGCATTGGAGGTGCACACCTTCATTCCCAGCACCCAAGAGGCAGAAGCAGGTGGATTTCTGTGAGTTCAAGGCCAGCTTGTTCTACAGATAGAATTTGAGGACAGCCAAGGCTGTTATACAAGGGAAACCCTGTCTCAAAAAAAACATAAATAAATAAGTAAATAAATAAATTAGAAAAAAAGATTAGGAAGAGAAAGAACAACCAAGAAGAGAAAAATAAAATAAAATAAGCTTTGGCCCTCAGATACAGTTCCCGCGTGTGTCTGGGCATCTGTTCAATAGTTTGTCTACCCACATCTCCTCTCCAGTGTCTCGACTTCCTGGGAGTCTGGTAGGAGCTGGGCCCCTTGGCAGCAGGGTTCCCTTGAGTACAGCACATCCTGCTGAGTAAGGGGTTTATTTTAGGCTGTTTCCATCTGGAAAAAATCTGGGGCTTTTTCAGGTGGTGATCCAATATACTGGCAAAAGGGTTAGAAGACAGAACAAGTGTCTCATAGTGGAGCAAAGGACCTCAGAGGACATGGAGGTGTTATTTGAGAAGTGTTGTGGGGTGGGTGGATAGTGGGCGTGGCCCAAATACGAGGCTGTGATTTAATATTAGTAAGTATGGAGCAGCTCTGGATGGAGGGAGAGTTAGGAAATCTCAGTGGCTGATGAGGCCCTTGAGTGAGTGTGTACTGACCATGTGTAGGGGCTGTGAAGTGAGATTTTCTTTGTCTCAGGGATAAGAAGATACACTGTGGCCAGGGTCTAGGGACAAATGTCCAGCCTGCAGTGACTTATGTCTAGCTGTTTAGAGAAATAAACCAGGGGGAAATGGTGTCCTCTTCCAACTTTTGTCAAAGTGTTTTGATGATTTGTCCTTGGTTAGCATGTAAAAGGCTAGTGTGGAAGCCAGAAGACCGACTTAAGTGTGTTTATGGGGGAAAGGAGGGATGGAGGGGGAGGGTGACTGCTCTAGGGGCCCCTTAGTGCCATGATAGAGAGGCTGAACAGCAAGGGAAATGTTGAGGATCTTTATGCCGAGAAATTAAAGAGACCTGGTAATGCAAGCAGCTGACTTTTGGTTTGTGGGTGGGGAAGGCAAGGAGTTCCTCTAACCTGGCCCTGGGAATTATTCTCCCTCTCCTGGGATTGACAGACCCAGATAGGTGACTGATGGCTGGCAGATCTGGCCTTGTCTCTGGAATATTATATCCACGAGAGGCCAGTTAAGAGGGTCATGGAGTGTTGGAGAAGGCTGCATAAGCGGAAATCGCCTGCATAGTGGAGAAGGAGATGAGGGGACGAGTCCAGGTTGGTGAGGTCCTTTTGTAAGACCTGGCTAAAGAAATGGGGCTGTCTCAGAATCCCTGGAGCAAAATCATCCAGATGAGATGCTGGGCAGAGTGTCTATCTACATCCTCCAATGTGAAAGCAAAAGGGCTTCGGAGTTTGGATGCAGCGGGATAATAAAGAGGGCATCTTTAAGATCATAGATAGAAATGATGGCAGCAGAGGAGGGGATGAAGAAATGGCTTGTGAATGGATTAGCAACCACAGGGAAGGTGTGAACAATTAATTGCCTGGGTGTTTTTCCTTTTCTCCTTTTTGTTGTTTTTTTCTTTTGCGAGACAGGGTTTCTCTGTGTAGCTTTGGTGGCTGTCCTGAAACTAGCTCTTGTAGACCAGGCTGGCCTTGAACATTCAGAGATCATCCTTCCATTGCCTTCAGAGTGCTGGGATCACCACTGCCTGGCAACTAGTGTGTTTTTCTGGAAGTTTTTGGTTGGGTTGTTTTTTTTTTTGTTTTGTTTTGTTTTGTTTTATTTTGTTTGAGGCAAGGATTTCCTGTAGCTCTGAATCCTGTCCTGGAGCTAGCTCTTGTAGATCAGGCTGGTCTCGAACTCACAGAGATCCACTTACCTCTGCCTCCTGAATGCTGGGATTAAAGGTGTGCACGACTACTGCCCAGAAAAAAAGAAATAGTTTTAAAAAAATAAAACAAAGTCTTTAAAGAGACAATAAAAGTAATATAAAAGAGTACATACAATCATATATTAAAGGAGTAAGGAAAAATAAGCCACATAAAAATGGAATGTACACAGACAGTCTGGATTGTGTATATTATTGTGTTTTCTTTGAACTTTTTGACTTCAGGAAGACATTTCATAGTGGGGCTGCAAAACTAAACCAACAAACAAATTTTAAAAGTATCTTAATTTCAAAATTTAGGTTTAAGGATATGTTACTTTTGAAAAGAGTTTCTGTTTTTGCTTCCACAGAGGATTGAATGCTATGGATTTCTTCCCGGCTGCTATGGGGCAATGGTCTTGTATTCTTAATGATTTGTCACTTGTACTGGTTTAATAAAATGGTGATTGGCCAGTAGCCAGCAGAAAGTATAGACAAGATGTCTTTCTTGCTTAAGTATTCTACCTTGTTGGGAGAAGGAAAGGGGTTTTTTTCCCCCCACTCCCTCTTAAGGACACTTTTCTCCTCCCCCCTTAAAGACACTTTTCCCCCTCTGCCTTGAGGACAAGGAAAAGATTACCTGGAAAGGCTTGCTTTCTTCTATTCTTGTCCCACCGTCATCTGTGGGCTGATGGACGTGTGAGGTGTGGATAAATAATTTTATCTCAGTCTCTCCTTCCACATGACTTTATGTGTGTTTTGCATCCCTTACATTTGCTCCACGTGTATTTCCTTTTTATCTAAAAGGAGGGAATGGCTACAACCTGATAATGTTTTCTGGGGTCCCTACTGGTGATAAGGTCAGTTCATTTCTTCTACTGGATCAAAAAAGTAACATTGACTTCAAATTTTCATTTATTCCATTTTTGAAATGTTACTTTGCATAATATATACCATGTCCTGAAAGAAATCAGGAGATTCTCTTGTGAACATTCACCTTGTTAGTGGCCAGCAGAATTAGTGTGTGGTGGTGGAAGGGCAGGGAATCCTCCCAATATCCCTAGTGACTTACAGAAAGGAAATTCACAGTATAACTGAGACAATCCTACCTTAACTATGAGTTAAACGTTAAAACTAAAGATATGAAGCTTAGATTCTGTGAACAAAAGTAACTCCAGAGTCACAGTCTGTGTTTAGGAGCAAAAAATGTGCAGTACAGGCTAGCCTCGAACTCAGATACTCCTCCTCTTCCTCTTCAGCATATGACACTGGCCTGGGCCACAAAAACGGACATTAACTATATTTGCAGTTTTTCTAGTTGAAGATTCTTCATGATTATCTAACCTGTTCAGTTCTACACTGTACTTTGAGAGGTTGAAGCACAGGACTGGGCGCCCCTCGTGCTCCTTCCGGGTAATACACTCCCACATGGTCTGCCAGCTCCCAGGCCAGGGCCAGTCTGCTCTAATCCACACCCCAGGCTTGCAGCCCTCTACACTCTTCCTCTGCCCTGCTACCCCGCATTCACAGAGGGAGATCAGTGCTCAGACAAAAGCTGCACAGGGAGATGGCCTATCGGGGCCTCAACACTGGGACCCTTGTAACTGACTTCTAAGTGCAGGGACTACAGCAGAGGCTGGGAAGAGATCTCAACAGAAACAGTAGTGCCTACTTTTGTGCTTCCCAGTGAGTGACAGCAGCAAAACCAAGGATAAGACAGTCACAGCTCCAGAATCTTCCAACAGCTAGGCCTCGTCTCAGAAAGTTGCCCTCACCTCACAGCAAGGCTGTGAAATTAGGAAGCCATGTGTGGATTAATTCATTGGTGGAGGCTGAGCCCTCAAGACCTAATTCCACTGACTGCTTCCATCAGCTAAGACCTAACCTCCCCCACTCAGTCTGCAGGGCCCTACATTTGTGAATACAACAGAGGCCATATAGGACTATCCCCTGTACCCATGAATTCAGACCCTGTGACTCCTGCAGTCAACTGTAGGAATGTCTCACTACTTGGTGTATTAAGAACCAGGGTGTACGTGATGTACAGTCCCGTTCCACGACGTTGGAGATGAAGCTGGGCCTTGAGTCTGCGCCTGCATATTCCTACGGCTTCTCAGAGTCGTGGACTGTGACTGAGGAGACAAGCCATGCAGGAAACAGTCAAAAAAAAAAAAAGAACCAGGGTGTAATTTTTTTGACTTTCTTTACCAAAGCAGACAGTGTTGCAGGTCCTGCCATCTTCCTGTGGATCATGAAGTGAAATAGAGGCAAAGCAGAGCCTCCAAGCAACCTCAGTGGGCACAGTGTATGATTCCTATATATTAGAAAGGACGTCTCCAGTCTCCCCCATTCATCTTTCTCTCCCTCCATTCTCCCTGCCTCTGTCTTTGACACTCTTCCCTCGCTGTGTGTGTGTGTGTGTGTGTGTGTGTGTGTGTGTGCGTGCGTGCAAACATGCATGCTCTCTCCTCTCTCTATCAACCTCAGAACCTCACCAGCAGAAGCTGGTTTTTGTTTATTTATCTTGGACATTCTGATTTGTATTCAATGAAATCTCAATGTAGCTTTTATTTGCATTCCCTTGATAACTAAGGATATTGACCATTACTTTAAGTGTTTCTCAGTCTTTTGAAAAATCTTTGACTAGATGTATACAACACTGTTTAAATTGGGTTATGTGTTTCTCTGATGTCCTGTTTTGAGAGTCCTATACATATTTTAAATATTGGCGATATATCAGGTGTGTGGTTGGTAAAAACATTTTTATTTCTGCAGGCTGCCACATTGTCGAATAGCAGTGTCCTTTACTGTGCAGAAGCTTCTCATTTTCAAGGGGCCCTATTTATTTATTATTACGTTCGTGCCTGTTCTAACTGTATCCTGTTCAGAAAGTCTCTTCCTGTGCCAATGAGCCCAAGGCTATTCAACACTTTCTCTCCTGCCAGGTTCACTGTGTCTGGTTTACTTTGCCGTCTTTGACCCAATTGGACTGAGTTTGGTGCAGAGTGGTAAGAATGAATGAGACTGCATTTCCTGACAGGCAGCCATTCAGTTTGACCAGCACTATTTGTTGAAGATGCCGTCTGTTTTCTCATGCATATGTATGGTTTCTCTATCAAAAATCAGGTGTCCATAGGTCTGTGGACTTACATGTCTGTCTTAAGTTCAATGCTGATGATCAACGTGTCTGTTTTTAATACCAAATAAGTAATAGTTCTTATTACTATAGCTCTGGAGTAGAATTTGAGATCTCAGATGGTGAGACCTCCAGCAGTTCTTTTTCTCTTCAGGACTGTTTTTGCTAACCCAGGGCGGGGGGGAGGGGGAGGGTCGTGCTTCCATACACAGCTACACAGCTACAAACTTCTTTTTAAGACTTGTGAAGGATTGTGTTGGGATTTTGATGGGGAGTGCATTGAATCTGTAGATTGCTTTATGGAGAAGAGCCATTTACATTGTATCAGTCCTACTAATCCCTGAGTATGCAGGAACTTTCTATTTTCTGATACTTTCTTCGATTTCAGTCTTCAGTGTTTTAAGGATTTTTATAATATTAGTCTTTCACTTGTTTGGTTACAGTTGCCACAAGATGTTTTAAATCTTTCGAGGCTTTTATGAAACGTGTCATTTACATGTGTGTTAATATTTTTCTAATGCTGAAAGTGTTCATTGTCTGTAGGAGTTTACTAGTAGAATTTTTAAGATCACTTGTGTATATGATCATATCATTTGTAACTAAAGATGTGTTTATTTTTTCCTTGCCTGTTGGTATCCCCTGATCACCTCAGTTCTCCTCATTGTCCTAGCTAAGAGCTCAAATACTAGATGGACTAGGTATGGGCAGATAGGCATCCTTCTCTTATTCATGACTTTACTATGGATGCTTCAAGTTTCTCTCCATTCACTTCAGTGCTGGCTGTGGGTGAACTATAAGCCGCCTTTGTTGTGTTGACATTTGTCCCATGTACCCACAGTCTCTCCACAACTTTTACCATGAAAAGATGTTTGATTTTATCAAAGGCCTTCTCCAACTAACGTGATGGTCATATTTTTTTTTAGTCTGGATATGTGGTAGATGACATTTATTGATTCATGTATAATGAATGATCCCTGCATCTCTTGGATGAAGCCAACTTTATCATGGCAATTGATCTTTTTGATACTCTTGGGATTCTGTTTACAAGTATTTTATTGAGCATTTTTTGCATCTATGTTCATAAGGGAACTTGTTCTGCAATACTCATTATTGACAGCTTTATCTAGTGTAGATATCAGGGTAATTGTGGCCGCATAAAAAAGTATTCCTTATGTCTTAATTTTGTGGGATAATTTGAGAAATGCTGACATTAATTTTTTTAAAAAGTCTCATAGAATTCTGTACTGAATCCATCGTGCCCTCGGTTTTGTCACTTGGTGGAGTTTTGATTATTGTGTCTCTTTCACTAGGGATTGCAGGTCTGTTTCAATGCTTATCTGCTCTTGATTTTAGTTTGGTAGGTGATATGCATCAACAAATTTATCAATTTCTTTTAGGTTTTCTAATTCAGTGAATGACAGGTTTTTAAAGTATTACTTATTACTGTGGGTTTCTTCAATGTCTGTTATTATATCCCCATTGGTCTCCAATTATATGACTTGGGATCACCTCTGTGTGTCTTTTAGTTTATTTGGGTAAGGGTTTATGAGTCTTAAACTGATTTTCTCAAAGAAAAAACTCTTTTTCATTGATTCTTTGAATGATTTTGTTTCTATGTTATTGTTATCAACACTGAGTTTGATTATTTATTCCCATCTACTTGCTAAGTATTGTAAAGTATCCACCAGGGACGAACACTCAGATATGGGTTCAAATGAACAAAAAAATCTTTATTGGCCATCCAGCGAATAAACTGTGTGTTCGGGACCCTGGTACAGCAGTAAATATTCCTCAGGATGAGGGACTGACCAAAAACAAAACAAAACCCCTCACCTACTGGGCTGACACACCCCACTTAGCAAGAAGAGTTATCAAGAAGCAAACTACAGGAGTCAGAAATCAAGAGTAATACATTTAGAGACTTCCACAGAACTGTGGACTTTGATGGATTGTACACTTTCATTTTGGCAGGAATTGCTGCCTACATGTTGGGTTCCAAGACCTGAAAGGTACTTCCATCATGGTGTCAGTTGAGCTAAGGGTTAATAACCTGATAAGTTCTGGGAAACTCATACATTCATCAAAGATCCTCTGGATCTTTGGACATTTGTCAAATCATGGATTCACCTGGGTGCAGAGGGTTGTTTTTGTCTCCTTAGCACAATGTTTCAACATATTTTTTTCTGTTTTCCATAGCTGAAAAGAAAGTTGAGCAAGCAGGGTCCTGTAGTGAGAGTTGGGAGCAAAAGGATTAATTGCCAACTATAGCCTTAAGTAGATTAAGAGAGCATAGATTGGTACCAGGTGTTGCATTCTCGATATCTCTGCCCTTTTAATTTTCCTAAATGTTATTTCTGACCATGGCTAAACTTTCTCTAATTATCAGATTGGCATAAAAGCAACAAGTTTCTCCCAGTGCCATACAGAGACGTGCTTGTCTTATAAAGAGGGTTTCAATCCTCTTCAATTCTGAAAAACAACCCTGGTTAAGGAATTTCCTGATAGGAAACAGAATTATTTGAATATTCCGGGTGTATGTCTACTTAAACACTGAGTTTCTCAAAGTATTTATGCCACACAAATAGAGCTGAAGTTCCAACAGCAATGGAGGCTGTGATGGCTGCCGCCACCTACAGGGGAATGAAAATGGAGATGGCTCACAGGACACAGGAAAGTCCAAGTCCAAGACTGGCTCAGGCCCTGTCTCCTTCTCCAGTATAGATGAACACCTGTGCTATAATATGTGCAAGGTCACAGCAGAGTGGGTTCTCCAATGCAGGCAATACTGATGGTATATACTTGATCGAGCCCTAAATTAGCACAAGAAAACCAGGTAGTCTCTGGGCCTAGAAATGCACTTGATGCCATTCCTGGAACTGACCTGATATGGATGGTTACACAAATGTGCACAGGGGAACTATCTAGAGGGTGTCCTAGTGACATTAAATAGGCACCATTGCCCCTGAGATTCACCCAGGTGAGCTTAGTTGGTCCATTTACAGCGGCTAGGTTTGGAAGCAGAACTTGTTGATCAGTTCCATTTCCAACATACTATGTGGGTGTGGGATCCAGGCATAGCTAGTTTTCCTGACCTATGTATAGTTGGGAGTTGTTAAAAAACTGGTACATTCTTTCTAGCTTCCTCAACATTGAAGGTCTGTCATCTGCTGCTTCTCGAACCTTTATCATTCTGGTTGCCAACAAAATCCATAGTGAAAAGGGCTTGCCATCACTTGTATTCTGCTGGTGCTAAGATAAGTCAGTTTGGGTTGGTGAACTGGATGATGATGGTTTCTGTAGCAGGCTTTTTCTTTTGGTTCACCAACCAGCTCCCAGATCATCACATTGAGAGTTCTTATTCATTATAAATGTTTGGCCTGACTTAGGCTCATTTATGGCTAGCTCTTTTAACATAAATTAGTCTGTTTTTCTTTATTTACCTTTTTCCTTGTTTTTTTCTTTTAATATTTTTTTTCTATATAACTTATTTTCATGACTTCTGTATCTGACTGGATGCAAGTTGCTTGGCTTCTTGCCCCAGGATTGTCTCTCATTCTCTGATCTTCTTCCTCTCATTCTTCTTTTTCTCTTCTCAGCCTAGATTTCGCCTCCTATTTATTCTCTCAACAAGCCTGCCCTGCGTGTCCTTTCTCTGCCCAGCTAATGACCATTCAGCTTTCTTAGAACAATCAGGTACCACAGGCAGGCAATGTGAAACAAATGTAACACATCTTTCCATAGCTAAACAAATGCAGCATAAACAACAGTTTCACACCTTTACACAGATAAGTTAATGTTCTGCAACATAAACAAATGTAATACATCTTTGCCTAGTTAAAATAATATTCCACAGCAGTTTCCTTTCTAAGATTATGAAGGGACTAGTGTGCTCCCAGAAGGATTTAGTTTCACAATGGCATCAAGCAGAATGGTATTTGCTTGGCTTTTGGCAGCTTGAAGTTGATGGGTAGAGTCAGGCAAGTAGGGTACTGAATATATGTTAACACTTTTTCTTCACCAATGTATGCACAGTCCCAGGTGTGTTGTAATACGAAGGTGGCGTGGCTGTGCGGCCGGGCTGCTGTCCCCGCACCTGGCTGCCGGCATGGTTAGCTTTACCCCGAAATAATTACACGAAAACTGTTTTCTTTTAATCACTGCCTGGCCCATTAGTTCCAGCCTCCCATTGGCTAGCTCTTGCACCTGGACTAGCCCATTTCTGATAATCTGTGTAGCACCCCAAGGTGTGCTTACCGGGAGATTCTAGCCTGTGTCTGCAGGGACTGGGAACATCATGGCGACTCCTCTCGACTCAGCTTCCTTCTCCCAGAATCCTCTTCTGTCTACTCCACCCACCTAAGGGTTGGCCTATCAATGGGCTCAGGCAGTTTCTTTATTTTAACCAATGAAATCAACAGATAAGATACAAGACCCACCTCCATCATTTCCCCTTTTTCTGTTTAAACAAAAAGGAAGGCTTTCATTTTAACATAGTAAAATTACATATAGCAAAACAGTTATCAAGTAAGAATTACAGTTATAATATTTATATCTATTTTATCTTTTATCATAACTAAGAAAACTATAACTATCCATTCTTCAACTCCATCAAAGACTCCAGAAGGATATAATACTATTTAAAAAAACAAGAAATCCAAATTCTAGAAATGACAGAGACATCTCGCTGCCTGGACAGTCACCCAAAGTTCCTCTGTATCAGTGGGGCATCCATCTTTGGCCTTCAGGCCCATAGTATCCAGCAGACAGTTCCATGAAGCAGGAAATTCCAAAGACAGTTCAGTCATTTTCTGCTGTGTCCCGCAATGTCTCGTAGACCTTTCATGAATCAGGAACCCTGAAAGATCATCTCACCTTTAGGCAAGTTCAGCAGTCCTCTCTCTGCGGGTTCTTTGTGTCCAGTTTATGCAATAGTCCAGGCAAGAACAGTCTCTTGCCCAATGGCTGGCTATCAGACTCCATAAGGATCCTCTTCGATGCCCATCTTCCTCTCGAAGTAGATTGGTGCTGCCAGGAGCAGATGTGTCTCATTGTCATGAAAATCCCTAAGTTATTAAAATATTTAAATGCCATATTCTGCAATCTTTGAGAGATATGAAGAATGTCTATCTAATTGAAATATATCTCCATATATCTAGAAAATCTAACATGACTACAAGCTTGACTATTATTTATGATTATTCATCAACAACCTATATTTCCTAATTATACATTACATTTTTAAATGAACTACATAATCACAATACCTTAATTAGGATCAGAAATACATATAACAAAATTGACCTTAAAATCCATACCAATGCAAATTATTCATATCTATATCATATCCCCCTTTAAATATAAAAAAGTTTATAAACCCTATTTGGGAACATGGGCGCAGTTTTCTCTCCAGACTGCTTCCTGCTGAACGGGGGCGTCGTTAATTAGGTCTTTCATGGTATAACCTGTGATAGTTTCATCTCAGTTGGCAGTTGAGCGAAGCAATTTTCTGAGGGTGTTCACAGCAACCTTTCAGGAGGGCGTGGTCTATCATACCAAATCGGAATAGAAGAAATCCATAGGGTCTCATACTCTGTGAAAACAAAAGAAGACCCTTTTCGAAGCATCATATCCTTAGACCCAAATTTTGAAGTCATACCCTTATGATATCCATTCTGGTTCCATTTGGCAGCCCATATAATGAAATGTCTCTCTGTAATTAGCTCCTTCACAGTCAAAAATTTTAAAGAAAACATAATGTACATAATCCAGACTCTCTGTGAATTTTCCATTTTTACGTGGCTTATTTTTCTTTATTTGTTTTACTCTCTTAACTATCTGTACTCTGTCTCTTTAAAGACTTTACCTTTTTATTTTTAAAGGCATTAACTTTATTCTCTCTATATATATATTTTTTTCTCTCTCAAGCCCACGTACCTTTATCCAACATTGTGACTCATTTAGTGGTCTGTCTGAATCTGTTTTATTGTGAATCTGTAATTTTTTTTTTTACTATCCAGGAGCATTTTTTAAAATGTTAAGCACTTCTTAAAAACTTAAGTTGCTTCTTGTACAGTTAATACGGTACCGCCTGCATTCTGCCCAGTAGAAACCTTAAGTGCGCTGTCATAAGGTAATTACGGTAGTTGCTGCTTGAGACCAGCTCAGTTCATCATGGCGGAGCTGAGCCGCTCCTGCCTCAGATCTATTTGGTGCACCTGAGCTGCGCACAGTTCCAGGCACACAGCAGGTCCACATTGGAGCCGCACTCAGCAGTTTGAGACTGAGTATGCAGCATTTTGAAACGCTTTGAAACCAGAGTTCACGCTGGCAGCACAGCCCCAGGAAGCCGCACTTTTAAAATGACGCAGCTTTTTTTCTGCTGCTGTTGCTGAATCAGGAAATCTCTCTACGGCACGCCACCAACAAACAACAAAACTCTGTGTTAAACTCTGTTTAAAATTAAGCTCTCTTAGGTTTTTAAGTGGATTTAGCCCCACGTTGGGCGCCAATCTGTTGTAATACGAAGGTTTATTATATTTCTTTTTTGTTATTATTGTTTATAGTTGTATTTGGTTTAATTCTGTCTTATTTAGACAAAAGGGGGAGATGTAGGGATGAGCCCCACCCCCCTAGTGGGTGGGCTCGCCTGGGGCAGGTTTTGACTGATAAAAAAGTTGCGCAGACGCTGCGCCGGCCCTTGTTTTGCTTGCTCTCTCCTGTTCGGCGCGGGAACTTTTGGTTGCGTGAGTTAATAAAGCTGTATAACCTTATAATTATCCTTCTGACTTAATTCAAATCCGCCTTTACAGGTGTTCTCCTCTCCATGATTAAGCAAACCATCCCCCAGTAGCATCTAGGTGCAATATTTTATAGAAATCAACCTGGAAGGTGGGTGGTTGGGTCTCAGTGGATAGACCGGCTATGACCTGCCTAGTTCCAGTCTTTCTTGATCTTCATATAGAAGTTCCTGGCTTAGGGAGGGTTGGGATCCTTTCCACTGATGACAAAAAAGAGAAAATAGAACAACTGTAATTATAGGGCCTATGTCAGTCTTATCTTTAGTGAGTCAGAGGACCTGCTGATGAGCCCTCTGTCCTTATGATGTGTAGTCTACCTAGGCCGGGTGTTCAGTGTGCACAGGGGACACCAGTGATGCTGTAGCAGTGTGAGGACCACAGGGTATGGGACTTTCCATATTTGCTCAAGGCTCCGTGTCAGGATCTCTTTACCCACACAAGGTTGCTAGGATCATCTGTCCTCTGATTAAAGGCAGGGAGTACAGGTCCCTCATTCAGCAAGAACCACCACCCATTTGTCTCCTGTTGAGTACATTTTCTTTTTGTCCATTTGGTGTCTTTGTATAAAGATGGGGCTCCAGAACAACTAAAGTACAGGCAGAGTATCCAAGTATTGAAGAAGCCACTCTTCTTCTAGAGCCACTTTCAGGGCAAACATATTTGCTGCTTTCTTCCCTGGACCGTTGCAGATTCCCATTTGAGGCCTTTTACACTACAAAATGGCTACCTCTCTTGGCAGACATATGGCTTCTTACATGAATAGGATATTCTTGTTGTTTTGTTATTTTTTTTTATTGTCAGTGTGAGGTGTGGAGCCCCCTCACTCTGTGGAAGGTAGCATGGATATAGGCAATGGCAAGTGCATAGCAACTGTGTCCACAGGGAAGGCTTTGTTCAGAAGCACAGCCCTTTATGCAGAAGTCCCTGGGGTGAGGAACTGAACACACACCTTTGTGTCAAAGGTGAAATCTGTGGCCCCAGAATAGCTGTTCTCATCTTTAACAAAACCTCTCCCATTCAGTATCTCCTCAGGTCTGGTGTTGGACTGCACTGATCACTTTCAGAAGTGCACATGCCAAGGAGCCTAGGGTAAGGACAGAGCCCCATCATCCTGTTGTAAATGTGGTACTCTCACCCAAGACAAAGAGGCCAGGATGACACTATGAACTTGAAGTGTTTATTGAGGCACTCAGACTTGGCCAGTGTCACACACTCTTGCAAATATAAGTCTACAATCAGCCACTAGCTGAGTGAGCAGGTACTTTTTAAAGACAAAAACCACAAGTTTGGCAAATTCCACTAGCCTCAAACACTTAGCATGTCACAAACCTACATATCTCATTGTACTTCCACACAGTTGGAATAGCCATTGTCTATTTTGTTGGTGTTCTAAAAAGCCAACTCTTAGTATCACTGATTCTTTGTATTGTTTTCTTTGTTTCTATTTTGTTGATTTCATCTCTTAATTAGACAATTTCCTGCCATCTAGTCCTCCTGGGTAAGTATGCTTCTTTTTGTTCTTGAGTTTTTAGGTATTCTGTTAGCTCATTAGTGTGGGATTTGTTTCTAACTTCTTTATGTAGGCATTTAGTGCTATGAGCTTTCCTCTTAACACTGCTTTTAGTGTGTCCCATAAATTGGGGAATGTTTTGTGGTCATTTTCCTTGAATTTTAGAAAATCTTTAATTTATTTCTTTTATTTCTTCATTGACCCATTGGTGATTCAGGTGAGCATTGTTTAATTTCCATGTGTTTGTGGGCTTTCTACAATTAATGTTGCTGTTTAATTCTACTTTCAAGCCATGGTGATCCAATACAATCCATGGGATTAATCCATTTTTTTTTTGTCTGTTGAAGTTTGCTTTGTTACCTAGTATGTGGTCAATTTTTGTGAAGGTTCCATGAGGTGCTGAAAAGAAGGTATATTCTTACTCTTTGGATGGAATGTTCTATAGATATTTGTTAAGTCCATTTAAGTCATAACATTTGTTAGTTTTTTTATTTCTCTGTTATTTTTTTGTCTGTCTGACCTGTCTGGTAGTGAGAGTGGAGTCTTGAAGTCTCCCACTATTAGTGTGTGGGGTTTAATGTGGGATTTAAACTATAGTAGTGTTTTTACATATGAGGGTGTCCTTGTATTTGAGGTATAGATGTTCAGTATTGAGATTTCCTCTTGATGGATTTTTCCTGTGACTAATATGATATATTCATCTTTGTCTCTTTTGATTGATTTTAATTTGAAGTCTATTTTGTTAGATATTAGGATAGCAGGATAACAACGCCCACTTGTTTCTTAGGTCCATTTGACTGGAAAACATTTTTCCAACTCTTTACTGTGATGCGATGTCTGTCTTTGATGTTGAAGTGTGTTTCTTGTATGCAGAAGAAGGATGGGTTCTGTTTTTGTAACCAGTCTGTTAACCTGTATCTTTTTATAGGTGAGTAAAGTCTATTTATATTAAGGGATATTAATGAACAGTGACTGCTATCTCCTGTTAATTTAGTTTTCATTGTTGGTGATGTTATTTTGTCTGTTTTCCCCTTCTTTGGGATTTGTTACTGTGAGATTATTAATTGTCTGTGTTTTTGTTGATGTAGCCAACTTTCTTGGGTTGGAGTTTCCCTTCTAGTACTTTGGGTAGGGCTGGGTCTGTGGCTAACTATTGGTTAAATCTGGTTTTGTCATGGAATATCTTGTTTTGTCCTTCTATGGTGATTGAAAGTTTTGCTGGGTATAGTAGTCTAGGCTGGCATCTGTAGTCTAGGTCTGCATAACACTTGACCTCGATCTTTTGGCTTTTATTGTTTCCATTGAGATACCAGGTACAATTCTGATAGGTCTGCCTTTACATGATACTTGGCCTTTTTCCTTTGCAGCTCTTAATATTCTTTCTTTATTCTGTATGTTTAGTGTTTTGATTATTATGTGATGAGGGAACATTTTTTTGATCCAGTCTATTGGGTGTCTGTAAGCTTCATGTATCTTCATATGCATAGCTTTCTTTAGGTTGAGAAAGTTTTCTACTATGATTTTATTGAATATATTTTCTGTGCTTTTGAGTTGGACTTCTCCTTCTTCTATCCCTATAGTCTTATGTTTGTCTTTTCATGGTTTCCCATATTTCCTGGATATTTTGTGTTAAACTTTTGTTACATTTAATGTTTTCTTTGACTGATGAGTCTATTTCTTCTATTGTATCTTCAGCGTTTGAGATTTTTTTCTTACATCATTTTATTCTCCTGGTTATGCTTGCATTTGTAGTTCCTGATCATTTCTTCATGGTTTCCGTTTCTATAATTCTCTTGGTTTATGTTTTCTTCATTGTCTCTATTTCTGTTTTCAAGTCTTGAATCATTTCTTTCATCTGTTTGATTGCTTTTTCTTGGTCTTCTTTAAGGGATTTTTTTATTTCTTTCAATTTTTTGTTTGTCTTTTCCTCCATTTCTCTGAGGGAATTTTTTATTTCCTTCTTAAGAGCCTCAAACATTCTATTTTTGAGGTCATTTTAAAGCTATTTTTGAGGTCATTTTCTTCTGTCATCTATATTTGGGTGTTCAATTCTTGCTATTGTTGATGTCTTTGTGGTGTTGAGTGTGTTCTTACCTTTTCTATCCATCTTTTCCTCTGATTGGTATAGTTGAGGCTGTGTTTCTGGTGATCAGTCTTTCAGGTGCTAGTAGATCCAAGGCTCAGATGGTTGTTCCTCATGGTGCAGTCAGAGCCATGGTTCCAGCACTCCGGGGGATTACTCTGTATTTCTGGGCATCATTGGGCCTTCTCACATGGACGTTGCTTGCTTGGGGCTGCTCATGCTGGGGTTACTGCTTGGGCGTGTTCCAGCAGAGGTCACTGACTTAGGCCTATTCCCACAGATATCTCTGGCTTGAGCCTGCTCCCTCATGGGTTGCTGATTCACACTTGGTTCAGCAGAGGTCTCTGGTTCAGGCCTGCTTCCTCAGTGGTGGCTCCCTTGTATGTGATCCTATGAAGGTCATTGCCTTGGTCCTGCAACTGTGGAGGTCATTGGCTTGAGTCTGCTCCTGTGGAGGTAGCTGCCTCTGGCCTGCTCCCAGCACTGGTCACAGGCTCAGTCCTATTCCCATAGAAGTCCCTGGCTTGGACCTGCTGCCACAGAGGTCTCTGACTTAGGCCTGCTCTCTCAGCAGTTGCTCCTTGTCAGGCTTCATTTTCATTCTGTGAAAACATGCAAACATGCCTTTATCCCCATAATAATACAAGGTCAGAGCTCTTTCATAAACCGGTAGATGGTTCTTTCCATTTAATTAGGGTAAATTAATAGAGGTGCCTTCATGTCAAAGTCAATCAACTACAGATTTTCCAGCAGCATCCACATTTTAAAAATTTTAAACAAATGATGCATGATTGGAAATATTATATTATGACTGAGAGCATATATTGGATCTGGTATGGGACAGAAAGAATATAGATTTTAAGGAAATATTTTACTTTTCTCCAAGCCCATTTTGTCTATATCATATCTGTTGTTGAATATATGCCTGTATGAATAATGTTTAAGTTTTCCACAATGAAGGGTAGATGTTCCTTCAGTAATCTTTGAAGTCTTCAGGAAGAAGATGGGGCCCCCACAACAAATCCACCTGGTAAATATGAGGTCATGAAGCTGATAGCACTACTATGAGACTAGTTTGGGGGTACCAGCTATGGAAATGGTGTACCTTCTTATGATGTTCTGGCCAGAACTCCAAATAAGAACTTCATCAAAATCCTATTGTCTACTCAGAGACCATTTGCAGTTATACAAAATAGCAATCTTGAAACTTAACAATAATTTTTCTTTTGCAGAATCCCATAGAAAGAACATCACCCCATGACAGCTGGCAGCAAATATAGATGATAATGCCTCCTATCCCAAAAAAGATTGTCATCGGGGTTAGGGACACCATTTAGGGGTTGATTATTATTTGTATAGGGTTGGAGGTTGGGGTAGAAATTATGTTGGCCCAGAGATCTCATTAAAAATAATAATAATAAGGAGGAAAACCTGAATGGGATAATAGGTAGATTAGTGTGAACTTACCCACACTAATAATAATAATAGTGAATAATAGAGCAAATACTTGTAAGATATTATTTATAGACAATACATTAGGACAGATTTTTGTATGTTGATATGAGCTCAAATTATGTGTTATATTGAATATGTTCCAATATCTGTTTACAATATTTGTACACCTACGTGTTACAGGAGGGGCTTCTAGTTAGTTCCCAGTCACTTAGCCCCAAAATAATCAATAAGAAACTATATTAATTAAATCACTGCTTGGCCCTTTAGCTCAAATTTCTTATTGGCTAACTCTTACATCTTAGTTTAATCCATTTCTAGTAATCTGTATATCACCACAAGATCATGGCCTACCAGCAAATTTTCAATATGTCTATCTCCGGAGACAGATGCATGGCATCTCTCTTACTCCACCTCCCTTCTCCCAACATTCAGCTTAGTTTTCCCTGCCTAGCTCTGTTCTTCCCTGCCATAGGCTCAAAGGAGTTTTTTAGTCTTTAACCAATAAAAGCAACACATAGACAGGAGGACATCCCACACCATCTATGCAAAGTTCTTTTGTCAGATTGTATGCATGAATGTTTCTACCTTGGTTTAAGACATTTTGTATATTGATACAATTTTAGGATATATTTATCGTGTTGCATTATACATTTCTACCTCTGGTCAAGGTACTTATATATTGTTTAAGTTTTGAGGTAATTGTCCTCCTTTACTCCACAGTTGTTTAAAGATTGTTTAATATTCTGATATGAAGTCTTAATCTTTAAGTTATATAGGTATTAAGTATTATAGGTCAATAGTCATTCATATTTGTTATACATATACTCAGACTAATTAGGTTCTTTAGATACATAGAGCTTATATTCTGCATTGAGAGGTGATCTTCAACCACTTCAAAGATATGGAGAACATTGCACTTAAATAACTTAGGCTTCTGTTGACATGAGACATGATTGCTCCCAGCAGCACCAATCTATTCCCAAGAGAATGTTGGGCACTCAAGACACTCCACTTGGATTTTATTTTATTCTTGGCACAACTGGCCTTTGGGCAAGGAACTGCCCAAGCCTCAACCATAGACAAAGTGTATGGTGTCCAGATTGGACAAGAAAAATACAAGAAAAAATCTGCAAAACCTTGCCAAGACAGGGTAAGATGGTTCCGATTTATTTTCTGACTCTGAAAATACTCTGTCAGTTATAATAGTCCTTAGCCGAAGTTGGTTGCTTCAACATTGCAAATGAGACTTTGGGTGATTGCTCAGGCAGCCAATTGTCTCTGTCATTTGTTGCACATTTTGGAAGTTGCTTGATTGCATTTCCTACCTACTCAAGTAATATTATCTCCCTTCTCAGGCCTTCGATGGGGTTGAAAATTAGTCATAGTTACCTTCCTCTTATGATCTAGCCAAGGCATTTCTAACACAAGACTTAGATGTGTTAGAGAAGAATGATAATTAAAATATTTAGCATATGCTCCTTGCTGATATTGTTTATGCTCATTGTAACTCTCATCTTATACTTGATATCTATTCCTAGTTTATATAGTTTTGTATTGGGTTTGGAACTCTCTTATTTAAACAAAAGGGGGAGGTGCTATGGGAGTTCCTTCAGCCAATAGCCCTTAAGATACTAGCCTACTTGGGCATGGTATCTTATACTGTAAATGCAGCTATAAAGCTTGTGCTCACTCTCTTGCTCCCAGCTGCTGGATTCAGTTACTGTTCCCCATTTATGCACAGAACTGGCACTGGGCAGAACAGAAACCTCCATCAACAGAATGGAAAAAAGTGTGGACAACTGTATCCATATAAAACATGAAAGAGCTTGGAAAGTAATTCTAGACATAAAAGAACACAGCTAAGCATGGCTTCTTGTTAGTAGTATTTTCTCAGGTGTCTGTTTGCTAGAGGTAAGCACATCTCATTTAAGAGAGCCTTCCTGATGTAGCTTTAACTATAATAACTTTGCAGCCCTTTTAAAAGGATCTGCCACAAAGCACTTAAACGGTGATTATAAATAGCCAACAGCATGCTTCTTGTTGGTGACAGGGACCTTGAAACTCCATAGAGTTGTGGAAATAAATATGGCTCTTGCCAGTACTTCTGCCATGAAGCAAGACTCTGTCTGTTTTTTCCACCTATACTTCCTGCCTGGCCATTTAGGGCTTATTTAAAACATGATTGACAGAATACAGACAATTTTCCCACACCATTTCCCCCTCTTTAAAAAAAAGGAAAATGTTTATAGTTAATTTTTTGAGAATGTGGATGTAGTATTTAAGGCTACTTTTTGCTGGTTGGGGTTGCTCATAATCTTATGGGGACGTAAAGAAAATTTAGAGTTATGATTAAGTCCTGAAGTATCCTGTGGGGCTTGGTCATCTTAAGCAGCAGTCTGAAAGTGTTTTGGATGTAGAACTCAGACATCTGGGCCATCTGTTTTTATTGGGGATTTTTTAGGTGGTCTTCCTTGATCGAACATGATTTTTTTTTTATTTAGAATGAGTCTATAGCTTTTTATTTTATTTTTTTGAAACAAAAGTAAATCCTCTTTTCCAAAGCAACATACTTTTGACTTTAATGTTGAAGCCAAGGTATTTTTAAAATATCTAGCTTGGATTAATTTAGCAGCATTTAAAGTAAATATATTTTAGAAGCTGTAATTTTCCCACACCAAAATCCAAAATGGCTTTAAATGTATTACTTGGTATAGCAGTGGAAGAAGGTATTCCAGGTTGTTTAGCTCCCATTAAGGTTTAATTCCCTTTTCTGGGATCTTGTAATAATCACCATTTACCTGATTTTTTTATTATAACAAAAATGGGAGAATCCCAAGGAAAATTATAAGGCACAATGTGACCATTTTCCAGCTGTTCCTTACTAACTGCTGAGTTACTTGTATTTTTTCCTCTGTCAGGGCCATTGATTCACCCACACACGTTCATCAGATTTCCAATTTATAGGGTTTGCATGGAATTCAATGACTCCTTCTAAAAATATCCTAAACCTGCTGAGTGAGGTCTTTGCTGTGGAGACAAAGAAGACATGTGTCCACTATTCTTCTTTCCAAAATCTTGACTTGGCAACAATCCTTGTTAAAACATTTGATCACTACTGAATTGGGAGTTTATAAGTAGACTCCATCTGGCTCATAACATCTTGTCCCCATAGAGTTGAAAGCAGGTGGAGAATAATATATGGTTGAAAAGTTCCTTCATGCCCCTCTTCATCTCTCCAAGTTAATTCATCACTACTTTGCTGAGGACTCTGTAACTGAACAATTCCTTGCAATTGTGTTATGGTACATTGTTTAGGCCAGGCAAAAGCCATTGATTAACAGTGATTACAGACACATCTGCATCCATGTCCAGAAAATCAGAAAAACTTCTTCCATTAATAAACAAGTTTTTGCTGCAGCTCCAAGCTGAGCATATACATTAAAATTCAACTGATTATCTAAATCTCTATAATTACCTTTTCCTGCTAGCATGTTAAAAGTAATAAGAATATTTTGAGCCCTATTAGTATTAGCTGTATGTTCACATTGCTCAAGGAATGATTTCCACAATAAATAATCTCCTCCAGACGAACAATCTCTAGCCAGTTGTTTCCAAGCCACAGGAGGCAAAGCTTCCATGACTACTGTCTCAAAAATTGCTTGAGTATAAAGAAGCCATCGGCCTGTATTGAGAACAGGCAATTATTAACTCTTCAAGTTGCTTGAAAGGTATAGATGTGTGGACTCAACTACATTAAATCCTAGAGCATCCTGCTGTTCTATACCTGGAAATAAATCAAATCCTTGAATATCTTATTTCTTGGCTGTTCTCCTTGTAATGAGATAATAGTCAAAGTCTGTCAAGAATTTGCAGACTTCTGGATCACAGCAATCATAGAAAATTTCTTTAATAGTTGAATCCTCAGGAGGATCTAAATCTGCCATCTCTGGGGGGGAAGGAGAGGCAACGCTCCTTCGTGAGCTTCTCCGTGAACTACTGCATGAGCATCTTCACAAGCTCCTTTGTGAGCTTTTTTGCAATGAAGAAATCTAAACTGCTTCCAATTTTCTTAGATTTAAAGAGTCCATCAGATACCTCAGCCCCTTAGGTTAAGGCTGTTCCACAATAGTCTTAGATCCTTTACATAAATGTTCTTCAACATTCGTAGTTAAGAGTGGGAAACCTGTATCAGGACACATAGGATCCCCTTTTAAGATTTTTATCTCATCATCAGAAACCTGTATTTTGAATTATATCTCATCATCAGTATCTGATGTGACATCATTATCAGATGATTTTACAGAAGCATCTTCATTAAGCAGTTCCTTCAGTGAAGGAGAAGACTTATTTGATTTTCGGAGCAATTTCATTATTTCAGGATGAAGGTCTAAACTGTATGAATAAATGTCTAGAGGTTAAAAATATCTACTAGAATTTTCTCTAGACCATGCTCATCATAATATTGCTATATTTTAACTGGAATACACTGCCAAGGATCTGCATCCAAGGTTCCCTGCTTAGGAAAACAAGGACAAATCTTTTCAATGAATTCTAAAATTTTACAGTTGCTGAAGCCCTTCCTTACGTCTTTGGCTTTTAAAGTATCTTTAAGGAAATGTACAGACAGCTGTTTACTATTCCCTTGGTCCATAATTATTTTTACACTTATACTCAAGTTACTTCTTATTTAGCTTTCATGCTTCACAGCTAACCTCATTTTATTATTTACACTGTGTATTTACTTTCCTTTATATTTACTACACATGGTTCCTGGATAAGCTTGCCACAGTTCCACTTTTCTGAGTGTACTCTTAACTTGCTGTACCCATCACATTAATCCCATGCTCAACCTACTTTGGGTGTCACTTTGTTGGACCCCGCTCCAGAAGGAATCAACAGGAGCTACATGGGAGGAGAGTGTGAGGTTAAGAAAATGGCAGATTGAAAGAAACCGAGACAGAAATACAGGATAGACCAAGAGGACTGAAGTTCCTCCAGTCCGATATGGTATGATAGACCACGCCCTCCTGAAGGGTTGCTGTGAACGCCTTCAGAAAATTGCTTCGCTCAACTGCCAACTGAGATGAAACTAGCACGCAGGTTATACCATGAAAGACCTAATTGACGACACCCCCATTCAGCAGGAAGCAGTTTGGAGAGATAACTGCGCCCATGTTCCCAAATATGGTTTATAAGTGTTCTTTTACATTTAAAGGGGGAAATGATATAGGTATAAATAATTTGCATTAGTATGGATTTTGCTTTAGTGATTTAAATTTAAGGTCAATTTTGTTATATGAATATGTATTTCTGATCTTGATTAGGTGTAGTGATTGTGTAGTTCATTTAAAAATGTAGTGTATATAGGTTGTTAATGGATAATCAAAAATAATCAAGCTTGTAGTCAGGTTAGTTAAGATTTTCTAGATGTACATAGATATATTTTAGATAGGCATTCTTCATATTTTTTCAAAGATTATAGAATATGGCATTCTAAATGTTTTAATAACTAAGGACTTTTCATGACAATGAGACACTCTGCTCCTGGCAGCACCAATCTACTTCAAGAGGAAGATGGGCATCGAAGAGGATCCTTATGGAGTTTGATAGCCATTTGGGCAAGAAACTGCTCTTGCTTGGACTATTGCATAAAGTGGACACAGAGAACCCGCAGAGAGAGGACTACTGAACTTGCCTAAAGGTGAGATGATCTTTCGGGGTTCCTGACTTATGAAAGAGTCTGCGAGACATTCTTCAGGACAAGCAGATAGTGACTGCCTTTGAAATTTCCTGCTTTGTGGAAATGTCTGCTGAAAACTATGGGCCTATAGGCCGAAGACGGATGCCCCAACGGTACAGAGGAACTTTGGGTGACTGTCCAGGTAGCAAGATGCCTCTGTCATTTCTAGAGTTTGAAGGTTGCTTATTTCTTGTTTGCTTAGGTGATATTGTATCTTTCTGGAGTCTTTGATGGAGTTAAGAATAGTTAGTTATAGTTATACTTTTCTTTATTTAGTTATGATAAAGATTATTGTAATTTTTACTTGATAACTGTTTTATGTAATTTTGCTATGTTAAAGTTAAAGCCTTTTCTTTTTGTTTAAACAGAAAAAGGGGAAGTGATGTGGGAGTGTCATATATCAATCTGTTTATCAATCTGTTGATTTCATTGGTTAAAATAAAGACACTGCTTGGCTGGTCCTATAGGTTAGACATAGGTGGGTGGAGTAAACAGAATAGTATACAGACAGGAAGAGGAAGTGAGGTCAGAGAATTCATGCAGCTCTGCTCAGAGATGTCAGGATCCTGTCTAGCGGGCAGACAGGATGGCTCTGCTCTCTGAGGCACTCGTGATGAAGCTCCGACAAAGATGGACGTAGGCTAGAATCTCCCCGGTAAGCACACCTTGGGGTGCTAACACAGAATATTAGAAATGGGTTAGACCAGGTGCGAGAGTTAGCCCATAAGAGGCTAGAGCTAGTGGGCCAAGCAGTGTTTAAATGAATACAGTTTGTGTGTTGTTATTTCAGGCCTAAGCTAGCCAGGCGGCCCGGGGTGTTGGGGACGCAACCCCGGCGCCTCAATTTCAACATTGATGTTCATGAATTTTGATCATGGTCTGTGCTGCCAACTCAAGCCATGTTGGCATCCCTTGTCTACTATGCCATCAGGGTATCGAGAGACACCTATTTGGGGTGACTTCTGCCACAATCCTTGCCATGGGGGGTTTGTATGCTCCAGGGTAGGACTGTGAGGATTGGAAATGTTAAATAGGAGGAAAAGAGATACATTGTCTAATGTTTCTGTCCTGCCTGGTTCCCTCAGTCTTTAAGTACCAAAGAAATCACACAGAGGTCTACATTAGTTATAAACTGATTGGCCCATTATCTGAGGCTTCTTATTAACTCTTAAAACTTATATTAACCCTTTATTCCACTTTATCTGAAGGTCAGAGAGTTTGAGGTTGCTCAAAATCTACACATCCTGTCATAGCAGTATGGTTACTTGGTTCTTTTGACATTGAGATGACCCATACAGGTAGATCAGGATATTCAAAGGTCAGGATATTCAAGCATACTTCTGCTCCTACTTTTGAAATAGAAGGATTGACCATGGAGGTGGGTACCTTCAGGATACTTGGTCTAGGGTAAGCTCACTGCCTAAACAACAGAATGCTATTGACTTGATCGCTCAAAGTACTGAAGCAAATAAATGTGCTACTTGTCCTTTGTATTATGTTAAAGTAGTCTTTTGTCTTCTTCTCTCTGTTGTATTGGGGTATAAAAGTGTATGGAAAATTAAACCTGGACAAATTTTCAGTATTCGCTGAAACTCCCTTCTGGTACTTTCCGATGTTTCCTGTTTTATTAATTTAACTCCCATCTTTGTATTCTTTACTAACACTTCTAATCCCCATGTTCATACCATGGTCAGTGGTATTTTTGTCAAAGTTAATCTCTGGCACATTACACAAGTTGTGAAACTACTGGACAAGGCCAAATATAGCTGTAGGGCTTGCTACAAATTCACTTCTTATGCGTGTAGTTCCTGGCACTGCTGATTCCTTTGTCACTCAGGTAGGCATATTTTTCTTTTCCTCGGATGGGAACCCTAAAACAAAAAACAAACAAAATTTCTGCAGAGTCGGTCACTGAATTCCCCAAGCAATGATATCTCACTCATGTCCACTGCTTGTTTATAGCACAAATCACAGAAAGGCAGAGGCCATGAGGAATCACAAGCACTAGTGTTACACCCAGTGACTTTTCCATTCCCAGGGTTCCATTTGGAGACCACATCTTTCTCACTCATCCATGTTGGACCCTGTACTGTGTGTACAAAGCATTTGACTGCTGCCGTCTGCCATGTTCACATGAACTTCACTCAGCCATGGGTAGCATCCAAGGATGGTTTTCAATTTTATCTTGACAAATTTCTCACATATATGAAAGGGGGAGAACATGCACTTAGTAAATTGCAAAGGTCTTTAATAATGGACATTCACCATGCCAGAGAAATGAAACTATTCAAAATCGCTATGCTGACATCCAAGTGCTATCCTGGGTACTCTTTGATAATGAGACTTTAGAGAAAGTTTCCAAAGACCCTGGAGTCTCTGATTCAGTGACAGGTACAACTGTGCATACATCTTTCTGACAAGTAAGTCCTGTCCAGCAGTTCTACAGTGACTTCCTAGAGTTTCAGAGCACTTAGTGGCCATCAGCAGTTCTGTCTGCATTCCACAAGTGCAGTTATCAGCAAGGAGAGATTTCCAAGTGCTGATAGCAGACAGCATCTTCCCCAGATGCCATCATCAGGCTAAATATTTGGAGTGAAACAACACTAGGTGGCTGTAAGAGATATAAATTTACCAGATTGTGGATACTGGGGACTCCATGTAACACACAACCAGTGCCAAGGCACACCCCCAGCCCAAGGATTTCTTCCTTTCCAGTTCAGTTCTCTTCACACGACTCAGCCTTTCACCTTTCACAACCACAACTCACTAGATCACAGCACATGAACAAACTAGGAGGAAAAGCATTCTGAGAACATACAAGTTGTTATATTCAGTGCTGTCTGTCCACATCCAAGGCTGCTCTGATGACTCTCTGTGCAGGCCGATCCAGGCAGCAGAATCACCCTTGTATCTATTCAAGAAATTCTGTCAAAAACACAGAGAGCAAATACATGTGTCTCCCAGTTTCAGATGAGCCTTGAGTCTCTGTCCTACAGCCTCCTCTCCACAGGGCAGCAGGTTTGAACTGAGGGCCAGCAACTTTGGAGCCTAAATAACCCTCAGTTCTCAGTGGATACATTTTACAGACATAGTACACCCACAACCACCCATCCTTCTGTGGCTGAGAAAGCTCCTTGTTAAGCCTGTATTTACAGTTATTAATAGTTGTCACGTTAAGTTTGCAACATCTGCCAGATTGAACTTGCATAACAACCACAATTCTCAACTGAATGTTTGACTTTACAAGTTGACTATTAGCACTACAGGGGAGAATATCTATGGAATGTCTCAGGGCTACAGCCAGATGTGTTACCATCACAAATGGCACATGCTAACATGTACCCCATACACCCCAATGAATAGAGTGGGAACCTTCCTCATGTTCCAGCTTTAAGCTCTCTATCTCAATGCAAGGCATATTCCACAGGAGCAAAAAACAAACCAACTTTTGATCCTTTCTTACCAGCTCCTCCAGACTGTCAACTTGAGTTAGATGAGCCCCCAGCTCCCTGCAGGAGGTCTGGCTGGATCTCCAGTTACTTGTATGTTCAGAAAAATAAAAACATTTACTTCCAAGTCCATTCCAGTCTCTTGGGCAGGTGACATAGCCGGCTTCAGGACTTGCAATGGCCTTTTGTTCCTTTCTCACTAGAATGTACACAGTGCAAATACATATCATAGATAATCATTTCCATGTCTTGTCTCGTTGTCTAACCATTCAATCCCTGTTGTGAGCTGTGTGTTTGACTGTACTTTCATTACTGATCACTAAGAGACTCCTCCTAGCATGGTGGTCTCCTATGAAGAACCTTCATATGGGACTCTAAGGAAATGTTTCTTTTCTTTGTGTTTTGACTTTGGAAACAGAATCTCTCTATGTCCTTCTGCCAGGCTTCAATCTCACGCTGTAGACTGTATTTGTCTGGATTTTGTAATAATCCACCTAGCTGTACCTCCTAAGAGCAGGGACTGAAGACACTATACCCTGGACAAAATCAAAGTCATTACCCCTTGAGGACTCTTCCTGATTGCTGGAATCCTATAGGTTTCTTTCCTGTGATCCTGCTTCACATCATGCTTTTTTTTTTTAATTTATTAGATTTAAACCAAATACCAATCTGAGTTCCAACTCCCTCCCTTCCACTCATTCCCTCCACACTTTCTCCCACCCCACTCCAATCCTCAGAGATGGTAAGACACATTGCTCTGTGGAAAGTCCAAGGCCCTCCCTACTATATCTAGGCTGAGAAAGATATACATCCAAAGAGAATCGGTTCCCAAAAGGCCAGTACATGCAATAGGGATAAATCCTGGTGTCACTGCCAGTGGCCCCTCAGTCTGCCCCAGCCATACAACTGTCACCACATTCAGAGGAACTAGTTTGGTCCAATGCTTGTTCCTTCCCAGCCTGGCTAAAGTTGGTGAGTTCCGATTAGCTCAGGTAGACAGTTTCAGTGGGTGAACCCATCATGGTCTTGAGCATAGGGGTGAGGAGAGAAGGGAGGGTGAAAGGTAAAAATGGGGGTGGGGAGAGCAGGGTTGAGGAGAACTTAAGGGAATGGGATAGTCGAGATTGAGGAAGGACAGACCAAAGCAAGGAAAGATATCTTGATTGAGGGAGTCATTATAGGTTTAGCAGAAACCTGTCTCTAGAGTAATTCCCAGGAATACACAAGGCTGACTCCAACTAAGACCCTAAGCAATAGAGGAGAGGGGCGCAATCATGATTTGCCCTGTAGTCAGACTGATGACTATCTTAAATATCACCACAGAACTTTCATCCAGCAACTGACGGAAACAGACACAGAGACCCACAGTGGACACTGGACTAAGCTGCCAAAGTCCAGTCTAAGAGTTGTAGTAATGAGAATACATCCTGCTTTTGTAAATACCAGCATGCAAAACAAGGCATGGTCAAATAATTTGTTGATACCAAAACTTTGATTAATGCCCTCCTGTTATCATGTGCACATATGTTAAAACCACATGAATGTATGCTGGCTCTCGTTACAGGCTGTCAGAATGGCAATTACCAAGAAATCTCACAACAGATGTCAGAAATCTGAAGAAATGGGGACGCTTATTTATTGCTGGTGGGAGTATAAACTGAACCATCCAGTATGGAAGCTCCTTTAAAATGTTACAAACAGATCTTTTGTGACTCAGCTATGCCACTCCTGGGCATGTGTGAGAGAACGCTACATCATAACACAGAGATTTGCACATCCATGTCTACTGCTGCCCTGTGTACAATAGCAGCAAAATGGACCTGACCTAGATGTCCATCAACTGATGAACAGATAATGAAATATGGTACATGTGTAAAACAGGAAATTAATCAGACATAAAGAAATTGAAACTTGTAGAAAAGTGGGGGACCTAAAAGTATAATATTAAATAAGATCACACGACCTCAGCAAGAAGGAGACCCCATGCACTCCCTCATATGCTTGCCCCAGCCTGGTATACACAGTGTGAACACCTGTGAGTAAGGACACGATGTAACACTTAGGAGAACAAGGACAGTGACATAAGGTGACAAAGAAGGACACAAAGCAACCAAAGGGCCTAAAGTCATAAAAACGTTATAAAGATCAATACTTTTCTAGTTTCAACTTTGCTCGTGTTTTTTCTATATTTTAGTTAATAAGCGTGTAAAAATGTAAATACAATGAAACTCTAAAACCATAACCAAAACTCCAAGGCTTCAGAGTGGCTATTCTAACTGTTTGGAAGGTCAGTAAGAAGCACAGGGTTTGGGACTTGGTCTTTTTCTTCCTTTAACAGGTAAGAATGACTACATGGATCTTTGGGAGGGTTACTGAGGATACAAATAAATGATTTGATAAGAAATATTAAATACTAGAAATGGCACTCACACACTTATTTTTAGTGGAGAACAAATTATTGTGACTGTTTTCAGTTCTTATACACACCACCATGTGGATTCAATGAAAGGAACCAATGCAACAGGCCCTGAGGGTGACTGTTACTTAGAGCCACATGACAGTTTAGATTATACATACTAAGTCTTGTGGGCAAATGTTTGCCCATGTTTAGACTTGTGTATTTGTCATTGATGTGGTTAAAGTTGATTTTATAAAACAATATCAGGAATTCTTACTCCAGCTATGGCAAGGAAGCTATACAAGACTTTATCACATAATTCTGAAAGTCTAAAACTAAAAGCTGAAAAACAGCATATTTCTAGAACAATATTTAATATTTTCAGAGCAGAAAAGGTGATATTAACTGAAACCATGAATCATGGGGCGGTTGGGTGTTCGGTACCTTCCCCACATATTCCTCTTCATTGCCCTCACTGCCCCTAGCCTTAGCAGCTTCCTTAAGCTCCTCCTTTGTGCTTTATTTCTTGTGTTCTGCCTGAATTCTTCCCCCAGGTGGACATGTCTCCTGCATCTCTCTAGAGGGATGCTTCTTCCCAGGGATGCTGAGCCTGGTCTCCTGTGCACACCACAGCCTGTGCTGCTCCTTCACTGCATCTTCCTGCCAGACCCTAAGTTCCCAGAGAACAGAAATTGCCTGTGTGTTTTCTCTCCTTCCAATGGAAGTGCTCAGTAAGTGTAAGTGACAGTGTGGATGTGGACAGAATGCTGCAGGATCTGGAGAATGTCACTTACCTGACAGAGCCATAGAAACTGCAATCACAGCTCCAGTGAGGACGATGATCACTGCATAGCAGCAGTGAAGCCTAGCAGGAGACACGGGGGGAGACGATTCTGAGATGTTGTCCTTGTTGTTCTTTATCTGTAAAATACGAATATAAGAATGCCTACTTTGAGAATTATATAAGGAAAATAAAAGAATCTTACAACAAAAACGCACTTTACACTTGGCTACAACAACCTTAAAAAATGCTTTTTCTTCAAAGAAGACCATGGTCCATAAAGGATGGCCGAATGCCAGAAACACAACTTGACCCAGGGTCTTCTAGTTACTGAACTAAGAGTAATCTACTGCCTAACCTTGAGAATCCCATGAATCTCAGATCTCACTCGCATGCAAGGATGCACCGTACATCCCATGCCATGTGGGTAGATGAGCAAATGTCCAATCCACGAGGGTGGATGAGACAAAATTCCCATGGGAAGAAACTGACTTCAGCCGTTCTAGGGGCAGAAATGACATCCACAGTCCAGAAGCCAAAACGTACTGTCCTTGTGTGAGGTGACAGGTGTGGGAAGCAGTGTCTTGAGTGTACAAGATTGACTCTGGAGATGGTGTCTTTGTTGCTGGAGCAGAGGTAGGACATGACAGGGTAGTCTGTTGGGACATTGGTCAGCCTGTTTTTGAGAAGAGAATCACTTGTCTTTTGCTGTCACCTGCAGTGGGCAATGGCTGAAGGAGAACTGCTTCGTTTCTGTATGAAAAGGGAGTTCAATATTGTTTCCTTTTGCTTAGGAAACCCCTTTCTCTCCAGAGTAAGGTGTTGCATGTGTTATGCTGCAGATGTATTTGAAACCAGTGTATATGTAAAGATGATTAGGGAAATGGTTTAGGTTATTGGGATAATTCCTCTAATAAGAGATACAAAAAAGGCAAAAAAGAAACCAAAAGTTACCTTCCCCTCTGTTAGAGGTGAGATTTGTCAAGGATAGAAACTGAGAAGAATGAAGTTTCTCGCACTGTAGACCCATGAATTCTGCCTGTGGAAAAACAGCTGATGATCAAGAAAACTTTGTCCCTGCACCCAAACCAGGCTTACAGATTTAATCACAGGCCCCAGTATGCATCTCGAAGAAACAAACTTGTAAAATGAAATGAAATGACCCTATTGTGTGTAAAGGAAAACTGATGGTTAGCTTACCGCTCCTTTCAAGTTTCTCGAGAGTAGTTGCGGTGCACTCTGTGGCTGCAGGAATGGACTAAAGTGCCCATGGTCCACAATCCCAGGGACACACTGCTCTGCCCACGAACCCCACTGCCACCTTTCTGCCCAGGACACTTCTGTCTCAGGTAAGTTTTTCCCCGAAGAGGGAGGGCAACCCCAGGAAGAGCTCTCAGACTTTTGCCCAGAGTCCCAGCACGTCACCCCCAGCACAGCCCCGGGCTCTCACTTGTCATCTCCTGCAGCTCCCCTTTGACGGACAGGCCGCCCAAGTCCTCAGACATGAGTACCTTAGCTCCTGGCTCCACGATTTCCCCATTCACGGGGCTCTCAGGATAAACTCGCCCAGGTCTCGGCCGACCACTCCAACCCTGTGTGAGGCAAGAGACCACGCCTTCCCCAGCGCAACGGGCCACCCGGTCGGGTTCCCGGGAAAAACTCGGACCGGTCCCGGCCGACCACAGCCCTGGGCGGAGCAAGAGACCACGCCTCCCCCGGCACAACGTGAGTCCAGCCACTCGGTTTCTGCCGGAAATTGCAGCCCTGGCGGATCAAGAGACCACAGCTCCCCGGGCGCAACGCGAGTCCAGCCGCTCGTGCTCTCAGCCCAGGTCTAGGCCGGCCACTGCAGCCCAGTGTGGAGCACGAGACCATACCTCCCCCGGCACCAAGTGAGTCTAGCCACTCGAGCTCTCAGCCCAAGTCTCGGCTGGACTCTGCAGCCATGGGCGGAGCAAGAGACCACGTCTCCTCCCAGGCAACGCGAGTCCAGCCACTGGGGCTCTCAGACCAGGTCTAGGCCGGCCACTGCAGCCCTGGGCGGAGCACGAGACCACGCCTCCCCCGGAGCAAAGTGAGTCTAAAGATTTGCAACCTCAACCCGCTTCTCTCCACCTGCCAACGGGCAGCAATTATCTGGGCCTATGCATCGTGCCACCACCCACAGCCCGGGTCCATAAAGGATGGCCTTGGTAGAAAGAAGAATAGAGATGCCAGAAACACAGCTTGACCCAGGGTCTTCTAGTTACTGAACTAAGAGTAATCTACCGCCTATGGGCAGCAAGTCATCTGGTCCTATGGCTCCTGCCACCACCCACAGCCTCCAGCCGCCTTCTCAGGTGAAAGAAAGAGAAAAGAAAAGAAAAGAAAAGAAAAGAAAAGAAAAGAAAAGAAAAGAAAAGAAAAGAAAAGAAAAGAAAAGAAGAAAGAAAGAGAAGAGATTTTTGTCTTGGGTATAACAGGAATAAGAGGAAAATAAAAACCAGGGAAGAAATAAAAGGAAGAACATCTCAAATAATTAGAAGGGGGACAACTGGTAAGACAAAGGGGGAAACAGCAGGATAAAAGAACAGAACAGGCCAGGCAGTGCTGGTGCACAACCTTCATTCCCAGCACCCGGGAGGCAGAAGCAGGTAGATTTCCATGAGTTCAAGACCAGCCTGGTCTACAGTTCCAGTTCCAGGACAGCCAAGGCTGTTACACAAGGGAAACTCTGTCTCAAAAAACCATAAATAAGTAAGTAAATAAATAAATTAGAAAAAAAAGTAGGAAGAGGAAGAAAAACCAACAGAGAGGAAAATAAAATGAAGAATTAAGCTTTGCCCTCAGGTACAGTTCCCGTGTGTGTCTGGGCATCAGTCTAATAGTTTGTCTACCCACATCTCCTCTCCAGCTTCTCTGACTTCCTGGGAGTCTGCTGAGGACTGGGCTCCTTGGCAGCAGGGTTCTCTTGAAGTACTGCACATCCTGCTGAGTAAGGGGTTTATTGTAGGCTGTTCCCATCTGTAAAACAATCTGGGGCTTTTTCAGGGAGTGATGAATATCTGGGCAAAAGGGTTAGAAGACAGAGCAAGTGTCTCAAAGAGGAGGGAAGGAGGTCAGAGGACATGGAGGGGTTATTGGAGAAGTGTTGTGGGGTGTATAGTGGGCATGACCCAAATACAAGGCTGTGATTTATTATTACTAAGTATGGAGCAGCCTGACCCTTGGAGGAGGGAAAGTTAGGAAATCTCAGTGGCTGATGAGGCTCTTGAGAGAGTGTGTATTGAGCATATGTAGGGGGCAGTGAGGTGAGATTTTCTTTGTCTCAGGGATGAGAAATTCCACTGTGGCCAGGGTCTAGGGGCAAATGTCCAGCCTACAGTAACTATGTCTAGGTGTTTAGAGAATTAAACCAGGGGTAATATGTGTCCTCTCCAAACTTTTGTGAAAGTGTTTTGAGGAGTTGTCCTTGGTTAGCATGTGAAAGGCTAGTGTGGAAGCCAAAGAACAGACTTAAGTGTGTTTATGGGGGAAAGGAGGGATGGAGGGGGAGGGTACTGCTCTAGGGGCCCCTTAGAGCCATGATAGAGAGGCTGAGCAGCAAGGAAAATGTGGAGGGTCCCTATGCAGAGGAGTTAAAGAGACCTGGTAACGCAAGCAGCTCACATTGGTTTGTGTGTGGGGAAGGCAAGGAGTTCCTCTAACCTGACTGTGGGTGACTGTGACTTCTCCTCCTGATATTGACAGGCCCAGATAGGTGACTGATGGCTGGCAGATCTGGGCCTTGTCTCTGGAAATCTTATAGCCACCAGAGTCCAGTTAAGAGGATCATGGAGTGTGGGAGATCAGTCTCTGGAGAAGGCTGCATAAGCAGAGATTGTCTGCATAGTGGAGAAGGAGATGAGGAGATAAGTCCAGGTTGCTGAGGTTCTTTTGTAAGACCTGGCCAAAGTAGTGGTGCTGTCTCAGAATCTCTGGAGCAAAACCACCCTGGTGAAATGCAAGGCAGGCAGAATGTCTACAACCTCCAATGTGAAGGCATAAGGAGCCTGGGAGAATGGGTGCAGAGGGAAGTAAAAAAGTCATATTTAAGATCAAAGATAGAAAAAAATGGCAGCTGAGTAGGGGATTGAGGGATGGCTTGTTAATGGATTAGAAACCACAGGGAAGGTGTGAACAATTAATTGCCTGGGTAGTTTTCTTTTTTGTTGTTGGTTGGTTGGTTGTTTGGTTGGTTTGTTTGTTTGTTGAGATAGGGTTTTTCTGTGTAGCTCTGGTACCTGTCCTGGAACTAGCTCTTATAGGCCAGGCTGGCCTTCAATGCTCAGAGATCAGCCTTCCTCTGCCTCCAGAGTGCTGGGATCACCACTGTCTGGCAATTAGGGTGTTTATCTGGAAGTCCTGGACCAGGTGATAAGCACACTTGGGCTTATTAACACCTAGTTGTGGGCATTATGGAGAGAGCTAGTGAGAGTGTAAAATGGCTGCTTGCAGAGATCAGGGAAGCAGTCAAGCTCAGCCATGGAAATCTGCAAGCGTGGGTGTGGGAAGTTTTCAGGAAATGGAGAGTGCTAAGTGAGTCAAAGGAAACAGGTTTAGGATTTGGATCAATATCCAGGAAAAACATAAGAGAAACCCTGTCTTTAAAAAAAAAAGGAAGAAATAAAGGAGGGGCCTCTGCAGATGTCATACAGGCAAGGAAACCCCATGAAGAGACAAGAATGAAAACCCATGCAGATTGACTTCATCAATCTCCATCAGACTTCAGGAAGTCTAATAACAGGTGGTTTAATCTCAATACATTTAAGTCCAGTATAGTTTGGAAAAGAGCTTCCTGGTGTCATACAATCCCCTTTGCACAAGGAAGCTGTTGGAGGAGGGCTCACCCACTGACAAGAAATGGATAAGCTGGACACAGAAGAAAATTAATAACAAGCTACCAATATAGGCGGAACTGTCTTTGAAATTTAAGATGGGCATCCAAGAGGCTCCTTATGGAGTTCACTAGCCATTTGGGCAATAAATTGCTCCTGCCTGGACTACTGAACTGGACATGCAGAACCCGCAGAGAACTGACTAGTAAACTGGTCTAAAGGTGAGATGATCCTTCGGGGTTCCTGCTTCGTGAAAGAGTCTGGGAGACATTCTGCAGGATACAGAATAAAGTGACTGAACTGTTTTTGAAATTTTCTGCTTCATGGAAAAGTCTGCTGGATACTATGTGCCTGTAGGCTGAAGATGGATGCCCCAACAGTATTGAAGAGCACTGGATAACTGTCCAGGGAGCAAGTTGTCTCTGTCATTTCTAGAGCTATGGAAGTTGCTTACAATGCACTTCCTGTTTACTTAACTGATTGGCCAGTAGCCAGGCAGAAAGTACAGGCAGGACAACTAGAACAGGAGAATTCTGGGAAGAGGAAAGCCTCAGTCTGCTGTTGTCACTCAGACCCAGAGAAAGCAAGATGAGAATGTACCAAGCCACGTGGCTAACATAGAAAAGAATTATGGGTTAATTTAAGATGTAAGAGTTAGTTAATAAGAAGCCTGAGCCAATAGGCCAACCAATTTATAATTAATGTAGGCCTCTGAGTGTTTCTTTGTGATTGAATGGCTGCTGAACAGGGCAGGACAGAAACCTCTGTCAACAACCAGCTAATGTGGTTTAAAAATCAAGACCCCCTGAAGCAATGGCCCAGATGGTACAATAACCATGACAACTTTAGGACTGCTCACTGACATGAACCTACCACACAGGATACCCCATGAAAGACCTGATTAACAACGCTCCCATCAACATGAAGTAGTCTGGAGAACAATGCCCAAATTCCCTAAATGATTATTTATAAATGTTTGTTTACATTTATGGGTATATGCTATAGAGATGAATACTTTGCATTGGTATGGATCTTGGTTTATTGATACAGATTTAAGGTCAATTTTGTTATTTATACATTTCTACTCTTGATTAAGGTATTGTGTTTTTGCAGTTGATTTTAAAATGTAATGTATACTTAGAAATACACTTTAATAGTCATCTGTAATAGTCAAGCTTGTATTCATGTTATTAGGTTTTATAGATGTACAGAGATATATTTCAGATTTATAGGTATTCTTCAAACCTTTCAAGGACTTAAATAATACGCCATTTAGATGTTTTAAGAACTTAGGTCTTTTAATGACAATGAGACACATCTGCTCCTAGCAGCAGCAATCTACCTCAAGAGGATGATGGTCATAGAAGATGCTCCTTATGGAATTTGTTAGCCATTTGGGCAAGAAGCTGCTCTTGCCTGGACTGATTGATGTATGAACTTGACATTTAGAAGCCACAGAAAAATGACTGCTGAACTTGCCTAAAAGTGAGATAGTCCTTCAGGGTTCCTGCTTCATGAACAAGTCTGCCAGACATTCTGCAGGATACAGAAGAAAATGACTAGAACACTGCCTATAGAGGCAAAACACCTTTCAAATATCCTGCTTCATGGAAAAGTCTGCCAGATATTATGGCCCACAGGCTAAAGATGGATTGATGTGGGAGTGATTTCTTATCAATAAAGAAACTGCCTAGGCCCATTGATAGGCCCACCCTTATGTAGGCGGAGAAAACAGAACAGGATTCTGGGAGAAAGAAGCTGAGTGAGGAGTCGCCATGATTTTCCCACGCCAGGCAGACGCAGGCTAGAATCTCCCCGGTAAGCACACCTTGGGGTGCTACACACCTTATAAGAAATGGGCTAGTCCAGGTGTGAGAGTTAGCCGAGAGAGCTAGCGAATAATGGGCCAGGCAGTGTTTAAAAGAATACAGTTTCCGTGTAATTATTTCAGGGCATAAGCTAGCCATGTGGGCGGCCGGGTGCCGGAGACACAGCACCGCTGCTACGTATTACTACAGGTGGCGCCCAGACGTGATGGGCTAAATCTACTTAAAAACCTGAGAGAGCTTAATTTTAAACGGAGAAAAAACAGAGTTTAACACAGAGTTTTGTTCTTTGTTGGTGGCGTGCCATAGGGAGAATTCCTGATTCAGCAACAACAGCAGAAAAAAAGCTGCGTCATTTTAAAATGCGGCTTCCTGGGGCTGTGCTGCCATTGTGAACTCTGGTTTTAAAGCATTTGAAAGCTTTTATGGGACTGGATGTTTCTGTTCCCGCTTGAGATCAGAAGGAGAGTGCTCTGAGACCTTGCTGATGGTTCAGCGGCTCGTCGCCCCCGCCTGCACCTGGGCAGACAGTGGAATCTGGCTTGGGCAGGCGGAAGAGTATGGCGGATTCTTGCCGCCATACGGAGACCGTGCAGTTTTCTGCGTGTCAGATTTGGTTGTAACTTGGATGAAGGGAGTTTCTGTGCTGCACGCTCAGTCTCAGAATTGAACTGCTGAGTTCGGCTCCAGCGTGGACTTGCTGTGTGCCTGGAACTGTGGCTCAGGGCCACCAAATAGATCTGAGGCAGGAGCACTGCTCCATGCTGAACTGTGCTGACCTCAGGCAGGAACTGCCATAATTACCATAATAATAGTGCAGTTAAGGTTTAGACTTGGCAGGATACAGGCCATACCGTACATGGTGCAACTTAAGTTTTTAAGAAGTGCTTAACATTTTAAAAAGTGCTCCGGGACAATTAAAAAAAAAAAAGAAAAATGTTACAGATTCACAATAAAACAGATTCAGACATAAAAGACCACACTGTTGGATGAATGTACGTAGGCTTGAGAGAGAGAAGAAAAAGAATATAGAGAATAAAGTTAATGGTTTAAAAAAAAAAGGTAAAGTCTTTAAAGAGACAGAGTACAGATAGTTATAGATTAAGAGAAATAAAGAAAAATAAGCCACGTAAAAATGGATAATTCACAGAGGGTCTGGATTATGTACATTGTGTTTTCTTTAAAATTTTTGACTGTGAAGGAGCTAAGTACAGAGAGACATTTCATTATATGGGCTGCCAAGTGGAACCAGAATGGATATCATGAGGGTATGACTTCAGAATTTGGGTCTAAGGATATGATGCTTCGGAAAGGGTCTTCTTTTGTTTTCACAGAGAACCAGACCCTATGGATTGCATCTATTCCGATATGGTATGATAGACCACGCCCTCCTGAAATGTTGCTGTGAACACCCTCAAAAAATTACTTCACTCAACTGCCAACTGAGATGACCCTGGCACACAGGTTATACTATGAAAGACCTAATTAACGACGCCCCCATTCAGCAGGAAGCAGTTTAGAGAGAAAAAACTGTGCCCATGTTCCCAAATATTGTTTATAAATGTTCTTTTACATTTAAAGGGGGAAATGATATAGGTATGAATAATTTGCATTGGTGTGGATTTTAAGGTCAATTTTGTTACATGTATATGTATTTCTGATCTTGATTAAGTATTGTGATTGTGCAGTTCGTTTAAAAATGTAACATATATAGGTTGTTAATGGATGATCATCAATAATAGTAAAGCTTGTAGTCATGTTAGTTAGATTTTCTAGATATATAGAGATATATTTCAGTTAGATAGACATTCTTCATATCTTTGAAAGACTGCAGAATATGGCATTTAAATGTTTTAATAACTTAGGGCTTTTCATGACAATGAGACACATCTGCTTCTGGCAGTACCAATCTACTTAAAGAGGAAGATGGGCATCGAAGAGGATCCTTATGGAGTTTGATAGCCATTTGGGCAAGAAACTGTTCTTGCCTGGACTGTTGCATAAACTGGACACAAAGAACCCGCAGAGAGAGGACTGCTGAACTTGCCTAAAGGTGAGATGATCTTTTGGGGTTCCTGACCTATGAGAGAGTCTACGAGACATTCTACAGGACACAACAGATAGTCACTGAACTGTCTTTGAAATTTCCTGCTTCATGGAAATGTTTGCTGGATACTATGGGCCTGAAGGCTGAAGATGGATGCCCCAACGGTACAGAGGAACTTTGGGTGACTGTACAGGCAGCTAGATGTCTCTGTCATTTCTAGAGCTTTGGATTTCTTGTTTGCTTGGGTAATATTATATCCTTCTGGAGTCTTTGATGGAATTGAAGAATGGTTAGTTATAGTTATAGTTTTCCTTAGTTATGATAAAAGATAAAGTAGATATAAATATTATAACTGTAATTCTTGCTTGATAACTGTTTTGTTATATGCAATCTTACTATGTTAAAATCAAAGCCTTTCTTTTTTGTTTAAACAGAAAAAGGGGAAATGATGTGGGAGTGATTTCTTATCAATAAAGAAACTGCCTAGGCCCATTGATAGGCCCACCCTTAGGTAGGCGGAGAAAACAGAACAGGATTCTGGGAGAAAGAAGCTGAGTGAAGAGTCGCCATGATTTTCCCACGCCAGGCAGATGCAGGCTAGAATCTCCCCAGTAAGCACACCTTGGGGTGCTACACACCTTATAAGAAATGGGCTAGTCCAGGTGTGAGAGTTAGCCGAGAGAGCTAGCCAATAATGGGCCAGGCAGTGTTTAAAAGAATACAGTTTCCGTGTAATTATTTCAGGGCATAAGCTAGCCATGTGGGCAGCCGGGTACCGGGGACACAGCCCTGCCGCTCCTCATACAACAATGGATTCCCAAATATTACAGAAGACCTTTGGGTGACTGCCCAGGCAGTGAGATGTCTGTTAATTTTAGAGTTTTGGAAGTTGCTTAAAAAGTGCTTCCTGTTTACTTAGGTAATATATCCTTCAGGAGACTTTGATGGAGTTGAAGAATAAATGGCTATAATTATAGTTTTCCCTAGTTAGATAAATAATAAAGTAGATATAAATATTGTAATGGTATTTTTTACTTGATACCTGCTTTTTATATGTAGTTTTACTATGTTAAAGTTAAAATTTCCTTTTTACTTTGACAGAAGCAGTGAGATGATGCGGGGTTCCCCTTTGCATGCTATGAATATGTTTTATTACCATTGATTATAAAAGAAGCTGTTTGGACCAATGACTTAGTAGAGCAAACTCAGGCAAGAAATCTGAACAGAGTTATAGAGAGAAAGTAGGCAGAGTTAGGGAAATGTCATGTAGATGCCAACGGAGGAAGACGTCCCAGGACTTTACCTGTAGACTGTGAGCTTTATGGTAAAATATAAAATCATAAAAATGAGGTAATTTAAGATGTAAGAGTTAGTTAATAAGAAGTATAAGCTATTGGCCATGCAGTGTTGTGATTAATAAAGTTTCTGTGGGATTTTTGGGTCGGAGAGGCCGGGAACGAATGAGCAGTCTACACCTACACCTGTATGCTTAACATTCCTAGATTCTCTGGAGATCTGTGGGCTTAAGGACCTTTGTGCTATATTTCCAAAAGAGAGAGAGAGAGAGAGAGAGAGAGAGAGAGAGAGAGAGAAGGAGGGAAGAAAAACTCTGCTTCCTGAGTTAGGAAATTGTTTGTTAGGAGGCAGGATAGAGAAACAGGGACAATGATGTGGACACGAGAGGAAAGGAAAAGAATCTGCTTGCTCTTTTAGACAATGTGAGAAGACACACTTGAAGACACAGAAGCTGAGAGAACTAACCATCTCCTTAACACAGAAAGCATGAACACCACCCAGGATCTCCTCCCCTAATGAGGACCCTTTCAGATCCCACTGCTAAGCCTGCCTGCAAGGACGCCCACCCCTACTCAGTCTGACTGCTTCCCTGGTCTCTACATCAGTGTGGTTTTCTTATTCTTATATATTTTGTCCTCTTTTATGGAAACTGCCCTCCACCTGACCTGCACCCTCTTTTTCCTTTTCTTTCTCTCAAATGTCAATGAGATAGTCCTGAAGTTATTGTCTGACACCTTTTTTCAATTATTTTATCTTTTTATCTATAAAATTAGGAACTCACATAGGTACCTTAGATTCCGGGGTAATATCTTAGGTGTTCATAGAAAAGCTCTTGGTCTCTTTCTTCAGACCTTTCTTTAACTGCTGTTTTTAGCTCTCATGTTTTGGAGATTGAAGTGACAAACATCACACCCCATGGGCAAGACTGTCGACAGTCATGACTCAATGACTTGCAATGGCTCCGAGGGTTAAATAAATAGCAACACAAGGTTCTTCTGGACTACAGCAGGAAAACTCCCTTCAAAGAAACTCAATGCCTCCAAACCTAGCAGTTGCCCATTGGAAGATTTTTTGTGTGTGTGTGTGGTTTTATTTCTAGGATTTTTTTTTCTGGCTTAAGTATTCTGCCTCCCTGGGAGAACGAAAGGGGTCTCTTTTCCCATCTCTCCTTCAGGACACTTTTCTCTTCCCCATTAAGAACACTTTCTCCCCTCTGCCTTGAGGACAAGGATGGGACAAGATTACCTGCTTTCTTCTGTTCTTGTCCCACAGACATCTGTGGAAAAAATGGGCTGGACATGCAAGGTGTGGATTAAGAATTATATCTTGGCCTCTCCCCTTCCACATGGCTCTATGTGTGTTTGGTTCCCTTACACTTGCTACATGTATATTTCCTTTTTAGCCAAGAGGAACATACCTCGATAATGTTTTCTGGGGTCCCTGCTGGTGATAAGGCCTGTTCATTTCTTCTACTGGATCAAAAAAGTAATATTGGCCTTCAAATTTTGAGTTCTTTTGTTTTTGAAATGTTACTTTGCATAATATATGCCGTGTCCTGAAGGAAATAGGGAGATTCTTTTGTGAATATCCACCTCGTTAGTGGCCAGCAGATTTATTGTGTGGTGGCAGAAGAGCGGGAAATCCTCCCAAAATCTCTAGGTACTTACAGGAAGGAAATTCACAGTATACCTCGGACAATCCTACCTTAAATAAGTGTTAAAAGTAAAAACTAAAGATATAAAGCTTGGTCCCTGCAAACGAAAGTAACTCCAGAGTCATAGTCTGTGTTTAGGAGCAAAAAATGTGCAGTACAGGCTAGCCTCGAACTCAGATAATGCTAACTCTGCCTCTTCAGCATATGATACTGGCCTGGGCCAGCAGAACAGACTATAACTATATTTGCAGGGTTTTTTTGGTTGAAGCTTCTTGATTCCTTAACCTGCTCAGTTCTACATTGTACTTTGGGAGGTTGAAGCAGAGGGCTGTGCGCCCCCTCGCGCTCCTTCCGAGTATCGCACTCCCACATGCCCTGCCAGCTCCCAGGCCAGGACTAGTCTGCTCTAAACCACACCCCAGGCTTGAAGGACTCTACATTCTTCCTCTGCCCTGGCGCCCCACATTCACAGAGAGAGATTAGTGCTCAGACAAAGGCTGCACATGGAGATGGCCTGTCGGGACCTCAACACTGGGACCCTTGTCAGTGAATTCTAAGTGCACGGACTACAGGAGAGGCCAATTCGGGCTGGGAAGAGATCTCAACAGGAACAGTAGTGCCTGAAGACTCCGGGTCCTTGCCCAGTGGAGTAACAACAGCAGAACCAAGGATAAGGTAGACACAGCTCGAGAATCTTCCAACAACTAGGCCTCATCTCAGAAAGTTGCCCTCACCTCAGAGCAAGGCTGTGAAATTAGGAAGCCATGTGTGGATTAATTCATTGGTGGAGGCTGAGCCTTCATGATCCAATCCCCCTCACTGCATCCATCAACTTAGACCTAGCACAACAGAGGCCATATAGTACTATCCCCTGTGCCTGTGAATTCAGGTCATGTGACTCCTGCAGTCAACTGTAGGAATGTCTCACTGCTGTGTGTTTTAAGAAGCAGGATGCACTTTCCTTAACTTTCTTCACCTAAGCAGACAATGGTGCAGGTCCTGCCATCTTCTGTGGATGGTGTAGTGAAACAGAGGCAAAGCAGAGCCTCCAAGCAACCTCAGTGGGCACAGTGTGTGATTCCTATGTATTAGAAAGGAAATCTCCAGTCTCCCCACTTTGTCTTTCTCTCCCTCCATTCTCCCTGCCTCTCTCTCTGACACTCTTCCCTCCGTGTGTGTGTGTGTGTGTGTGTGTGTGTGTGTGTGTGTGTATGTATGTGGGGGGATATGCAAACATGCATGCTCTCTGTATCAACCTCAGAACCTCACCAGCAGGATCTGTTTTAGTTTAATTATCTTGGTCATTCTGACTTGTATACAATGAAATCTCAAAGTAGTATTGATTTACATTGCCCTCATAACTATGGATATTGACCATACCTTTATATGTTTCTCAACCATTTGTGTCTGTCTTTTGAGAAATCTCTGTTGAGATGTATACAACACTTTTTAAATTGGGTTGTTTATCTGATGTCCTGTTTTTGGAGTCCTATACATATTTCAAATATAGGTGACATATCAGATGTGTGGTTGGTAAAAACATTTTCATTTCTGAAGGTTCCCCAGTTGTCTGAATGGCAGTTTCCTTTACCGTGCAGAAGCTTCTCGGTTTCAAGGGACCCCATTTATTATTATTGATTTAGTGCCTGTTCTAACTGTATCCTGTTCACAAAGTCTCTTTCTGTTCCAATGAGCTCAAGGCTATTCAACACTTTCTTTCCTGCCAGGTTCACTGTGTCTGGTTTTACTTTGCTGTCTTTGACTCAATAAAAGCAGAGTGTTAAGAATGAATGAGACTACATTTCCTGACAGGCAGCCATTCAGATTGACCAGCACTATTTGTTGACGATGCCGTCTATTTTCTCATGGCTATGTATGGTTTCTTTATTAAACATCAGGTGTCGACAAGTGTGTGGACTTACATCTCCATCTTCAGTTCAATGCTGATGATCAATGTGTCTGTTTTTATGCCAACACCACGCTGTTCTTGTTACTATAGCTCTAGAGTAGAATTTGAGATCTCAGATGGTGAGAACTCCAGCAGTTCTTTTATTGTTTAGAACTCTTTTAGCTATCCCAGGGTTTTTGTCTTTCCATATACAACAGAGAACTGTCCTTTCAAGACTTGTGAATGATTGAGTTGGGATATTGATGGGGAGTACATAGATTGCTTTATGGAGAAGAGCCATTTTCATTACATCAGTACTACCAATCCCTGAGCATGCAGGAACTTTCCATTTTCTTATACCTTCTGCAATTTCTTTCTGCAGTGTTTTAAGGTTTTTTTTTATCATAAAAGTCTTTCACTTGTTTGGTTAGAATTATGACAAGATATTTTAAATTTTTGAGGCTTTTATGAAACATGTCGTTTATATGCCAAACACGAAGTGATTTTAATAGGAGAAAGTATTTATTTATTTGAAAATAGTGAAATAAAATAAAAAATAAAATGGATTGAAATAAAGGAAGCACTATATGAACTATGAATAGAACACAGAGAAATGTTATTTTACTGAATAATGTGATTGTAATTCAGGTTATAATGTGAGTACAAACCCATACCAAACACTTATTTAATTTAGAATCACCCATAGTCTCCCAAGTACCTGTAAGTATAATCCTCTAAGATAGTTTTCATCAGCACAGATTATGAGTTAATTTTGATAAAATTACATAAGTTTTGGGGTTTTTTTGTTTTTTTTTGCTTTTGTTTTGTTTTGTTTTTTGTTTTTCGAGACAGGGTTTCTCTGTGGCTTTGGAGCCTGTCCTGGAACTAGCTCTGTAGACCAGGCTGGTCTTGCACTCACAGAGATCTGCCTGTCTCTGCCTCCCGAGTGCTGGGATTAAAGGCATGCGCCACCATCGCCCGGTGTAAAATTACATAAGTTAAAGAAATAAACCTGTAGCTGTAGATAACATGTTACAGATCTCTCATGATGATTTTGACACACTCTCTACACAAGCTGTGTGCTGTAGGAATTCCTGCAGCCAGTATCATTTAAGTTACCCACCCTCTTGGGTGTGGCCTCATATACTATATATGCTGACTTCAAGCTTGCATTCAGCATCTCTCCTTGTTTTCCAGATGCTGGAATCACTTGCTGTGTCCTGTTGGAGCAGAACATTAGATCTGTGGGACTATCCCTAAAAAATAACCTTTTATTATACTAAATTCTGAGCTAGTGTGGGACTTCTTTTTTACTGTCCTTCATCAATTGTGAAACTTCTGGACACTGTAAAGCATAGCTGTAGGGCTTGCTACAAATCCAATTCCTTTGTATGTTGTTTCTGCCACTGCTGATCCCTCTGTCACTCAGGTAGGCATGGTTTCCGTCTCCTCGGATGAGAGTCCTAAAACAAAAAACAAACAAATTTCTGCAGAGTCGGCCACTACATTCCCCCAGCAATGATATCTCACTCATGTCCACTGCTTGTTTATAGCACGGATCACAGAAAGGCAGAGGCCATGAGGAATCACCAGCACTAGTGTTACACCCAGTGTCTTTTCCATTCTCAGGGCTCCATTTGGTGTTCACACCTTTCTTACTCATCCATGTTGGACCCTGTACTGTGTGTACAGAGCATTTCACTGGTGCTCTCTGCCATGTTCACATGAACTTCATTCAGCCATGGGTAGCATCCCAAAGGGTGGTTTTCAATTCTATCTTGTACTTCTCACATGTATGAAAGGGGGAGAAAATGCACTTAGTAAATTCTAAAGGTCTTTACTGATGGACATTCACTGTTCCAGTGAAATGGGTCTGTTCAAAATGGCTATGCTCACATCCAAGTGCTGTCCTGGGTGCCCTTTGATGATGAGACTTTAGAGAAGGTCCCCAATACCCATAGAGTCTCTGCTTCAGTGACAGGAGCAACTGTGCACACAGCTTCTGACAAGTCCTGTCCAGCAGTTGTGCACTGGCTTCCTGGAGTTTCAGAGCCCTTAGTGGCCATCAGCAGTTCTGTCTGCATCCCACAGGAGCAGTTATCAGCAAGGAGAGATTTCCAAGTGCTGAGAGCAGACAGCATCTTCCACAGATGCCATCATGAGGCTAAAGATTTGGAGTGAAATAACACTAGGTGACTCTGAAAGATGTAAATTTACTGGCATGTGGATTACTGGAGATTGGCTGTTGCATTAACACACAATCAGCGACAAGGCACACCTCCAGCCCAAGGGTTTCTTCCTTTCCAGTTCAGTTCTCTTCACATGACTCAGCCTTTCACCTTTCACAACCACAACTCACACAATCACAGCACATGAACACAGTAGGAGGAAAAGCATTCTGAAAACATACAAGTTGTTATATTTAGTGTTGTCTGTCCACATCCAAGGGTGATGTGATGACTCTCTGTGCAGGCCAATCCAGGCGGTAGAATCCCCCTTATATCTTTGCAGGAAATTCTGTCAAAAACACAGACAGCAAATACATGTGTTCCTCAGCTTCAGATGCCCCTTGAGTCTCTGTTCTACAGTATCCTCTCCAGATGGCAGCAGGTTTGAACTGAGGGTCATCAACTTTGGAGTCTAAATAACTGTCATTTCTCAGTGGATACATTTTACAGCCATAACCCATAGTATACATACAACCACCAATCCTTCTGTGGCTGAGAAAGTCCCTTGATAAGTCTGTATTTACAATTATTAACACTTGTCACCTTAATTTGCAACAACTGCCAGCGCAAACAAAGACTTGTATGACAACCATGACTCTCAAATGAATGTTTGGCCTTGCAGGTTGACTATTATTAGCACTACAGGAGAGAGTATCTTTGGAATGTCTCAGGGCCACAGTCAGATGTGTTACCATCACAAATGGAACGTGCTAACATGTGGCCTGTATGCCCCAATGTCTAGGGTGGGAAACTGCCTCATGTTTCATCTTTAAGCTCTCTATTTCAAGGCAATACATATTTCACAGGAGCAAACAACAAACCAACTCCCGATCCTTTCTTACCAGCTCCTCCAGACTGTCAAACTGAGTTAGATGGGCCCCCAGCTCCATGCAGGAGGTCTCGCTGTATGTCCAGTTACTTGTGTGTTCAGAAAAATAAAAACATTTACTTCCAAATCCAATCCAGTTTCTTGGGCAGGCCCCATTGCCAGCTTCAGGACTTGCAACAGCCATTTCTTCCTTTCTCACTAGAATGTACACAGTGCAAATACATATCATAGATAAACACTTCCATGTCTTATCTCTTTGTCTAACCATTCAATCTCCATTGTGAAGTGTGTGTTCAAACTGTACCTTTCATTACTGTTCACTAAGAGTCTCCTCCTAGCATGGTACTTTCCAGTCGAGAACCTTCATGTAGGACTCTAAGGAAATGTTTCTTTTCTTTGTATTTCGAGTTTGGGAACAGAATCTCTCTCTGTCCCCCTGCCAGGCTTGGATCTCACTCTGTAGACTGTACTTGTCTGGATTTTGTAATAATCCACCTGGCTGTGCCTACTAAGAGCAGGGACTGAAGACACCATACCCTGAACAAAATCATAATCATTACCCCTTGAGGACTCTTCCTGATTGCTGGAATCCTACAGGTTCCTTTCCTATAACCTGCTTCACATCCTGCTTTTTTTAATGTATTAGATTTAAAAAATACCAATCAAACTTCCCACTCCCTCCTTTCCTCCCATTCCCTCCACACTTTCTCCCAACCGCCTCCAATCCTCAGAGATGGTAAGACACATTGCTCTGTGGAAGTTCCAAGGCCCTCCCTACTATATCTAGGTTGAGTAAGATATACATCCAAAGATAATCGGTTCCCCAAAAGCCAGTTCATGCAGTAGGGATAAATCTTGGTGTCACTGCCAGTGGCCCCTCAATCTGCCCCAGCCATACAACTGTCAACCACATTCAGAGGGACTAGTTTGGTCCTAGGCTTGTTCCTTCCCAGCCCAGCTGGAGTTGGTGAGCTCCCATTAGCTCAGGTAGATTGTTTCAGTGGGTGAACCCATCATGGTCTTGGAGCATAGGGGTGAGGAGAGAAGGGAGGGTGAAAGGTAAAAATGGGGGTGGGGAGAGGAGGGTTGAGGAGAATTTAAGGAAATGGGATAGTTGAGATTGAGGAAGGACAGACCAGAGCAAGGAAAGATACCTTGATGGAGGGAGTCATTATAGGGTTAGCAGAAACCTGTCTCTAGAGTAATTCCCAGGAATACAAAGGCTGACTCCAACTAAGACCCTAAGCAATAGAGGAGAGGGGCCCAATCTTGATTTGCCCTGTAGTCAGACTGATGACTATCTTAAATATCACCACAGAACTTTCATCCAGCAACTGATGGAAACAGACACAGAGACCCAGAGTGGACACTGGAGTAAGCTGCCAAAGCCCAGTTGAAGAGCTGGAATAATGAGAATACATCCTGCTTTTGTAAATACCAGCATGCAAAACAAGGCATGGTCAAATAATTTGTTGATACCAAAACTTTGATTAATTCCTTCCTGTTATCATGTACACATACATTAAATTCATATGAATGTATGCTGGCTATCATTAGAGGCTGTCAGAATGGCAATTACCAAGAAATCTCACAACAGATGTCAGAACTCTGCAGAAATGGCGACACTTATTTATTGCTGGTAGGAGTATAAACTGAAACATCCAGTATGGAGGCTCCTTTAAAAAGTTACAAACAGATCTTTTGTGACTCAGTTATGCCACTGGGCATATATGAGAGAACATTACATCATACCACAAAGACCTGCACATCCAAATCTACTGCTGCCCCATGTACAATAGTAACAAAATGGACCTGACCTAGATGTCCATCAACTGATGAACAGATAATGAAAATGTGGTACATGTGTAAAACAGGAAGTTAATCAGACATAAAGAAATTGAAACTTGTAGAAAAGTGGGGGACCTATAAAGTATAATATTAAATGAGATCACACAAACCGAGCAAGAAAGAGACCCCTTGCACTCCCTCATATGCTTGTCCCAGCCTGGGACCCACAGTGTGAACACCTGTGAGTAAGGACACGATGTAACACTTAGGAGAACAAGGACAGTGACATAAGGTGACAAAGAAGGACACAAAGCAACCAAAGGGCCTAAAGTCATAAAAACATTATAAAGATCAATACTTTTCTAGTTTCAACTTTGCTGGTGTTTTTTCTATACTTTAGTTAATAAGCATGTAAAAATGTAAATACAATGAAACTCTAAAACCATAACCAAAGCTCCAAGGCTTCAGAGTGGCTATTCTAACTGTTTGGAAGGTCAGTAAGAAGCACAGGGCTTGGGACTTGGTCTTTTTCTTCCTTTAACAGGTAATAATGACCACATGGATCTTTGGAAGGGTTACTAAGGATACAAATAAATGATTCTATAAGAAATATTAAATACTAGAAATGGCACTCACACACTTATTTTTAGTGGAGGATAAATTGTTGTGACTGTTTTCAGTTCTTATACACACTACCATGAGGCTTTAATGAAAGGAACAAATGCAACAGGCCCTGATGGTGACTGTTACTTAGAGCCACATGACAGTTTAGATTATACATGCTAAGTCTTGTGGGCAAAAGTTTGTCCATGTTTGGATTGTATATTCGTCATTGATGTGGTTAAAGTTGATTTTATAAAACAATATCATGAATCATTACTCCAGCTATGGCAGGGAAGCTGTACAAGATTTTAATCACATTATTCTGAATAGTCTAAAACTAAAAACCAAGGAACAGCATATTTCTGGAGCATTCTATTTAATATTTTCAGACCATAGGTGAAGATATTAACTGAAACCATGAATTATGGGGTGGTGGTGGGGTGTTCTGTGCCTTCCCCAACCATATTACTCTTCATTGCCCTCACTGCTCCTAGCTGCAGCTTCCTTGAGGCTCCTACTTTGGTTTTTTTTTCTCCTTGTCCCATTCCTTGAATAGTTTTCCAGGGTAGAAATGTCTCCTGAATCTCTCTAGAGCTTGCTGAATGTCCTCTTCCCAGGGATGCTGAGCCTGGCCTCCTGTGCACACCACAGCCTGTGCTGTTCCTTCCTGCATCTTCATGCTAGACCCTAAGTTCCCAGAGAACAGGAATTTCCAGTGTGTTTTCTCTCCTGCCCTTCACACCGTGCCTGGCTCACAGTGCTCAGTAAGTGTAACTGACAGTGTGGATGTGGACAGAATGCTGCAGGATCCGGAGAATGTCACTCACCTGACAATGACAGAGCCACAGAAAGTGCAATTACAGCTACAGTGAGGACGATGATCACTGCATAGCAGCAGTAAAGCCCAGCAGGAAACACGGGGGAGACGGTTCTCAGACATTGTCCTTGGAACTTTTGACCTGTAAAATATAAATGTAAGAATGCCAACTTCAAGGGTTACTTAAGGAAAATAAAAGAAACTTACAACAAAAACTCACTTTAAAATCGCCTACAAGTACCGGAAAGAGTGCTTCTTCCTTCAAAGAAGACTGTGGTCCATAAAGGATGGCCGTGGTTGAAAGAAGACCAGAGATGCCAGAAACACAACTTGACCCAGGGTCTTCTAGTTACTGAACTAAGAGTAATCTACTGCCTAACCTTGAGGATCCCATGAATCTCAGATCTCACTCTCATGAAAGGATGGACCGTACATCCCATGTGGGTAGATGAGCAAATGTCCACACCACGAGGGTGGATGAGACAAAATTCCCACTGGAAGAAACTGGCTGCAACCTTTCTAGGGACAGAAAAGACATCCATAGTCCAGAAGCCAAGATTTACTGTCCAGTGCCTTGTGCGTGGTGACAGCTGTGGGAAGGAGTGTGTTAATTGTACAAGATTGACTCTGGAGATGGTGTCTTTGTTGTTGGAGCAGAGATAGGATATGACAGGGTAGTTTGTAGGGACGTTGGTCAGCCTGTTTTTGAGAAAAAAATCATTTGTCTTTTTTGCTGTCGTCTGCAGTGGGCAGTGGCTGAAGGAGAACTGCTTTGTTTCTGTATGAGAAGGGAGTTCATTATTCATGTTTCCTTTTGCTTAGGAAACCCCTTTCTCTCCAGAGTAAGGTGTTGCATGTGTTATGCTGCAGATGCATTTGAAACCAGTGTATACGTTGACTCTAAGACTGAAAACAAGTGCGAGAGCCCAGGTAGGAACACTTAGTTCTGCCACTGGGAAGCTGTGTGAAGGGTAGGGATTTGGCTGCTACTAAGTGTGGCCTTGTGGGACTAGTGGGGTTCTACCAGTGCCCATGTTAGAGGAGCTACAGTCAGCAAGGGAGCTTAGGGAGTTCAATTGACCAAACAGCAAAGCTAAGCCCTGGAGAGGCAAAGCCCTGGCAGAGGGAGATTGGAGGAGGCAATAGGGGAGGAGGTGAGGGATCTAGAATGCCCCTTGCTTCTGCTGTCATTCCTCCTGATTGCTGTGGCCCTGTTCCTGCTGTATCTGGCCTTGGTGTCATTAAATCCCACTCCTCACTGGGCAATTTACTTGCCAATCATAATGAAGATTATTTTTGTGAGAGCAATGATGCTTGGTTAGATCAATGATTTAATTCAACTTTCTGAGCTTGCCTAAAAGATACAGGTAGTTAAGACAGTAGAGATGATTAGGAAAATGGTTTAAGTTATTGGGACAATTGCTCCAATAAAAAATATTTTTTAAAAAAAGGCAAAAATAGGGCTGGAGATGTGGCTCAGAGGTTAAGAGCACTGACTGCTCTTCCAGAGGTCCTGAATTCAATTCCCAGTAACCACATGGTGGCTCACAACCATCTGTCATGAGATCTAGTGCCCTCTTCTGGCCTGCAGCAGACGTGCAGACAGAATACTGTATACATAATTAATAAATAAATCTTTTTTTAAAGGCAAAAATAGACTAAAAGTCACCTTCCTTTTTTTTAGAGGTGAGATTTGTCTAGGATGGAAACTAAGAAGAAGGAAGTTTCGCATACTATAGACCCATCAATTCTGCCTCTGGAAAAACAGGCTGATGAAAAAAAAAAAAACTTTGTCTCTGCACCCAAACTTAGGCCACTGTTCCTTGGTCATGTAGTTTACAGAATTAATCACAGCCCCAGTATGCACCTTGAAGAAACAAACTTGTAAAAAGAAATGAAATGACCCTATTTTGGGTAAAGAAAAACTGATGGTTAGCTGACGCTCCTTTAAAGTTCCTTTGTGATCCACTTGAAGGAGTCAGGTGTCGTCCCGTGGGATGCAGGAATGGACTAAAGTGCCCTAGGTCCACAATCCCAAGGACATGCTGCTCTGCCCAGGAACCCCACTGCCACCTTGTGGCCTGCCGAACATTCAAGTGCCTTTCTGCCCAGAACACATCTGTCTCAGGTAAGTCTTTCCCGCGGAGGGAGGCCACCCCAGGAAGTGCCCTCAGGCTTGTCCCCAGAGTCCCCGCACAACGCCCCTGGCCCCTAGGCTCTCACCTGTCATCTCCTGCAGCTCATCGTCGTTCCCGTTGAAGGACGAGGACAGGTCTCTCAAGTCCTCACACATGAGGGCTTTAGCTCCTGGATCCGTGATTCCCTCTTTCACTAGGCTCTCGGGGAACTTCTCGCGCAATTCCAACCACGTGTGGAGCCACCGACCACACCTTCAGGCACAAAGTGACTCAAGCCGCTTTGGAACCTCAACCTGTGGCCACTCCAGTGCGTCATCTGGCCCGATGCCTCGCGCCACCACTCACAGCCTCCAGCTGCCTTCTCAGGTGTGTGTGGACTGGCAGAGAGCAAGGGAGGAGCAGAGGGAAGAAATGCTCGGGATTGAATTCACTAAGGGCATCTGAAAGCCAAAAGCGTGTAAACAGACAGACAGACAGAGTACTCATATGAGGTAAAAAAGAAAAAGAAAAGGAAAAAAGGAAGGAAGGAACGAGGTTAGGAAGAAAAAGTAAAAAAGAAGAGAAGTGTTGTCTTAGGTATAACAGGAATAAGAGAAAAATAAAAATAGAAGAAGGAAGAATAAGGAAAGATGTAAAGGGAACATCAGGGAAGAAGTAAAAGGAAGAACATCTCAAAGAATTAGAAGGGGAACAACTGAGAAGACAAAGAAATGGGGAAAACAACATGGAAAAGAACAGAACAGGCAGTGGTGGTGCACACCTTCATTCCCAGCACAAGGCAGAAGCAGGTGGATTTCTGTGAGTTCAAGGACAACCTGGTCTACAGTTCGAGTTCCAGGACAGCCAATGCTGTTCCACAAGGGAAACCCTGTCTCAAAAAACAATAAATAAATAAATAAATAAAAGAGTAGAAAGAGGAAGAACAACAGAGAGGAAAATAAAATGAATTAAACTTTGGCCTCAGATATGTTCCCCTGTGTGTCTGGACATCTGTTCAATGGTTTGTCTACCCACATCTCCTCTCCAGTTTCTCTGTCTTCCTGGGAGTGTGCTGGGGGCTGGGCTCCTCAGAAGTAGGGTTCCTTTGAAGAACAGCACATCCTGCTGTGTAAGGGGTTTATTTTAGGCTGTTTCCATCTGTAAAACAATGTGGGGCTTTTTCAGGAGGTTATCCAATATATGGGAAAAAGGGTTAGAAGACAGGGCAAGTATCTCAAAACAGAAGGAGATCAGAGGACATGGAGGGGTTATTGGAGTAGTGTTGAAGAGTGGATAGTGGGTGTGGCCCAAACACAAGGCTGTGATTTAATATTACTAAGTATGGAGCAGCTCTGGATGGAGGGAGAGTTAGGAAACCTCAGTGGCTGATGAGGCTCTTGAGAGAGTGTGTACTGAGCATGTGTAGGGGCTGTGAAGTGAGGTTTACTTTATCTCAGGGATAAGCAGTTCCATTGTGGCCAAGGTGTAGGCACAAATGTCCAGCCTACAGTGACTATGTCTAGCTGTTTAGAGAAATAAACCAGGGGTAATATGTGTCCCCTCCCAACTTTTGGCAAAGTGTTTTGAGGACTTGTCCTTGGTTAGCATGTGAAAGGCTGGTGTAGAAGCCAGAGGACAGACTTAAGTGTGTTTATGGGGGAAAGGAGGGATGGAGGGAGAGCGGTACTGCTCTAGGGGCCCCTTAGAGCCATGACAGAGAGCTGAGCAGCAAGGGAAATGTTGAGGGTTCCTGTGCAGAGGAATGAAAGAGGCCTGCTAATGCAAGCAGCTCACATTTGGTTTGTGGAATGGGGAAGGCAAGGAGTTTCTCTAACCTGGCTCTGGGAATAGTTCTCCTTCTCCTGAGATTGACAGGTCCAGATAGGTGACTGGCATATCTTGTCTCTGGAAATCTTATAGGTGCCAGCAGTCAGTTAAGAGGGTCATGGAGTGTGGGAGATCAGTCTGTGGAGAAGGTTGCATAAGTGGAGATCGTCTGCATTGTGGAGAAGATGAGGTGACGAGTCCAGGTTGCTGAGGTCCTTCTGTAAGACCTGGCCAAAGCAGTGGGGCTGTCTCAGAATCTCTCAAGCAAAATCACCCAGGTAAGTTTCTGGGCATAGTGTCTATGTCCTCCCATGTGAAGGCCAAAGAGGCTTGCCAAAAGGATGGGTGCAGAGGGATAGTAAAGAAGGCATCTTTAAGATTGAAGACAGAAAAGATGGAAGCAGAGGAGGGGATGGAGGAATGCCCTGTATGGATTAGGAACCACAGGGAAGCTGTCAACAACTGCCTGGGTGGTTTCCTTTTCTCTTTTTCCTTTTGTCGTTTGTTTGTTTGTTTGTTTGTTTGTTTGTTTGTTTGAGACAGGGTTTCTCTGTGTAGCTCTGGTTCCTGTCCTGGATCTAGCTCTTCTAGTCTAGGCTGGCCTCAGACTCTCAGAGATCCGCCTGCCTTAGCCTCCAGAGTGCTGGAATTAAAGGCCTGTGCCACCATCACCTAGCCACCTGGGTGTTTTTCTAGAAGTCCTGGACGAGGTGATAAGCACACTTGGGCTTACTAACACCTAGTTGGGGGCATTATGGATAGAGCTAGTGAGAGTGTAAAAAGGGCTGCTTGCAGAGACCAGGGAAGCAGTCAAGCTCAGCCATGGAAATCTGTGAGCATGGGGGTGGGAAGTCTTCAGGAGATGGAGATTGTTAAGTGAGTCAAAAAAAGCAGGTTTAGGATTTGGATCAGCATCTAAAGAAAGATATAAGAGAAACCCTGTCTTTAAAAAAATGAAAGAAAAGAAGGAAAAGAGGGGCCCCTGCAGGTATCATCCAGGAAAGGGAACCCCATGAAGAGATAAGAATGAAAACCCATGCAGATTGACTTCATCAACCTGGATCAGACATAAGGGAGTCTAACAACAGGCGATTGAGTCCCAATGAATTTAAGCCCAGTATAGTTTGGAAAAGAGCTTCCTGGTGTGATACAATCCTCATTGCACAAGGAAGCATAATTATATTGAGACTCAACTCAGAGTACATGTCATTTCTTCCAAGAAGATGGGTCTAGAGATAGGCTACCTGTGCTAGCTTAGGAGCCTAAGTGTCTGACCTAGTCTTATTCATAAGGATGGTGTAGAGATCATTTGGCTGTTAGCCACCTCTGGTCCTGATTGTGGGTGCTAGAGAGAGCCTCTGGCTGTCAGGGTCATTTAGATTACTAGCCACCTCCAGTCTCGGTGTAAGACCTTGATATGGTCTGACCCAACAGATAACATAAGCACCACTAGGCTGTTAATCTCTTCCAATTCCCTGCTTTCTATATGTCAGAATAGGATTTCATTTTTTCCCATTAGAAAACATTAAATTTGGGGATACTTTTTTAAGCTGCAAAAAAAGAAAAAAAATATAACCATCAAAAAGAACAATATAACAGATGGAAATGTGGAATGTTGTTGCATGAATTCTAACTTGTCTTAATAATAAAAACCCAAAACCAGTTATTAGGGGCAAAAGCTGAAGGATCAGAGAAGCAGAGCAGCCAGCCCCTAGAGAGTTCTTACCTTTAGCAATGCTCAGACCAGATGGGTGGTCCTGTCCCTATGAATCCTCAGACTGAATGTTGTCTCTATGACTGCCTGCTCAGACTGAATCCTCATACTGCCCTGAGCTCCTGTCTCCTCCTGCCATATAGTCCTGTCCTTTATCCACCCAGCCACATCGCTCCCTAGTGCTGGGATTAAAGGCATGGGATCCCAAGTGTTGGGATCACCTTTATGTAAACTCTGTTTCTCTTTTAGCCAGACTCAATCTTGTGTAGACCAGTGTGGCTTTGAACTCACAGAGATTCATCTACCTCTGTCTCCCCAGTGCTGGGATTAAAGGCGGATGCCACCACTGCCTGGCCTCTCTTGATGTGGGAGTGTCATATATCAATCTGTTGATTTCATTGGTTCAATAAAGAAACTGCCTGGGCCCTGATAGGACAGAAAATTAGGTAGGCGGAGTAGACAGAGAGGATTCTGGAGAAGGAAGCTGAGTCAGAAGGAGTCGCCATGATGTTCCCACTGCAGAGAGACGCAGGCTAGAATCTCCCCGGTAAGCACACCATGGGGTGCTACACAGATTATCAGAAATGGGCTAGTCCAGGTGCAAGAGCTAGCCAATAAGAGGCTGGAACTGATGGACTGGGCAGTGTTTAAATGAATACAGTTTGTGTGTTGTTATTTTGGGGCTTAAGCTAAGCCATGCGGGCGGCCGGGTGCGGGGGAGGGGGGGGGACTCAGCCCGGCCGCTCCTCTTTCAACACTCTCTGGCTGACTAGTAACTTAGCTCTGCACTCTGATCTTCAGGCAAGCTTTACTTGTTAGATCACAAACAAAATATCACTATTTTTAGATTTCCTAACAGCTAGGAAATAAGAGTTTCAACATGGATTCCAGGAACCAAACTCTGGCAGTCTGGCTTACAAAGTCAGCATCTTTGGTAGCTGAGTGACCTCCTAACCCTCTTCTTTATTTGTGATGAATACAGTATTTTGTTTGGATTAAGTTTTTCCCACTTTAATGACATCTTCTATTTGAAGTTATTTCCCGTAGCCTAATAATGGAGGCCAGGTTATATACATGCATACATATAGATATAGTTGCATAGCAGATTCTTTTTCAGCTTTGCATAAGAATTTATTAATTATACAAAATAATGAGTTTTCTTATGACATGGTCATGCATGCATACGACATGTCTTGATGACACTGACCAGCTCATTACCCTCACTTTTGTGCCCCTCTGCCCCTTTACAAACAGCTCATCTTTACTTTGGGTAAAAAGGGTTTGTTACTAACATTTCCCTGTCATCAGATTGGCGACTCACGTAATTGTCATCGTAGAGCCATTATCCAGTCCTGAGGGAAGCCAAGCAGTGGGCGGAGCTCTGGGAGTCCAGTTAAAGAGAGGATGGAGGGATTATATGAGAGTGTGTGTTGGGGGAGGGGGTCAAGATCATGACGGAGAAACCCACAGAGACAGCTGACCTGGGCTTGTGGAAGCTCATGGACTCTGGATGGACAGCTAGGGAGCCCACATGGCAATGACCTAGGCCCTCTGCATCTGGGTGACAGTTGTGTAGCTTGGTCTTTTTTGGGGACCCTAGTAGTGGGACCAGAGCCTGTCCTTGATGCATGAGCTGGCTCTTTGGACCCTATTCCCTATCGTGGGATGTCTTGATAGGCCTTGATGCAGGGCGGAGGAGCCTGGTTCTGCCTCACGTTGATATGGCGTGCTTTCTAATTCCCATGGGAAGCCTTACACCATCTGAATGGAGACAAAGAAGAGGATGGGGGGGATACAAGGGAAGTGGAGGGAGAGGATGGGATGAGAGGAGGGAGGGGAAACTGGTTGGCATGTAAAATAAATTTTAAAATGATGAATAAAAAAAGGAGTTTGTTTTGTTCATGGTTTTGAAGGAGAATACAAAAAAAAAGTGGCCTCATGAGTTTGACCTCTGGTGAGGGGCTCAAGCAGTCTGTATGCTAAGGGAAGAAGCAAGTAAGAGGGAAGACCACGTGGCAAAACACGAAACTAGAATCAAGACGGGAGCAAGGAAGGACTTCCTCCCGGGTCCCACTGCCTCCACATCCTGCTCCTGGGTCCATGGATACAGGGAGGATCAAGAATGCAAACAGGCATGTCCAATTTTCTCAACACTGCAATAGGACAATGCTATCCACAAAGTTAAAGCTTCAAAACTGCACAATGAGTTGCAAAAAAAGAAAAGAAAAAAGGGGGAAAAAAAAAAGTCATCACACACGAATCTCATCGTGCCCTAAGTAAGTTTACAGTGTTAGGCTGAGATGCATTCTAAACTATCCCAGAGCACACAAGCCCCAGTGAATGTAAGTGCAGGGGTCTTGAGCAGGCATTTGTTCCCCCATGTCGATGCTAACAGGATCCACAACACCCAAACGGAGAAGCAGCAGGTGGGCTTACACGCTGGTGTGAGCATAGTGCAGGGCACTCGTTACCCTTAAGAAGAAAGGAGCATCTAGTTTTGGTCTCTTGAATGTCATCCATTCACAAGGAGGAAAACCTCGAAACTACGGGCTGCATGAGCCACTAACAGCCCTGGCCCTATCAGCCCACAGCAGAAGCACAGAGGATCCTGGGGTCCTTCTGGCGGCAGGCACTCTACAGCATCATCTTTAACAGACTTTCAGCAAAGACGGAGGTCTGTCCACGAGGAGGCAACAGAGAGCTGACTAGTGCTCAACAATATAGGGACCTTGGTCAATGAACAGGCAAACAGAACGGCTTTCATAGACAGGAAGGCTTGCCCGCCCATCCTAGATATGGGCCTGGGTCTGCTACAGATGTTGGGGAAGGGAGAGATCCTTGAGCTTCCTGGTGAATAGCGAGAGACTCCTCAGCGGAAGAGCCTAGGAAACCAGGTGTCAAATACCTGAGTCCTTCAGTGGGTGCAGGATTTAACGGAGCGCTCAAGTGGGAGGCTTTAGGTTTTTAGAGACATCAGGCTTTTAAGGAGAAGTTAGACTTTTAAAGTGCTAAGATTTTTGAAGACTGTTGGACTTTTAAAGTTATACTATGCTTTATATTGTGGTATTAATATTACCGTTACATCTTGGAGACAAACAAGGAGAGTTAGCCGGCCCAGCCGTTAAGCCCACTGGTCACCGTTCCAGGGGTCCTGAGTTCAATTCCCAGCAACCACAGGGCAGCTTCCAACTGTCTCTAATGGGATCCTACATGCTCTTCTCATGAGCAGATGAACATGCAAAGTGCCCACCTACAAGAAAGGAAAGAGTATGGTTTAATAGTGATATCTTATTGTGTCAAGTTGATAAGGGGTTAAATTGGTAAGTTTTTGTCAACTTGGCACAAGCTAGGGCTATCTGAGAAAAAGGAACACCAATTAAGAAAATGCCCCCAGTAAAATGGCCTGTAGGCCAGCCTTTCACGGTACCTTCCTAATAAGCATTTATGGCTGCAGGTGGGGTAAGTATTATCCCAGGGCTGGTGATCGTGGGAAGTATAAGAAAACAGACTGAGCAAGCCGTGTGGAGCAAGGTGGAAAGCCGCCTTCCTCCCCGACTTCAACTTCATTTTCCTGCCCTCAATTCCCTCAGTGACGGAGTATAAAAACCCTTTTCCTCCCCAACTTGCTTTTGGTCTTGGTGTTTTTTCAGACCTATGGAAAACAAACTAAAACAGGGAAGGTTCACGAAAAGACAACATATATTTTTAAAAGAAGGAAAAGAGGGGCATGAGAACAAGGAAAACGACGAGTTGAGAGATTCCGGGGTGACCACAACAGATGGTGGAGGAAGAAAAGGCTCCCGGTCCAATGAAGATGAACAAGGTCATCGTGCTAAGTGAACAGAGCAGTCACAGAACACAAATCCGTGGGTCACACGCACGGTGTGTGGGACGGTGGGTGTTCACTGCACTGCGAGTCCCACACTGCGAGCCCTGAAGTTGATGTCAAGAACGCCAGGCAGAAGCGAGATGGCGCAGAGCAGCGGGAGAGTGCGGCTCAGGGTCTCTGAGTGTGAGTGCTGCGGGTGGTGCTGGTTAGAAGCTGGCTTTCAAACTGGTTAATTGAAAGAGACTGAGGATTTCGAGGCAGCTACGTTGGTGAGCTGGCCATTTCAAATGAAATGAGAGCTAGAGTTCTAACGACGAGATAAATATAGTGGGATTTTGCTTCTTTTTTTTTTTTTCACTTATCTACTTACTTATTTTCTATTTTTTTTTTAACTTTCTTTTTTTTCTTTCTTGAGATAAATTTTGGCCCTCCGAGTCCGTTTGCGCGGGTGCGGGGTAGGACAAAAAAGGTGGCTGGAGAGACAGCCGTGGGTGCTGGGAACCGAACTCTTTATATTTATGGTTGTGAGCCTAGCCTTTAACGGCTGAGCCATCTCTCCAGCCCGAGAGCAGCTCGCATTCTTTCGCTCAAGTAGTCAGCAGTCGTTGCGCAACCACGCCTCCACAGGACGCCTTTTGTTTTTCAATTCTAAAGAATCTTCGTTTTCTCGGGTGGTGCAGAAAACTAAAGACTCTAAATTTAAAATCAACAACAACAAAAGAAAAAAAGAAAAAAAAAACGAACTATTTTCTGCGAACATTTCTGCTGAGAACGGTGGCTGCTGACTCGTCGTTCCGCCCTGCAGGACCAGAGAAAAGGAACCAGAGTGTCGGGCGGGCTGAGCGGCCGGATTGTGGAGAGGGGAGCGTGTCCGGAGAGCGGTCCGGGGTGCGGGCGTGGGCGGGCGTGAGGGTCGGGCGAGTGCGTGGGCAAGGGCTTGTGAGCGGCGGTGTTGAGCTGGCTGGAGGAGCTGGTGCGGTTTGCGTTGAGTGGGGACGCGGGTAGTCGAAGAGGATCCGGGTGTAAGGAGCATGGGGGGGCGGCCCTGTGACAGTTGCGGGGGAGTTGGTTGGTTTTGGGTGTTGTAGACGTTGATTTAAATACTCTTCTTGTTGAGAAATTGAAAAAAAAATATGTAGTCCAGGCTGGCCTCGAACTCCAGATCCACCTGCCTCTGCCTCCTTCAGCAAATCCTACCGGTCTGCGCCACCAGAACCGGCGAGGGGTGTCTTTGCTAAATAGCTAGTTGAGGATGAATGCCAATGACGTCACTGCATTCCTAGAGGCAAAGGGCGGAGCCTTAGATGTAGAATTAAGGCCCACTTTCCTGTCTCCAAACACCAGCACGTCGCCCAAGCACAAACAAACAAATAATTCGATGATCATACCCCGGACCATTACCAGTCTATCAGTATTCCTTTTATCTTGAACTTTAATGTAGGATAAATTAAAAAGTAAAATGTTTTTAAGGGTATGCAAAATTTACAGAAAAAAATCTTAAAAGGACGTTTTGGCCTAACGTTCTACGCTGGCTAGACTCCCTGGAGTAGTCTTAGTCTGTAATGAACTCTGATACAAATGAGAGCTCAGGCCTGTGAGCTCTGTTTTCTCTGTCTCGGAATACATCATTTTTTTCTCAAAAAAAAAAAAAAAACCTTTAGCATTTCAATTGACTTCAATAATAATTTCAAATACTAATACAGAGTATATATAATAAGAATAGATCATTTATTTTTTATAATAAATTCCAGGCCATCTGACTTCGTCTGTCTTTTCCAGGCACCAGGCACGCAAATGGTGCAAAGACATACATGTACAAAAAACACCCATACACGTAAAATAAAATTAATAACAAAAGCTTAACAAAAATAGTGGCACTGTTATGTATCTAACCAAATCTTTGTCAAAGAGATTATCACTGCTTTTAATGTTTTTATGAACAATGAGAGACTGAATTTCAAAGATATTCGGTTGCTTATTTGATTGAATTGAGTATTTTGAGATCAGGTGGACAATAAGGACACCCAGGGCAGTTATTTTCTTATCGTGTGCATACTCTGCACACATGCACACTCAACTCACACACACTGTATACATATGTATAAAAAACATTTGCTGGGTGTGGTTCACGCCTTTAATCCCAGCACAGGGCAGGCAGAGGCAGCAAGGTCTAGGTGAGTTCCTAGGCCAGCCTGGGAAATTAAGCAAGTTCCAGGATAGATAAAGCTATTACATAGAGAAACGCCGTCTGGGCGTGGGAGGAGGACTAAGAGACTTCTGGTAAACAATATCTCACTTTTACAGATGAAAAAAATCGAAAAAAGCAGGCAGAAGGAGTTAAATATAGGAAAAGGTAAATGGTATTGGAAACCTTATGATTATAGTGTTCAGCCCTGGGAAACAAGATTTCACCGAGGATGTACTTGTGGGAAGCAGTGGGTGTTATAAAAGCAAATAAAGCTGTTCTGATGATCTGTTGTATTAAAAAGTGCTATCTATTGCTGAATAAATCCTTCCAAAATGTTCTAGATCACTTTAACATCACTCTCTTTATGACTATAATACAGCGCAGAGACTGCCAAGACACTGATGTAATTATGGTTTTGTCTACTAAAACGCTGTATCCCTGAGCTCAGGCACCAAAAAACAGTCCAGAGGTTCGAGCCGCTGGAATTTAATAAAAGACTCAAAACTTTTAATTGGCTTAATCAGTGTGCTTGTCAGTAACTACCTCATGTGGACCAATTCATTGCCAGGTGTCTTAGTCAGGGTTCTGTAGCTATGATAAATATCTAGCAACTTGGGAAGGAAAGAGTTCGTTTCAGTTTATAGTTTACAGTAAGCCTTTGAAGAAAAGTCAGGTGTAGAACTCCAGGCAGGAATCTCGAGGCAGGAACTTAAGTACAAGCCATGGACCGCGGCTGCTTCCTAGAGGCTTTCTCCTCCTGGCTTGCTCAGAATGCCTTCTTATACTATGTAGGATCATCTTCTCATTAATCAAGAAAATTCCGGACAGACTAGCTTACACTCCAGTTTTATGGGTCCATGCTTTGTGCCACTAACTATGCACTGGGTGGAGTGGGGGGCGACAGCCTAGACAGAGTGAGTGCAGAGGTCTGCAAGGTAAAGTAATGGAGACTGGATTCGCAGTCAGGAGTCCTTACACGAAGTTTCAGATGTTTTGGTTCGTTTTGGCAGATCCAGTTGTTGTGTGGAGCACAGCCCTCAGAAATCACTTTGTCCTTTGAGACTGAGACCCAACTGTCTCTTTCTCTCCAAAGATCTGGGATCACAGAGTTGCCTCCTGAGTGCTGGGATTAAAGGTTTACAGCACCACCTCCCATCACCTCAGTGATTTGTAATCTGAGAGCAAGAGAAGAGCCACAGTTAGTGTTTCGAATTTCGTCATAATTATCTTGAGTTTGTCATGTTTTCCTCTATTATTCTAAAGATTGTAGAGTACATAGTTATTAATCCTAGTAAAGCCAGAACAAGAACATGCGCCAGCATTAAAGCTAAAACTTTATGTGAAGAAATCTGCAGTATAATGTTGAATAAGAATGTGGGCAGAGAGTTGTTGATGTTTGAGTGTGTTGGGGACGAGGGTAGGCGAAGAAAATGTGGTGAGGAGCAGGCATGTGGTTGTTGGGGGGTTATTTCTGGGTGTTGAGTATGATTAAGGTGTTTTTGTTGAGAATTGAAGGGAAAAAATGTGTAGTCCAGGCTGGCCTCGAACCCCAGATCCACCTGCCTCTGCCTCCTTCAGCAAATCCTACCGGTCTGCGCCACCAGAACCGGCGAGAGTAGAACCTGTTACATTGCTACTTGAGAATGAAGGAAAATGACGTCACTGAACGCATCCAAGCAGAACGAGGGTGGAGCCCTAGCTGCACGACTTAGTCTCACCTTCCTGCATCTAAACCAGGTTCTCCCGCACACAGCGGCACAAGGACTTCACTCCACCGAACCGCTGCCTCTCGTGCTCCTCCTGCCGGTCTCCCCGGGAAACGCACTCTCAAACCGCCCGACAGATTCTCACCCTGAGCCGCAGCTCTGAATTCACAACTTCAACATTCACCTAGCATTAATCGCCGACTTACTGTCTTCACACGGCTTTTCAACACACATCCAACGAGTCAGCGCAAAATACAATCTCATTAGTACTTTCCTACCTTTTCTTACAGGAATTTACAATCGTACGCTTTTAGTTTCTATATTCATTCTGACTTCATTACTGTATATGGTGAACAAGAACACCCAAACCTGCGTGCTCATTCAGTTCTCCCATCGTCACTGGCCCAAGAGACTGTCCCCCTCACTCCACAGTGTGCTTTTGGTACCCTTGTCAAAATCGTGAGACCATATAGTGAACATTTGATAATACTCATTGTTCTCTAAGCTTTTACTATGCTTTATTTTTCTCTATGTCAATATCATACATATTTTGTTTTTATAAGTTGCATTGTATTATAGGTTGTTTATATTTTCAAATAAGCCTACCTAAGTCCTCCAACTTTGTCTGCTTTCCAAATGTTTTATATGTTTCAAATCTATGCAGTTCTAGTAGACAGTATTAGGTTTTGTTAGGGATTGCTTTGAATCTGTACATGGCTTAGTTAGTATGACCGTGCCAATATTTTTTCATCCAATCTATTAACCCAAGATATCATTTATTAGTGTGCTTTAACTTGAGTCAGCAGTGTTTTCTGACTTCCACTATAGAAAACACACACATTATGTGGTATAATTTCCCTCGGGCACCAGGCCAGAAGGAGAGCAAGCAAAACCTTCAGTAGCCCTTAGACTCCGCTGGGTTATACCTGGACTGGACCCGGAATTTTCACACAGCCCCTAGGAATTGCTTTGTGTTACAAAGACCTTTCGCTGCCCTGTGTGAATCTTACCTGGGCTGGCGTCCATTAAACCTGAGCTTTTTCTAATTTTGTTTGATTTGGTCTGTTTTGGATTATTGCGCCGGCGGAGAGGTTTGTTGGGCCATAAAGACTTTTCATTTCCTATGGATACAAAGCCTATGCAAAACTTGATTTAGAAGAAACCCGGAAAACCGTGGTACCTCATGAATTAGGTATTTTCGCCTGTCATTGTATTGTCAGAAGTTTCTATCAGTTTGTTTTGAGATATGGAAATCTACCAGCTAAAATGTAAACACAGCAGAAGAAGAAAAGATGCTGAGAGGCAAGGGAAAGCGCTTCAGTTCTCTGAGACTGAGCCTACTGAAGTCGCAGAGGCTACATTCATTCTCATGTGTCTCTGAAGTCTTCATTTCTCAGACCTGCGCCAAAAATATTTACGTCATTTTGTCGCTAAATTGAGGCTTGAAGGACAGAGAAGCCGGGAGCATTGAGAACTAGGAGGAAGGCTCTCATGTTCTGAGGACCCCAGGACTGGCAGGGTCATGGGAAACTTCCCATCTCAGGGGCGGCAGTTTATGCAGCTATTCAAATACCTGTTAAAGGGAAATGAAGTGAAACTGAAGGAAAACCGGCTACAGAGCTTTTGATTTGATTTGCAATCAAATGCCATTAATGGCAAGTGGTTTCAGGCAACTCCTAACTGTCAATTGAAACTGAAGGATGGAAACTTTGAAGAGAGCTCATCAAAAAGGAAAGACCATACCATTAAAATTTTGTACTTTATGTAATTTAATATCAAACGCTCTAGAGCCGTTGCAGAGGAAGGAGTCACTTAAAGCTGCATCAGAAGTAGAACAGGAAAGTAAAAGGGAAGACACTCAGGCTAGAAACGGTCAGCCAGCAGAGGAGAATGTTGCTTCACAGGTCGATAAGAGAGCTGTTTCAGAAGACAGTAAAAGTGAGGAAAACCACGACACAGGAGATGACTCTGCCTCTGCCTTCGTTAGAAATAACAGATTTAGGAATTAGAAAGGTAGAGAAAAAGACTGTACGTTTAAAAACACAAGAACTCCTGAGACAAAAGACAAAAAAGAAAACTTCCCAGTAAAGCAAAGGAAAACTACGGAAATGCAAAGGGAAATCTTCCCGGTAGAAAAATGAGAAGGAGAGAGAATCGAAAGGAAAAATTTCGCTACAGAAGAAAGGGAAATCCTTTGAGGGATTTGAGAAATGGTCGCCTAGGGTCATAAGGACACCTCCACAGGTGTTCCCAGGTATAATGCAAATGACCAGCAGCCTCAAGGGTATGTTCAGGTTGATTGGAGACCTACAGACTTAAAGGTCTGAATGGATTAAAAGAAGCAGGAGTAGCATATGGAAGGCATTCTCCCTGTGTAAGACAGGTTGTAAACCACTGGGCTAATCAGAATAGAGTTATTTCTCAAGATTGGAAGGACCTCTTGGCAGTTAAACTAGAGGCTAATCCTCAATTGGCTTACTTGGTGGAGAGAGGAAGCCACGGCCTTGGATCAGGGCAGTCAGACTAGAAGAGTAAAGAGAGTAAAGGACCAATTACCAAGAGGGACAGTATGCTAATCTCCAAAGACAAAGGCAGTTGGATGCCCCTGTAGTGAGTGCAGTGTCACCTATGGCTTTAAGGGCACGGGATCAGGTGGAGGAGCCAGGGAAAAGATCAAAAACCACACAAAGTGCAGGAGACATCTACACTGCCTTTGTACAAAGATTCACTTCAGCAGTGCATAGAACAGCAGCTGATCCAGATGTTAGAAAGGTTTTTCTGAATCTTTGGCTTTTGAGAATGCTACTACAGAATGCCAAAGGCCATAAGACCCTTGAAGGCTCAGGGAGCTCCTTCGGAGGAGTGGGTTAAAGCCTACTGCTGATATTGGCTCTGCAAAATATGAGGCTGATATAGTTGGATAAGCTATAGCTAATGGCCTTAAATCCCGAACACAAGATGTTTTAACCTATTTCCGGGGCTGTTACATTTTATACTGGTTCAAACAAATCAGAAATGTCTGTTTATAAAGCAGGGACCATCAGTAAGGTTGTTTAAAGTCCACATGACTCAGTATAAAACTCAGAGCTGTGCGCCATTCTGATGGTTTTACTAGATTTTAAAGAACCTCTCAACATAATTGTTGATTCTCAACATGCAAAAATTATTGTGTTGCTTATAGAGACTGTTAAACCTATTCCTAATGATTCAGAATTAACTTTATTATTTGTGCAACTATAACAGACGATCTGAAAAAGAAATTGCCCTTTTTTATATTATTCAGATTTGATCTTATACTGGATTGCCTGGACCATTAGAAAAAAAAATTGATCAATTACTGTGGAGGCCCAAATATGTGAGCCTATTTCTACCTTGACCAAAGACCAGTGAGCTGTGAGCTGGAACTTGACTCTATTCAGAGAGTTGGAACCAATCTCTATTCTTTTAGTGTTATTGTGTTTTTACCTTAAACAAAGGTCTCACCTTTGCTCTCTCAAGATTATTGTCAACAGGAGTGGCTAATATCCAGCTCTTATATTTTAGGAATAGAGGAGTAGATATGTTTTACCTAAAACAAAAGTCTAGGGAGTCAACTAAGATTCCAGTTCCCCTAGGGAGATAACAATGGAGTCCACGCAGGGAGTGATTTGCCTACAGCATGTCTTGGTCTTGGGTGAAAGCCTGATTTGCTTCATTCTAGCAACAAAATGTTTAACTATGGATGTAGCACCCAACCTTCAACTGGTCTGTTCATTTTCTTGTATCATGGTAATGCAGTGGGTTTTTTCTTTGTTTGGTTGGTTGGTTTGTTGGTTCTGGTTTTTTGTTTTTCTTTGTTTGTTTTATCTTTCTCCTACTTTAGGATTGGGTATTTTCAGGAATTGGAGACTAAACATGGACGATTTCAGTATTCACTGGTTCTCCCTCCCATTATTAATAGGAAGTGTGTTGAAAGTCTCTACATTTCATAAGATACATGATGCTAACAGTAGGGGATGAAAGAAAAATAATTCTGTTACTTGGCAACAAGCTAAGGAAATTATAAAAAGCTGTCCAAGTTTGTTCCTTTTATAATCAAATTCCTTTACCTGCCAAAACAAATCCTAAAGGTATGCAAAAATAAAATAAAAATTTGGCAAATGGATGTATTTTATTTATTATATTTTGTAAAGTTATAATATGTTCATCATACCATTATGACTTATTCTGGGTTCTAGTGGGCATCTGCCTTAAACTCTAAAAGGGCAGATTCTATAGTTTTAGAGACAATGGCTCTATTGGGCATGAGTGAGGGTCGGGCGAGTGCATGGGCCTGAGCTTGTGAGCAGAATGCATAGCGGGCACCTGTGCGTCTGGAAGGGCTGGTGCTGGTTGAGTGGGTGGCAGGAGGATAAGCGAGCAGGATCCTGGTGTAAGGAGAATGGTGAGTGGTCTTGTGACTGTTGGGCGTTAGTCGTTAGTAAGTTGTTTGTGGGTGTTGCAGACCTAGATTGTAGAATTCTTGTTGAAAATTGAAGGGAAAAAGTGTAGACCAGACTGGTCTCAAACTCCAGATCCTCCTCCCTATTTCTCCTCTAGCAAACCCTACCGGTCTGCGCCACCAGAGCCGGCAATAGTAATGGCTGTTATACACTTAGTTAAGGAAGATCTCCGTGACGTCAATGGCTCCATCCTTGAAGGAAGAGAGCCCAACTTTAGCTGCACAACTAAGCCCACGTTCCTGTAATCGACCCCTGACCACATCCCTAGCCTTCTGCACACTGTCTCTAAGGAACCACACAGACGTCCACTCGATCCACCCCTGCCGGGCTCCCCGGAAACGCTCCCGCACCGCCCGACAGATCCTCAGCCTAAGCCGCAGCTCTGCAGTCAATCTCAACTCTCACCGCAGAAAAACACCTTCAACGTTCACCGAGCCTCAGTCACCTACTTACTCTCTTCACAGTGCTTTTCATCACACACCCAACGAGTCACTGCAAAATACAATCTCATTAATACTTTCCTACCTTTTCTTACAGGAATTTGCAATCACAGCCTTTTAGCTCCTTAATTCATTCAGAGTTCATTACTGTATATGGTGAACAAGAACACCCAAACCTGCGTGCTCATCAGTTCTCCCATCCTCATTCGCCCCAGAGACTGTCCCCCTCACTCCCACGGTGTCAAGATCCTGTGACCATAGACGTGAATATTTAATAATACTCACTGTTCTGCAATCCTCTACCTTGCTTTATTTTTTCTATGTCAATACAATACTTCTTTTGTTGTTTTAGGTTGCTAATATATTTTAATCTTTGCCTACCTGAGTCCTCCAGCTTTGTGTGTTTTCAAAGTGTTTTGAGTGTTTCAAATCTATGCAATTCTAGTAGACAGTATTAATGTTTTGATAGGGATTTCTTTCAATCTATAGATCGCTTTGTTAATATGGACGTCCCAATATTTATTCATCCAACCCATTAACCCAAGATGTCATTTATTAGTGTTTGCTTTAATTTGAATCTGTTTTCTGACTTCCACTATATAAAGTATTCACATTACAATTTGGTTCCAATTTTAGCCTCTTCCATGGTATCGTTAATGGAGTTATTTTTGTTTTGTCTTCGACTTGCTCATGGTAAGTGATGTACACAGGTGACTGCAGTGTTTTTAATAAGAATGTCCTGCGTGGTGCTGAGCATTTGAACACCCGGGTCCCAGGTGGTGGTGATGTTTGGGGAGGGTTAGGAGATATGACCCTGCTGGAGGAAGTATATCACTGGGAACAGGTTTTGCTATCCTAAGTCCCTCCCTACTTCCTGTTTGCTCTGTTTCATGCTTGTGTTTCAAGATGTGAGCTCTTAGCTTCCTGCTCCAACTACCATGTCTGCTTGCTACCTCTAACCTGCGACTATGGACTCTCATCTCCCAGAGACAGACAGACAGACAGACAGACAGACAGACAGACACAAACACAGAGAGAGACTAAGAGACACACAGAATCTTTTAGTTTTTATACATAATATGTTCTAGGTCCAGTAAGTTGGCTCAGTGACCAGAGTGCCTGCTGCCAAGTAGGAGGACCCAGAGTTTGACCCCCAGGACCCGTGTAGTACACTTCTGTTAGTTGTCCCCTAAGCTCCACATGTGTAACATAATATGTACACAGGTAAACGCATGTACACACACACACAAATAATAAAATGTAACCTTTGAAGAGTTTGCTCCCTGCTAACAATGTTTTGATATCTTCTCTAATAGAGATTTTTTTAAACCCTTTTGTGTGCCTATTGTTACACCCAGATCTGCGGAGTCCCCCCAAAACTAACAAGGAGACTGAGTCCCATATGTAAAAGCAAAGAGCCTTTATTCTTACACAAGCTGGCAAACTCAAGCTCTAGTGTGTCCAATGTATTAGTGATCTGAGAGCCCTGAGCACAGCTAGGTGGTTTTTTTTTTTTTTTTATAATAGCAGAGGTTGAGGTGAGGGATTTCTAAGGTTCAGGACCCCTGATTGGCTGACATTGGTCTAGGGGTGTCCTGGTGGAAAGGGATGGGTTGTGCTGGCAGGTGATCCTCTCTACACACATTAGGAATTTGCTTCTTGGTGGTCTCAGTTTCTAGTCTTTTTTGGAACCAGGTATTACCTTAGGGTAAACCACTGAGACTCAGACCACTATTGAGCGTCTTGTGGCTGTGTCCTACACCTATGACCTCCAGTGCTATGTTGATCAACAGTGTGTTTATTGACCAGCAGGGGTATGCACACTTGTTCTGAGTCCTACCCTCTGGCTTTTTATAAATGGTGTTAACTATGTTAGTGGAGGGGCTTCTTCCTCTACTTTGTTAAATGCCTCACCATCAAGTGGCACGTAATCTTGTCAAACGCCGTTTCTGTGTTTCCCGAGACGAGCATGGGACTCTTGTCTTCCCTCTGTTTCACTGTGTGCTGTATTGGCTTTCATGTGCAGAAATATCCTTGGGTTTCACACTGGTTGAAATCAGCTCTCCTGTCTTTCAGAGGATTCAGTAAGCCGAGTGAAAGAAATGTGGAAGGTTAACAAGAGGCCATACCTGAAGGGCATGACCTGGGGGTGGAAGAGAAGAGACCAGAAGCCTGGCCAGAAAATATGAGCACAACACCATGCTGCAGTATCCCATTCTAAGGGAGCGCCCTGACATCAGCGGTAAGGCCGTTCCCAAGGAGATATGCCTTCAGTTGTGGCAAGTGTGTGGGTCATGACTCTTTCCAGTTACTTGTTACAAAAAATTAAATTGTCCTTGTTTTAAGTCAGGAAAAACATTTTAGTCTCCCAGGTTTCACTACAGTCTTTACACAGGAGTCAGGAGTGGGGGAGTAGAGGATTTGGATAATGGCAAGGAGCATTTGGTGGAACTATTTTGTAAGTTACATTTATTTATTTCTGTATATGTATGTAAGAGTAATTTCATTTTGTAATGATATATTTGGAATTATTATGCAGGCTATGAAACCTGAATCTGGGAAAATGACCTTCTGTCTGAATTCAAGTCAGTCTGTGAGACTGATTTCAATGTTTTTAACTCCAGAGAAAAAGGTGAAAGGCCATACCTCTTACTAATAGAGGTGTGTCTGGGGTTTTGGGTCACTGCTTGCTTACTTCCCTGAGGATGTCACTAAATAACTTTCAAATTTTAGTCTTTAGTTAAAAAAATAGAGAAAACACACAGAACTCAAATATTAAAAAATGATGAAACCAGGTCTTCTATGGCCAACAAGGATTCAGATGCATAAGTCTAGCAATAACTCTGCTGAGAGGCACATCAGCAGTCCGCTCCGGGCACACAGAGCAGGTGTGACCAGACAGAACCAGTCTTATCTGTTGGGACCAATTGAGTCCTGCCCTTCAGCTGCTTTTTCCTGCTAGAACCTTCTAATTGAAGTTACTAAAAGCTGTGCCTAGCTTAGAGGATCAGAGGATGGGATTTTCACCTGTTGGCCATTGACTGCAGTGTTTTTAAGCCTCCTTGGTTCTATTAAAGAGGGGCTTTTTGTACCAGTATTTGAAGGTCTGTGTGTCGGTCTGTGTCTTCATGTGTATTCTTGACCTCCAGCCCTTTGCCTGAAGCTCGCGAACGGGGGCCTAAGTGCATAGAGAGCAGACCAGGCCAAGGTGTGCAGCATTGAAGGTCAGCAGCACCTAGATTTCCGGAACTAGGGAACGCTGAGAGGTCGCCCTTGGAAGTTGAGGGTGGATTGTGGTATGTGTTAATCCCGACTTCCTTTGCTAGGTTTCTGTTCCAGGCCATGCAGGCAAGTGGAAGTCCACCGAGAAAGAGGGGTAAGAGGACAGGGTTGTCCCCCGCCGGAGTGGACATATTGGGGAATTAAGTGGCACACCCTCTGAAATAGGAGGCAGGAGGGTGAATTGATGGCCTCCAAAAGATAGAATGTATACAGCTCAAAAAGATAAATGTGTACAGATGTATGATATGTTGATTGTGTTGTCTTTTGTGTTCTGGACTGGAGAAAGACATTTGATTCTAGGAACTGCTAAGAAAGGTATTTTGACTTTAAAGTGTGGGCTTAAGGGTTTCATGCTTTGGAAAAGAGGTTCTGCTTTTGTCTCCACAGAGGATGAGAACCTGAGGATTTATTCGAGATTCTTGTGGTTTGATTCACTGAGACCTCCTGAAATGTTGCAGTAAATACTCCCAAGAATGCAGCGTCCCCGCTCAGCAGGAAGTGGCCAGACAGATTGACAATGCCCAAATTCCCTAAAAAATTGTCTAAGTGGGGCCCCTTCAGTGGTTCCAGGGCAGCAAGCCTACTTTCCTGAGTTCCGCTCCACTTTTCAGTGGTTCCTGAGCAGCGAGCCTGTTTTCCTGAGTTCTGTTCCACTCCATGCACCAGTTTGAACCCAGAAGGAATGCAGCTGGGGCTAGAAGGCAGCTGGAGCAGAGCTTTGCTAGGTGGCTGTGGTGGAAGACACATTGCCTCAGCCCAGTTGGTGCCCAGCCTGGCGGATGCCACAGCAGTGCCAGGAGTGTCAGCAAACGCAACAACACGTGCTGGAGCTGAAACAAGTTGGAGCACAGCATATGGTCATTTAGCAAGTCCTTCTGAGCCTGTTGGCCAGCAACACGAACGTACTCCAGCTTTGGTTGCAAATACTGCACAAACTATGAAGACTCCTCCATAGATGGGCAACTTCTACAGAAGAGGGCCTGCCTAAGACAGGGAAGGGGCCTCCCAAAGACGAGTAAGGGTGTACTCTTCTGAGATGACCTAAGACAGGAGGGTCTTCTGTTTTATAAAAATTTAGGGGGGAGATGTTGGGACCAATTGAGTCCTGGCCTTCAGCTGCTTGAACAGAGACATTGCCAACAGGTGTTTGGGATACTAAACCCTGAGAAACTACCACAGCATTTCCGTTTGGAGAACCGTCTGTAAAAACTGTTCGAGTTCCCACTAGAGGCCTAGGTTTTACTATTCATGGAAAAATAACAGGATGATTTTTAAAGAAACTTAACAGTGAATGTTGGGGATAATGGCTATCAATTATTGCATCAGTTGATAATATAGAGTCCAATCATTATTATATTGCTGTAAATGTAACAATTGATCTTATCATAGGGAAGAACAATTTTGTCTGGAAATTTGCCAAAGGTTTGTGTTATTCTTTCGGTCCCTGCCCTAGCCACGCCCACTCCTTTTTTACCTGACTTCCCCGCTGCTCGCTCGCTCTCTCTCTCTCTCTCTCTCTCTCTCTCTCTTTGCTCTCTCTCTCTCTCCCCCTTCCCCCTCTCCCCCCCTTTCTCTCTCCCCCCCCTCTCTCCTCTCTCCTCTATCTCTCTCCTCTACCTCTCCCTCTCCCCACTTTCTCTCCCGGTGTACACACGGGGCTTTGCCTCTCTCCTCCTTCTCTCTGTTTCCTTGTCTCTCTCTTTCTCTCCCTCTTCTTAATAAATACTTATGGCTGTTTTCTGTGTCTATGTGTCTGTTATCCGCCGCCACCGCCCACGCTGCGCGTGCCCTCCCGCTGGTGGGAAACTGTAGCTGCTTGTCGCATGGTGGGCTCTGCCAGCCCGCCCCGGGGATCTTGCTGGGATGAACAACCGTCTCTTCGGGGCTAGCAGCTGCGCCGCAAACATCTTAGAAACATCTTTAGGAATAAGATTGGTGCCACGTGACTCCCGAACCGGGTTCTTTTCCACTTCGCTGGCTTCCCTAATTGCTTCAATTGGCGCTTCCATCTGTGAGTGTCTCCCATTCTGCCTGGTTGCCTTCCCTTGCCAGAGCCGTGTTTGGATCGGTCCAGGGGCGTTAGCACCGCACACTTCCCGTGCAGTGCATTCGACTGGGGACCGGGGTCCTCAGCTTCTTTATCTTTTCTTACCATTTCCTTTCTTTCCTTTTTCTCTTCTCTTGATGGTTACGGATAAGCGCCGCTCGGAGCGGCGCCCCCAGTCTTCTTGGTTTCTGGGTCGCCAGAATCCAGCTAGGCCATAGCACCCCACCCGTGGACAAAGGACGCTTTTCCACGTGGTCCTGGGTGTTTGTACTGCGGGTTTTCAGATTTTGGCTCTGGATAGCAACCAGCTCCCCGGCTTTTTCAATTCCAGTTTCAATTCCAGCCGTGGCACGGTGCAGTTTTTTTCGGTTCCAGCCTTTTGCCCTTCCCCTCTGTGGCATTTGTTATGGCACAGCGGCTCTTCCAATGGAGCAGACAACATGCTGCGGTCACCATCTTGGCTGAGGGCCAGGTCACGTGACCACACTCCCGGTTTTACTCCCAGTTTTACCCTGCCTTCTCACCCAGTTTTCACTAAAATCCTCCTATTATCTCTGTTACATACGTTTTAAACAATATTGCTCCTCTGATAGGGCCCATCAGAGACGTCCACGTTGCCCAATTCCTGTTCACTCTTTCTATACATAATAATGCATAATAATTGTTCATCACATCTCATTTCAGACTATAAAATCATGAGTCTCATATTTTAAACTGGTATGTACCTTTAAGTTTCTTAAGCTGTTTTCTACCATTGTCAGTTCTGGCATTAACCTTCCATTACCAGGAGTTTCCTCTTTCTGCCTTTTTACAAGTGTGGATCTTAGCGGTTAAGAGCCAGTATACTACAGCTATATTTAATCCAGCCCTCAACTGCTCAGAGATCTGGGGAATATGATATTTAAGTATTTAATATTTAAAAACTTTTCATAACAAAAGAGACAGGTTGGCTCCTAGCAGCACACTCTTATTTCCTCCAAAGAAGACAGAAGACAAATAGACACACGCAGAACAACGTCCTTCTGCATTTCGCTTCAACTGCAGACCGCTGACCATTGGGCAAAATTGCCTTTCGTCTAAAGTAAAGACCTCTAGACGTGGACAGAATCACTGGAATCGACAGCCTAGCTGCTCAGGTCAGGGTAGGCCTGTCTTCCTACAGATTTCTTAGACCACAGGGTCTTCTGCAGCCTGGCAGGCCCTGCGCTAAACAGCAAAGGTCAAGTGCAACCTTCAGCGACCATGGAGGACCCAAAAAAGAGTAGCTCTGGGTGCCAACCAAGTAAGTTCTGTCATTTCTTAATCAGTAACTCAAATAAAATCTTATCCTTTTCAAAGATCTCTGACAGTTTGACAGCTGAGAGGTTTCGCCAGGTCGAGGTTTTGTAAGGTGACCTCAAACAAATTTCAAATCAAATTTATCTCTTATGCCCACAGTCATTATATGTCTAAAACTTGTTTTCACAAACCTAAGGAGTTCTCGTGAGTTTCAGGGAGCCGAATTAAGAAATCCATCTTAGCCGGGCGATGGTGGCTCACGCCTTTAATCCCAGCACTCGGGAGGCAGAGGCAGGCAGATCTCTGTGAGTTCGAGACCAGCCTGGTCTACAGAGCTAGTTCCAGGACAGGCTCCAAAGCCACAGAGAAACCCTGTCTCGAAAAACCAAAAAAAAAAAAAAAAAAAAAAAAAAAAAAAGAAAGAAATCCATCTTAAACAGGTCAGATACCCCCTCAATTCCCTGGTCCTAAAATTTTTTTTCCCTTAATTTAACTTTGTTGTTTGTTCTGCTAATACCTTAGGGACACCAGACATTCCCATGCCATAGAAACCAGTCAAAGGCAAAGAGACCAGCCATGCCAGGATGCGACCAGCACCCAGCCTTCTGTCGGGTTCCCCTTCTACAAAAGACGACACCCACAATCAGCCGGAAGTAGTCTTGAGAATTCGCCGCCCCAATTCCTTCAAACTGGGGTGTCTAATTTGCTTTTTTATTAAAAGGAAGATGTAGAAATGTTATTCTTTCAGTCCCTGCCCTAGCCACGCCCACTCCTTTTTTCTCTGACATCCGCCACCATCTCCCTCTCTCTCTCCTCTGTTCTCTCTTGGTGTACACACGGGGCTTTGCCTCTCTCCTCCTTCTCTCTCTCTCTCTCTCTCTCTCTCTCTCTCCCTCTTTCTTAAATACTTC